>JACXIV010000178.1:0-394977 GCA_014737475.1 Bombus confusus
AAACCTATGCAATGTTCATTAAATACTCCGCCAAGTAACGCGTTATATTGATTAAATTTCCTTGTCCATCTTTCCAGAACAATCGCCACTCCCTTTTTTAGATCGCTTTTAAATTCGAGCATTTCATTACCGAATTACCACAGAGAAAACACGAGTAATTCATATTCTATAAAAAATTCCAAAGAAAAACCATAATTCATTCGTAAGCACAAATATGTGGACACTGATCGATTTTGTGTTCGTATGCAGTGTCTCTGAAATCATCGTACACACTTGTCGAATAGTGATTATACACGAAAGAATAAATCGAAAGAAAAGAAATAATATCTTTCCATTTAAAAGTCCGTTATCGAAAAGAAAGTAAGTGAAATCCATCGGATATCGTATCAGTGTATTAACTGAAAATTTCGAATGATGAAACTTCTGTTTCTACTCGTATCTGTATTATTGAACATGAACAGTGTCACGATTTGCTTCCTGATGAATAAAATGGTTCTTAAAAAGTACTGATCTTATTCTTATTTATGAAGCCATTTAAATGAAAAGCAGAATAAAGGAAAATAATAATTGATATCGCGGAGATAAAATAACGACAATATCAGCAAGCGAATCATGACAGTATCTGATGGGTTTTCAAGCATTAAACGAAGAAATGTTATTCTTTTTCTTTTTCCGACTTATTTTTGTACGTAGAATCACTACCCGGCCGCTTGTATCGTGATTTCACGTTGAAACAAATATTAGATAAATATTTCGGAAATATACGCTCTATACATTTAGTAGTGTATTATTTTATTTCAAATTTTTTCGATTCTCGATCAAGACTAATGGTATTTCGCGACACCCCAGAATCAGAATGTACGTGGGATTACAGAGGATTGTTGATTTATTGGAATTTCTTTCGAATTTGATTCTCGCCATTGACCGATTTCTCTTTGTTCGTGGGAGTGTATGGAATAGGCTTCCTAAACGCCTCTCCCAGATTATTCGACACCGACAGGTTGAACTGATATGAATTCAGAAAGAAAGAAATTTAACTTATCTTATGATCGATTAGAATTTTCGAGAATTTTATGAGACAGTGTAAAAATATACGAATTTTTAGCTGCGACGGAAAGTATTGGAAATTCTAGGAATCCCTTGATGGAATTTGTAATGTAAGCAGGGGAAATATGAAATTTCGTACTATTGGGAGGAAAGTAGAAAAATTTTACATAGTCTCGATATTCAATGCTTCGATAGGAAAATTAACATTTTCTGTAAAAATAAAAAAAAAATTTTTTTTTTGTATCTTCCTGACAACATTCGGTGAACCAAATCCAAATATAGGATATTTTTTCCGATTATCAATTATCTCATATTGTTTCTTCGCGCTGCTAAATAATTGTTCTATGTTATTACGTCCCGGGACTTACCATAAACCATAATCGTCACAAAATTAATATTTCTTAATTACCATCAAGGGCTTTAATTGCTATTAAACATTTTTCAAGTCGAAACGTTCGAAACTGGACGAGACTCTCTATATAGGGAAAATTATAATTCTAGAACGTTCCATACGAAACGATCAATACTTTATGGGATATGACAGAGAAAACTTCGGTAATATATTACTACTACTATATTAGAAATATACAAAACGATAATAAAACTAATTTGGACGTACGGAATGCTACTATGGAGGATAGCAGCAATGAACTACATAAATAAATTAGTCGCTACAATCGAAAATACTTAGAACAATAGTCAATGCCCCATGGTATGTTAGGAACGAGGATATACGCAAAGGCCGAAAAATACCAACAGTCACGGAAGAAATAGACAGATATGCAAAATAATACAAGGAAAGAATGGCAACAGATCCAAATCAGCTGGCTACTGAAACGAACAACACCCGCATAAATAGAAGACTAAAAAGAAAACACCCCACTGACCTCACTAAAGAAATAAAATAGACAACTCGAAGACGGTATCCCGCTGAGATAGTCATCCACATGTTTTTTAGCAATCAAGTTAGAAAAATTTACCAAATATCCAGTGGGACAAATTGTAAAATACAAATTAAATAAATAGAAAAAAATATTACAGCAATAATAATACATTACTATTTGGTAATACAGGTTTCTTATGTGGAAACTGGACGAGACGTTTGATATAAACATTGGAATTTTGTGATATTCGATAGAAAAAACAGAATTAATGGGCTACATGGATTCTATATTGAATTTTCCAAATTCTTCTTTCTTTCATAATTTATAATGATATATTTATACCCTTATACATTATATTTTTATATGTCATATAAAATTTGTTCCTTATGTCTATTAATTGCTCAATATACAATTGCTTACACTTCAATCTCCATTATAGTACGCATAGTTCGACTTGTTATCTAATTTCATACCTCGTCGATGAAAGTAAAGATACCCGTTAACTAATTATTCTTTCCCCGAAAAACAAGAATAAAAAATAAGAAAACAGGAACGTATAGTGTATTTCATAGCCAATTAAAATGAAATGAAAGAACAGAATTTCCATGAAATCCGTCAGTATCTACGTGATGACGCACGAGCTTCCTGCTAATCAATAACATTCACGGTGTTCCGTAGGATGTAGGAAGAGCTTGCGAGAGATTACAACCAATCATCAAATAGAGTGAAAATAACTGGCCGCGAGCTACAGAGAAACACCCACTTTCTTCTTGTTGCCAGGGCTCACAGGACCTGGATTTGCGCTTCGCTGGAAATAGCTCGATTCGAAAAAGCAGGCGTATTGATTCGTTACCGGGTTCCGGATAAATTTCCCGGAACCTCCATTCTTTGTCACCCAATTCCTTGAAATTGGATTTTCGTATCAGTGTATTGGTTGGAATAACACTGGCGCATGAAATTGCAAGTCCCCTACCTTTGACGACATATATTGCGCAGGTTTGATATTTCATGGCTGAACTTCTGACTTTCCCTCCGATTCCTGTTGAAACGTTTGGCATTCTAAGATTGCTTTTAAAATGCATATACCGAAAAATTGAATTGATCTGTGATAAAACTTGTACAATAGTCAGTGAAACAATAACGTTGTTGGAGGACCAGTGTGAAAAATAGGTCGCACTGCAAAATACATCATAATCGCATCCTGCAACAAACACCCTAATCTCTGTTTCTCATTAATTGAAAAAAACACGAACTTTTGTTTTGCGTGTCTTATCTTAACAAAATAAGTACAGTGTTTGAATAATCAATAATAGCGACGCCGGATGAAGGAAAAGCATGGATACGAGCGTCGCTTCGTGGCAAGAAATAGAAATAGTCACGTTCTATTATATGACGTTATATTATATCACGTTTTATTATATTACGTTATGCTATAAGACATTATATTATATCAGGTTATGTTATTACACGTTATATTACATCACGTTATGTTATATCATGTTATCTTATATTACACTATACTACAACACGTTATATTATTTCACGCTATATTATCATATTATATGACGTTATGTCTCGTTGTATTATATCACGTTGTATTATATTACGTGATAGTATATCACGTTATAGTTTATTACGTTATGCTACAACACGTGATATTATTATCACATTATATTATTATATTATATGACGTTATATTCTATAACGTTGTATTACACTAGGTTATATTATATTACGTTATGCTATATCGCGTTATATTATATCACGTTATATTATATCAAGCTATGTCACATCACGTTATACTATATAACGTTATGGTATGTTATATTACATATGTTATATTATGTTACGTTATATTACAATTCGTTATAACATATCATGTTATATTATTATATCACGTTATATTATATCACGTTATGCTATATCACGTTATATTATATTACGATATATTATATCATGTTATACTATAACACATCATATTATATCACGTTATGTTATATCAGGTTATCTTATGTTACGTTATATTTTATCACGTTATACTATAACACGTCATGTTATATTACGTTATATCACGTTATACTATCACACTTTTTATTATATCACATTATATTATCACACTAGAGTAAGTCGATTATTTTTTAATTTTGGATAAAGACGTGCTCCATGTACATAATATTTCTATTATATTCACTATAGTAATTGACATCGTAATTAACAGTTTAGATACATACATAACCACTTCCCTGGGTATCGTTTTCTATTAGATATCTATTAGATCCTGGACTAATTGTATAACTTGACTAATCTGAACGAGGTTTAAGCGAAAGTAGGCACACTGTCTTTTAAATGACAAGAATTAATATGCGAAGCGTTAAACTAGTTTTATGCTTTATTTTCATTTTATATCGACTTCTGCAAGCAACCCTTACAATTTTTAACCATCTCTTACCAGATACGCTGTATAGGTTCCTCAGAATTTAGTCACCCCATATTACTATTATTTCATACGATGTCATCGTTATCCGTTTCTCGACACGTGAGCATTACAGCAGCATCAATGAATGGAACAGAACGCGAATAAATCGATTCTGGTTTGCAATACGATTCAGCCGTGCTTCGTCGATGTACATGATTCGGTGCTTGTTTATTCGCTTGATTTCCAGTCGTATCATTCATCAGATTCACAGAAGTTTAGGATTCGAAGGCGCCCCGCTGAGGTCGACGTACGATCTGCAGGTTCTATCTGATATCATCCGGTGATGTGTGAAGGTAGAACTTGCCACTCTCGTTACGATTTCGTCCTGAGCGTTGATCTGTGTTCCGTGCGCGCACGCTATGGTGTTCACAGACACGTGAAATCTTTGTATCGCATTGTTTTCAGTCTGCTTTCGCAGAGTTCTCCGATATAGGTGAAGCTTCTTCGCTGGCGATATTTAATGTTCACCTACAACCGAGTATACGTTCTCTGTTACGATGCCACGGACCGGTGTGCTTTATAACACCGTTAATGCAGAATTATGGAGGCTGCCGATTCTGTGGGAATATCAGAGACAATGAAATTTTGCGAACAACGCTGGAATTCAAACGGAAACTTGGAATCTGGAAGCTTCGAATATTAATGGCACATAAACTACTGTGCATAAGAATTTGGACACTCAATTCATTCAAAATATTCATATTTTTATTATATTTTTAGTATTACCATAAACGAATCTCTACCGTTAATTCTTTACTTCTCGTCATAACTGGGATCAAATGTTCTGTTGAAACCGTTTAAGTTGAAACCGAAACAAGGAATACACCTGTATTGATCAAGTTATTCATATCTATCTTTAATAAATAGCTGACAATAGAAAAAAGCCATATAAATTTTTAGAGTGTGGTTGGAAACATATGTCTCAATCACTCTGAGATAATCTTTCTAGAAATTAATTCTGAGAAAATCTTAAAGACACTTGACTTAGGTGTTTTCATACAAACAATTTTCATGCACCTGTAATAATTTCTTTTTAATTTGAATTCATTAATATTGACTATTGTTTTCACGAATATCTACTAACTATGCATATGGTTGCCTGGAATAAGATCAGAGGCAAACATTAGGTTAGAGAGCTTTGTTTGAAGTGTATTTTACATAGTTGCAATAATTTATAAGTGGCCAAATACTTGTACACGGTAATATAAGAGCATATTTTGGTAGTTTTCGTAACCTTTTTATTTTCCAAGATGAGAAACTACAAGGTTATTTCACGAAAAATAATATCGTATGATCTACAAGCTTTTCGTGCCAAATTGTTAAGACGTTGGCATTATGACAAATATATACGATCCATGCGATCTATCTACAAAATTATTCTGACCTACCTAAATACCAGAAACGTAAAGTAACTTTCTTGCAACGCGCGTGCAGTCGTGTACCTCATCAGGCTTCACTCCCAATTTCTCGAACACGGCAGTCGAATGAAAGTGGATTCTTGGCGAGTTATTCGATCTACGTGAGATATTTCGGAATCCAAGATTCACCGGGAAACGCGCCCTGTTAAATCGCTAAAATTAAGGAGAAAACCAAGCCAAGAAATTCCAGGATCTGTCGAACTAGAATTCGAAAGTAACAAGTTGCGCAATCAACGTAATGCAACTTGTATACGTGCATTTAATTAGCACATCGCCGGTCGGTCACTTATGTAAAGAAGCAAGTACTTGGAACTCAGGTATTCGAGAATCGATATATTTGACGAGCAGAATTGAAAGAAAGGTAATCGTATACTACAAAAATCACTATAGAAATCATTGTAGAATAAATATATGAGATTATCGAGAATATCTGTTAGGTATGTAATATTTAGATTATTCTAACTGTTTATCAGCATATTAAGTATTTAAAAATTTATTTGGATAACGTATTTTAAGTGTTCGCATCTACTTACATTCAAGTATGATGTGGACAAACGAATACAGAGAGAACAATTATTGTATACTACATAAAATTTATGATGAAAGGTATATAGTAGTATATTTAGCATATATAGTAGTTTATTGTACAATAGCAAATAGTACATTTATTACTAAATATAAATTGATTTCGATCATAAACATGCAAAAACCGTGGGACACGTGGAATTAATGATTAATAAACTAATGTTGAATAATGTTGAATGTTCGATCGTGGGAATGATTTAAGCATGTTTATTTCGAATTTTTCGTGTCAATCGTCCCGTGACGAGTTAGTTGTTAAATTAACGATCCATTGGCTTGGCATTGTTGGCAGACGCGTTAAGGATTAACTCGCGATATGATCGTACGTGGGAAAACGAGCGAAAGGCATTCGTAGAACGCTGTTAATTTACATGTCAATTGCGAAAGAACCGCGTTTGACTGTAAAACATTCTGATGAATGCGCGTTAACGTATATGATAAAGTGATATCCGCGTGAAATGATCGTACAAAGTGTGTTTTACTCCAGGAAAATGTTGATTTTATGGTTCATGGATACGTTCAAATATTGCAAATAAAAATATCGAAATATTTCATTTCATTAAGAAAGCTGTAGTTTGGATATAAAACCTTATCGAAATCTTATCTGATATTATTATTTCTTTAATCCGAAAAAAGAAATAAACAAAAAGAGTTTAATGAACCATTGTACAAAGTTTTAATCCCATCAATAATGTTTTTCATTAATTCCATTATCAATTATTAGCTTTTATCATACAGACATTCATCATACATAAAAGTAAAGTATGAGCAACATAATGTGGCATAAGTATAAATAATGAATAATTAAGGAGTATCGCTTAAAATCCTATGTCTAGTGAACTGATACCAAAATACAAAGAAATAATGCTTTTAGGTGATCACACAGAGAATCTATCTTAGTAAAATACATAAATGAAGTGTTTCTTTTATACAACTTATATTGTACAAATGCACTTCACATAATTTAGGATACATATAGATTATATGATAATCTTTCAAAAATATACATACAAATTACGAAATTTTATATACGCAATATTTCAGCAAAGATGTGTATTCAGTATCAAGATCGTTTGTTACAAAAATTTCATTCATCATCAAGGTGCTAAATGCTAAGGATAGCAAAATAATAAAAACGAAAACAGAGGGAACTTCCAAAACGCTTGACTCCAGGGTACTAGCGTTAATTTATACTATTATATTATTATTACAATATACTATATTATACTATTATAGTATTATAGTTATATAATTTATACAAACAATGAAATAATGCATAAAAAATATATAAATATATAAAAAATGTATATTACTGCACACTAATAACTTTGAAAATATGAAAGTTTGAAAATTTGAAATGGATATGTTATATTAACATAACGTTGGCCTTTCATAGATTCAACAGGTAAAATCACGATTGTAGAAACATCGTGAATGATTTATGCAACTATTTCCTCGATAGTACTCTGTATTCGATGTTTATTAATGTTGCTGGCGTTTAGAACAGATCACAAGCTTTCTCTACTTTCTAACTCAATAACGATAATAGGATAAGAAACGATTAAACCGTATCAGAAAGTAAACCAGCCGAGAGCAAAGTATCATCGTGCTAAAATGTTGTTCATATTTGGAAGAATCGTATTTCGAAGTAGCATAAACTCAGTCAAGCACGATTCAATGGTCATACCGTTTTAACTTTTGCCGATTGCGTTCGTTCGACCACGATGAAATTGATAAAGCACAGATAAATTTAACACCATCGAACGCCTATGTCTAATACATTTAACGGGTGAAATTCATTACATGGGTACAATTAGTAAGCATCGGTTTGCCTGTGACGAGATGTACTTACGTGTTGCGTTTCGATATGTCGTGCACGTTTGGTTCATTAAATATTCATGGCCCCGCGATAATTAATCACACATCGATTCTCACAGGTAATCCATTGGTAATATCGTTAAGGATGTAGAACGGCGGAGAAAGGTGTCGGCCGCGAGCGTAATTCGTAGATGCTCGCACAAAGTCTCTCGTGGTAAGCGTGGCTCTGTTTTGCATGTGTAGTATAAGATACTTTTATGAATATATTACGTGCATTATACGAAACTTTTTGAAATTTTATTACCAGTGTAACGGGACACAACTATCGTGATCATAATAGTAAAATTTGAAACCAATCCGAACACGTATACGAAGATTACAAGACATTTCAAAAACATCTGCATTTGTTAGATAGTTTAAGATTTTACAGCGTTTACTGTATACTATGGCTTATATAAATATTCTTTTATATTACAAAATCAGTAGGTACATTAACGAATCGTATATTTAATCGTAAAAAGTACGCACTATTGCTAATTTTTAAAATAAGTAGTTTAAATTTATAATTTGTGTTGACTTTATACGAAGATAGTAAGTACTGTTTGTAGTTATTAATTTGCTATTGACTTGTATAGCCTGATAAAAATCATGTACGTTATTACAAATTTATCAATGTGTCCGTGCACTTATGAGCTTAACTACATGTTCGTGTCTATTTTGCCGTTTGATGAATTTGTTTAATTAAGTCGATCGTTGTCGTTCTCGTCGACTAGTATGTATCATCAGCGATCTTGTAAAGCATCCCTAATAAGAAGTTTCTCCCGATTCATGTCTCGTATCCTAGTGATATGTAAACGTTAATATGTAATTTTGAAATTGAGAGTTTCCGAAACGTGTAATGAAACATCCATGAACGATATATTATACCGATCATGAAAAGAGGAAATAGTAGTTAATCAATTTGAATAAAGTTTGAATAAAGTGTTGTAGGATTTTTTAAAACCGTGGCATGTAATTACGGTAATGAAATAATTTGTGAATAGTGAAAAAATCGAACGTTTTTGCAATTATCTTTTGAAAGATGTAATATTTTGATACTAACGACTCCTTTAAAGCTGAAATGCACGATAAACATGCACGATTCATAACTGTAAAGTGTAAAGTTATATGGTGTACATTACTTCCATAAATTTATTTATTGCCAGTTACATGTAAATAGTTGTTTTAATAGTTTATTCGATATAAGGACATTTAACGCAAGATATGAGTAAATATTATTTCTAGCATGAAATGTTACTTTATTTTTACGGTCTTTTCATTCTTCCTGAAACATCAGTGACATAAATGTTAGACGTTGATCTAGCACTTGTCTTATCTACCTTTACATTTCGTTTTACGACTATATTCTTTCGTACTATTCCGTTAATAAGGCCACGATGCGCATAAAGAATATAAAACCACTTTTGAAAGGAAGACTATTCTTTAAGTACGCAGAACAATGTGCATTGTATCGTAAGGAAATCAAATATTGATAGACATATTTGGGTGGAACGAAATGAAAAATGGTGGGAACACTTTTGTACATCTGCGAATAATGTTCGGTTAAAAGACGTTAAACTTACATTTACCCGACAGTGTTCTATATTTCCTTATTTACATATATTTGTTGAACATTCTCTTTGTTAGACATTTTTTCATACAGCTTGTGATAACGACTTCACGAAAACACATCAAAGATAATGAAATTCTTATATTTGTGTTCGAAATAAAAATGAAACCAAAATACGTGTTTTGCGTATAAATATAGTTCATGATTTTTAAACAGAGCTTAATTCCCAATTGGGTAGTATTCTAAAGTTTATCAAACTTCAGCAAATTTTTCAATATCTGGTAACCATTTTTAGATAAAATAATATGTATTAACTCACAATATCAACTCTTTTTACTTTTTGATTATTTCTAAATTCCCGAGTATTTCTATTCCTACAGATCCCATTATACTATTTACACCTACGTAATGAAACGATTAGCGTACTTATTATCTATACGGATTAAATTTCACGACGTATGTGTCTCATTAGAAAAAATTCAAGCGATTTGTCATTGAGATGAAGGTGAGTTGTCCGAGTTGTACGGTCCGAGACGACGAAGAAATCTCGCAAACAGCCCGTCAGTCGTGGACAACTCATAATCTTCGAAGGCGCGGTGCGCAAAGCGACCGACATTGAACGCGGGAGAATCGCTCGTGGTCCCTTAAACAAATTAACGCGAGCGCAAACACTGACGCAAGCGAGAAGACGAGCGTTGCTCGGCTGCCCGCCATTCACGAGACCAGCGATGACAGAAAGATGGACGGGCCCCATTGAGCCTTTACCGGGAAACCACTCTCAAACATTTGGTTTGACACCTCTGTGACGTTTTTCGCGACCGTACATAATGGCTGTTCGCTCATTAGGAAGACAGGTTAAAATCTCGATTGTTGCCACCGTTGGTGAACCATCGCGGCAGCTAGATGATAAAATCCTCCGGTAGTATGCAATGCAGCTGTGAAAAGCGTTTCTTTCGTTGCATTCCTGGTGGTCAGCACGTTTGCTCGCCTTTGTGACCACTGGACAACTACGTGTACACCAGTAGTCGATCAAAGACGCATTCTCTCGAACGAGGATCTTTTATCGAGCCTCGTTTGTGAGAGACGTTTCAATGTTACCCACTTTGCTCGGGAAAAATTCTGTTAACGTAATTCGTGGTTGTAGCGGGGAATGTAAAGCGTGTTTGTTAGCTTCTTGTTAGGAGAATTCTTAACCAAGATCTTTTTTTATGTTTTAGTTCGGCCAAAGTTATAGCGTGCGAAGAGCGTTGGAAAAATTGGTAGTACTGGGTTGATTGCGTTCGATGGCACGTTGTAATTTTGCTTCATTACGTGTGTCTAGATTAAGGATATTTTTCTAGTACAGAAGAGTCAAATTGTGTGTGTTTAAAAGTAATGTAGCTGATATGCAGGGTTGGAAAGTGGCGGTGGAAGTTTTAATGTAAAGAGCAGGGGAAGAGCAACCGGATATAGACTTCTCCGTGTTATAAACAATCTTGCATGATATTTGCCTTTAATATAGTGTCATAAATGCGATACGATATTGTTAAGCGTATCATGATGTAAAATAATGTATGAAAAAATAACAATTATGAAAGAGGTTACTTTCCTTAAAACCTAAATTTGTTAATTTAAGGTAATGTTCGATGGGGAGATTTTATTAGAATTTTATTTATCCGAACGTATCAGACAACAAAGCTGTATGAATGACATTCGATGTATATTTTTCTTTAATTTTATATCTATCTTTGATTGAACTAAAGATTGAACTGGGAAAGAGACCAAAGTTACAACGATGAAATAAGTATCATAGAAACGACGACAATCTATGCTATGAAGAAGACAATTGTATGAGAATTGAGTTATAAGACAGCAGCATGGTAGTGATAACAATTCAGCAGAGATTATACGTTAATTAATTCTTTAATTTTGCATGCTAAAAAGGAAAACGACAGTTATCGTTATCTTTACTGTTATTGTCAGTTGTTTGGCCTGGTATCTTAGGGTAGTTTGGTGTACGTTTAAATAATTGAAAACGTGAGCAGAAAGTAATTGTGAAGGCGAACACCGGTCGCAATTTAGGAAAATGTTCGGTACTAGACGTTTCTCTGCTTTGGCACGGTTTTGTACGCTTCTCTTACTTCCTTCCTGCAACGTAGTATCATCGTAAACGGGAACGAATGTCTGCCTACCTGAAGCGAGCAACAGTGAAAGCTGCGAGTAAAGCTAAACAAGGAATAGCGTAATTTGAATAATTTTTCTTCGTATACTTCAGGTATATTTTTTATATTTACCTCCATTTTGCTCTTGCATAATTTAACTGATATTATTAGAGAAATTTTATAAATTAATCATAAGTTTTTTACATTTTTTCTTGGAAAAGATAACAATTCAAACTTCTTTTTCGGAAACAAAATTAAATATTTATCATTTATCAAACATTATGAACATAATACAGTGAGTATAAATACAGAACACTTAATATTCTTCTCAAAATGTATATGTTACCATTGACATTGGCAATCATCGAAATATCTCATTATCGCTATTAATAAACTCTCTCTTCTAAAAAAAAATATAACAGGAAGAATATAAAGAAAATTATGACGCTTTGCTATGATAGCGCCCCATAGAAACACAACGAGTACGATCAGTTGCGACCAATAGCGCTTCAATCGTAGCAACAAAAGTAACAAAAAAGGAAAATGTTTATTAACACACATATCATCCACCGCCCTTCCATAATTTTGATCGCTACCAATCAATCCCCATAAGAGCTTGCAACTAAATGAGCCTGTCCGAAACGCCGAGACATCCAATCTCGATACAGTCGTTCTTTCGAGACGTGAAACAAGCAACAAGAGCGGAGGAATAACGAGCACAAAAAGAAATTAGTTCGGATTCGCGATCGACTCGAGTACAACGCTATGCAGGGGTGAGATAGGGCAACGTTTGCTATGAGTATAACGTTACTCGTGTCGTAGCTAGGTGCTCTTATCTCTACCAGAATGGGGATTACTATGTTCCTATGGGGTACAACTTGTTAGTCGATAACTTCGGCCCGATAACCAGGGATTACGGACGGCTAGTCTCGAACCGATTCGCGATAATCATTCATTAGAAAATGTTGAAACCTTTCGCACCTTGCACTGCGTACTGCGTGCAGCCACGATGGGATCCGCTCGGAATGGCCAGGGAGACGCGAAACGCGAAGGCTATTGCCGCTTTAAACAGAGTTACGAAGCGTGTCGTTAATAATGCCCACCTTCGAGTCGACTGCACCGTAACAAGTTCTCGCGTTGAATTTAATACGGGCCCAGCCTCGGAACCTGGCTTGTATATATACGGGCGCGATAAAATTTTACACCTGTTTATCTGTACCAGGATAAATCTGGAATCGAGCCAACGACCCGATTGCCTCGTTGTTTCGCCGAACCAATTTACGATTATGTAAGCCAGAGTGCAATCGACTGGCCTGGAAATTTCCGGAGTGGGGCTGTACGAGCTCTAGAAACGTCTCGGCGTGACGAGCTAAGACGAGCGTTTGAAATACTCGATTTTCGCAATTTTGTATAGGAGCCAGGCGAGGAGCATTGCGAAGAAGCGTTAAGTATAACTTGAAAATGTTGACGACGACGTTCCTTGAGTAGGTTTGATGATTTACAGATTTTAGGTTTCGTATCTGAAAGCGTGACTATATCTAACTTGTATCTCAGAGCAACTTTAGTCCTTTTAACTCTTTTATTCGTACATTACTTAATCTTCTAGAATTGTTTTTTAGTCTGTGAGTAGAGTTTCTTTTTATCAATTATTAATAACGGAAAATTTTTCTTTTCTGATGATTTCAATAAAATGTTATCGATCTTAAATTGCTAGTGACATGGAGACCTCAGTTTATTTAATTCATACACGTACTAAATAACACGTATTAACGAAACATTAAACTAACGAAAAGTTCTTTTGAAACTCATAATTAACACAAATGTTTGACAGAATGTTCTCATCGAGTCGGTTAATGAAAATACTCGAAGTGAACGTATAATCGGTAATTAAGAATAGATTAATAACTTAATTGCGTCTTCGTATGTTAAGTGTACAGCCAGAAAGATCTTAAAGAACGCAAACTTATAGGCAATTTAGCTTTTCAATTAAAATTTTTCGAAGAGCAACTGATAATTTAACAGTGGTAAGATTATTAGCTGGCACGATACTCTGTCGAAAAAGAATAGAAAATGTAAATGCATAAAAGAAACTTTTATCGTAAAACAATTATAGAACTCAAAGATAATCTCCCTCAAAATAAGTGTTACTAGAACGAAATAATTTTTGTCTATTTTTTAGTAATAATGTTGTGATTAATAAATTCAAGTCTAAGAAACATGTATGGTTCTAAATTTCATGCAAGTTTCATGAAAAAATCACATCTGCATGTGTTTCTTAATTATATTCAAGAATAAAGTACAATTTCTAGTTATTCTGTGCTTATTGTTAGATACATTCAGTATGTCTGAAAATAAAAAGATATATTTAATATTATACTAAATATTAGATTGTCCGAAAAGTGTCTTTCTTTTACGGACATGTCTTTTACAACAATGCATCTTTATACAAGCATGAAACCTAATCTGTCGAACGTAGTGATCTTTATCTTGATAGAACAAAATGAATCATACGTAATTCGATAAAATAATATAAAAAGAAAAATGTTGTGCATCCATTATTTCCTTATAAAACTTTTCGGACGACTTAATACTTATATTAAGTTAAAATTAAATTTAAATAAATAATATTATACTGAATTCTACTAAACATTATACTATTTATCCACAAAATGATCGAAATATGCGATACACCGCCATGTCACCAGGCCATATTACATCTTTTCACCGACCATCGAATTAACTGTGACGAAAGAGATAATGCAGATAGGACAGAAGTGTAGCGTACTCAGAAGCCAGTTGGTACCCTCGGTATTGTGTCCAGTGAGGTGTGAACCGTGGGTGAATGAACTTGCACCAGTTCAGCCGAGATAGCGCACTTCGTGTCGGTCGTGGACCACCTATAGCGCCTGCAGCTTAAACGCCGAGGAAGTCGAAGCGAACTCATTCACCGAGTGAGCCAGCCTTGCTCGATTCCTGCTCGATGCCAATCTGCCGGAGGAATTCGCGCACGGTTCTTTCGTTAGAATCCACGTGATTCCTTAGCCAAGATCGTGGCACTCCTGTTAGCTGGAAAAGATTCCACTATTTTGTACGGGAGGATAGAGCTCTTCCTTGAAGGCTGTGAGATCAATCAACGATGACCCCTGACGCGTTGCGTTCCGCGAGATGAGCGGAGATTGACGGTACGAGCTGCTTTTTGATAATCAAGGAAAAGTTGCGGTTGAGTCATGCAGGCTCGTCGAATTCGTTGAACGAGAAATTAGTTGCTTTTCTGTTTTGTATGAGATTCGCAACAATTTTTGTACCTGAAGACCAAAGGTTAAAAACATAAGTCATATTTCTATATGCCTTTTATATAATAGAAGAGCAATTTGAAAATTTTATATGCTGCCAACTGATTTTATATCAAAACTATTTTTCATTTGTATGTTAATACGTTCAATGGGAAGTCGATGCATGAATCCAAAAAAACAGATCCTTCAGTGACGACGTCGATATGTTATCTAAATTATATTTCTTTTTTTAATATTTCTAACAATCTAACGTGTGTTCTGGATATTTCTTAAGGGAAATCAAGTAAACAAAATGTTTTTCGGTTTTATTCTCCACGGAAGGTAGGAATCATAGAAAACTCCTACATCGAACATATTGATGTACTTCTCATAATTATCAATGTGCATTTACCTGGTATTTAACACGTGCTATACATTAATTCGGATTAAATTAACATATTAATAATTAGCAATCATTGCTCAAAATACGTTGGTATTAACGACGGCTCTGTTGTTCCAAGCAAGAGAATTTTAAACGCTATCTACGTGTTTTCTTCGTCTTCAATGAGAAACGACTACGCAGTCCGCAGGCTACAGGGAAAGCGTATCACGGCTTCCGACTATCGAGACAGCCTGAAGTCGTTGCAATTAATAGTTTATAGGATCAAAGAATTTATCATTCATACGTGGTGCAATGAGAGACGTGAGCGGAATAGCCGACGTCGTTCGATGCGTGATACACCGGCGATGGGTCGTCGATAGGATAGCCTTTCGGTGTGAAAGTAACACGAGGAACACTGTCCGATTAGCGTAATTACACCCACGATCATCTCCCTCGATTGCGAAACAACAAGTTGCCGCTGAATGATCGATCGTTTCGCTGGGACAAATCGTGGAGCTTCTTAAAGTCCAAGGTAGCGATTAAACATTCATGCACGAGCATTGTTTTACTAAAACCAATCTTTATGCTTTACGAGAATTTGAATTTTGTTAAGTGTTTGCTTTGATTTATATGCAGTTACTCGTGAAAGTATACGAACAGTTGTAGAAATCTTTTACGAACGTATCATGTGTCTTATACGAAACATTTTTAAATACCATTAGCATTTTAGTGAGAATTAATTATCATGATCATACTGATATCTAAAACAGATCTAAAGATGTATGCAGGAGCTACGAAATATTTAATGCAAGTATGTATTTCAATTACCTATGTATCGATAAATCTCCATAATCAGTAGGATCATTTTTACGACTTATTATATGTTAAAGAGGGCTATTCTTGTTGTATTTTACTTTCTTTATACTATTTTTTTTTTTACTAAATATATGTTTGTATGAAATGTCTCGTAAGTTTTATATACATTTCCAGATTGGTTTCAAATTTTACTAAAATAACCACAATAGTCGTGTACGTGTATTCTGTGTATTTTTGTATACAGATTTTTAAATGTGGAAAGATCCATTGGTTTGATAATGAGCAACACAACTATGGGTAACGTGTAGATTTCATTGCTTCCCTTTATTTATTTATTTACTATTAAATGTATATTTTAGGTAGAGTTAGGTGTAATGAAATATTTTCGTGGATGATTCATATGGTTCTAAAAGAGAGACTTTATTATAAGTTTTTACTACTTGTTAGGTTTTACTATTTATTAGAAAGAGTTGCAATATAAATTAATTACTTCTGGATAAAATTAAGATTGTAGTGTCAGAAATCCTTATTAGAATCCTATTATTACAAACATGATTTTGTCTAAACGGCACGATTTTAAACTGACTAAACTAATCGGTATTGCAAATAGAACAACTTTTTTGTGCATAGTAAATCCTAAAAAAGAAATTTTAAAATAAATTTTGTGTCATAATATTCTACGATAACCCTAATACAGTGTTAACAAAATCGACCTAGCTCTTTCTATTTGTAATTTTGCCATTAAATTACAATCTATCAAAAATGAGCGAGTATCTACATACTTTTGAGGGGTAGTGTACGTGGTGTGAACAGTCTTGGGAGCGGAGAGTCGGCGTACTTTTATGCAAAAACTGTTTGTCCGTCCTTTTTCAGCCACGGTGCTTTATTATCGTTCAACCACGCGTCTACGACCTCCCTTGACATTCCAACACGGACGTTTAAAGTACGTCGATGCGCTTCGAGCGGCGGATACTTAGCCGTCCAGGAGAAAAATGGGCCCGGTGTTATTAGCGACGTGTTGGATAGCTGGTACCGCTATTTGAATAATGCATACGCTACGCCCTTCAGGCCGAAGCAGGTTTCATTCGATCCAATAAGTGGCGCGACGCGCACCCTGCGCGTTTTCCTCTTCCTACACTTCTTCTTGGCGTTTCATCGATGGCACGCGTAATTGCCTGAAAATTTGTGGGAAAAGGATAATATAAATTGCGCTAAACGAGAAACTATTATACGTCTACCGAGTTGAGCAAAATTGAAAGAAGAAGTATTAGGCGTAGACAATGGAAAGTTGCGTATTTAATTTTGACGAAGAAGACGTTCTTGAAGATGCGCATTTAACTCTCTCAGGGCCGAATCCTTTTTTCTCTTAAGAGAAAAATCATAGTTCATTAACTACTAGTAAAAGGAACAGATTTTTTTCAGATAGTTTTGTAGAAAAAACTTTATGTATTTTTCAGATCTATTCTAAATTCTAAGTTGGTAAGGAAACTTCGACCTTAATATAATATAAATATCATTTAAGAATGTAGTATACCTGTTAATATATATATATATATATATATATATATATATATATACCAATTAGAAAACACAGTAATAACATATTTTATTATTTACTACATATATATTGTATATATATATATATATGTATATAATAGTGTTAGGTCGCGTGACATAAACCTCCCGCCGTCCCTCCTTGAGAGTGCTCGCCAGATGCCTATCTCTCTTCACTCGGACGACAATCAACCCAAGGAGGTGCCATAAATCTATCCATTGTTAACAATTAGAATCCCAAACAAAGAGTCAGTCAGATATCTGGGCATGACACTAGACAGACGAATGACATGGAAGCAACACATAGCCGACAAAGCGAAGCAGATTAAAGAAAAAATAAAAAAATTCTACTGGCTCATTGGTCGACGCTCCAACTTAAGCATGCAAAGTAAGCTAATGATATACAAGGCCATATTAAAACCTGTCTGGACCTACGGAATCCAGCTATGGGGAACAGCAAGCAACTCCAACATTGAGATACTCCAACGACTACAAGCCAAAACACTAAGAACACTCCTAGACGCACCAACGAAACAATACATCGCGATCTCAAGATACCTACAGTCAAAGAAGAAATATCCACTTATAGTAATAGACACAGCAAAAGAGTTAACAACCACCAAAACCCTCTAGTCACTCAATTACTTGACACGACGGACCAGATCCGCAGGCTAAAAAAACACTACCCCCTAGATTTAAGCACTAGATTCAATTGAATCAAACATCCATTAAACACTTAAAACACACGACATTGTAAACACCAGCCAAATTACTGAAAATTCTGAACAGAATTGATTGTAATTATAAAATAAATAAATTAAAAAAAAAAATTCTTAACAATTAGGACTACAAGTCCCGTACGTGTCTTTGGGTCTAAAAGTGGCCCTTAAAACACTCCTTGGGCTTATTGTTCGTTTCTAGAAAGCACGGAGAAAGCGGGGTTTTCCCATGAGTAATGCCACCCATGATCCACGTTTGATAGGAGACTTCCTCCACCTATCTCCGAATAGGAATCTTCTAAACCAATCAATATCTCGTAACTGTAGCCTCTCTTGGCCGAACGAACATTACAACCCACGAATTTGCTTTCCCCGTGCTCAAGACACACCCCGTACGAGTTTTCCTCCGTACAAACACGGAGTCGGAAAGACAGTCTTAAATCTGCTCTCTTAAGTTTTCAGACAGTGAAAGCGAAGACAGTTCAACAAGGTATATTATCATTCAATGGAAAAAATTGATAAAAGACATCGATGAAATAACAATGAAAAATACGGTTCCTACCCGTAATATTCCGTCGACGTACAATTTTTTATATCGTTGCTCAATTCTGTTCGGACAAGTTGTACGTCTCATCTCCTGTCAACAAATAAAACCATTATTAAGTAAATAGTCCTTAGCAAGGAAATATAAAATACAAGATAGCAAATTATATAGTATGCCTATGGAGACCAACTCGAAACCTGAAAAGGCCGAGATAGATGAAAGGGACATTAAATATAGAAACTTAATTGGTTCATTGCTATATATAAGCTCAAATAGCGTAAATTACATGAGTATATTTCAGAACTGTTATAGCGAAACACATTTTACGTATGCATTGCGAATATTGAAACATTTGTATCGGACAAAAGATTTAAAATTATGTTACAAAAGAAATGAAAACTATGAAACGATAGATTATTTTGTAGACGCTGATTGGGCAGGAGATCACTTAGATAAGAAATCTACATCTGGGTATTTAGTTAGATAGATTGTACGGAGATGTAATTGCCTGAAAATCAAGGAAACAAAAGTGTGTAACCAAAGCCTCAACGTATGCAGAGTATGTAGCGCTATCGGTAGCGGTGTGCTATATAAACCAATAAAAATTTATGAGGACAACTTTGGAGCGATAAATATAGCAAAATACGGGAATTTTACAAAAAATTCCAAACACATTGAAATTCAAATTACATGTTTCAAACAGAGAAGAAGAGTGCAACAAAATGAAAAAATCATAGCTTTTAGCTCGTTCGTTACACGTGTGCTCACAAACATCCAATACAAATATCAACAACGTAATTTCCAACGAATATTAATTAAATACTCTTGACAATATTCCTGTAATGAAATTTTTTGCGAATATACGGCACTATGCAAAAATGCTATACGTTTTGCTTGTTTTCTTCTTTAAATAAAATTATTTTAAATAAATTAATTTACAATAAGAGTATAAAAATTTATATTATGGACGAAACAACTTATCATTAATCGCAATATAATGTTTGCTGGCCAAAATTTACCTAAAATTGTGAGCGATACTTGTAGTAGGGCACAAGTTTGTATGGCAGACAATAATTTCACGAGATGAAGGCTGGGAGGACGCCAGTGCTTAACTCAGTGTTACTTTGTTATGGGAAAGTATATGTGTATATATTTAATAATATACTAATGAATAAAATAGCGAACTTGAATTTAATGAACTATTCTTATCCATTATGTAATGAAATAATTCAAGAAACCTGCAACAAATTGCAAAAATATAACAAAATATTGCAAAATTGAATGTACTTTTTCTAAATATGTATATATATATATACATATTTAGAAAAAAATATATATATATGCAAAAATATAACAATAAGAGACTATTAGACTAAAACGGATTAAATAGAATCTTTCTTTTAATATATAAGAAGGTCTAATTTTGGTCATTCCTCTTATTACCTAACCCGAATCTACTTGTATTTCTTTATTTAACGCTAGACTTAATAGCCGTCTACAGTGATAATTGAAAAAGTTTGCAATATACACAAATGCAGTGATATCTTATTATTCAATATTTCTTACAAGATTTTTACAAGAATATACTTCAACGCATCCTACAAATTAATTTTCAAACATCTGATACGCCAATTCTATAAACGTCTACAAGGTCTACATTGAAAATATTGTATCATAACCAAGATGTGCACATTCTGTCACATTTTATAATCAAGATATTATATTCAAAAGAGTATATTTATCAATAGACAAGTTTTACAGAGGCAACTAAAGTAGAATCTAAACAGAGACCCATCTTATCTACCGAGAGAGTATATAAATATTATGTATATTTATCCTGCACTGCGCACATATATGTCTTTAACTTTAACGTCTTAAATGCACAAAAGTCCATTTTCAACATCCTATTTTTATTACTCACCATTATATTCCAATACACAAATCAGACAGCATGTTTCTTTGTTTCCTTTACAACTTCTCAAGACCATAAAACAAGGTCATAACCTCTATCCAGCAATGTCAACTAAGTATCACTATAAAATAATGGTATAAATAATTCAACCAGAAACCATATTATTATATTCAGTAAGAATATAATAATTTATAGGAAAACTTGCGATAAATTCAACGCTTGTGGTTCTTTTTCCCCTCTTTCTACTTTTTTTCGATTCGATGCAAGTAGATGAACATCTCTGTTTCCCACGCAATCTCTGTTTTTTTTTTTTTGTATGTGTTTTTTTCTTTTGGTTTTAATAATGCTTCTATCGAACGCTTTTATTGTTACTTGCAAACAAAGCGGAGGGGGAACAGCAGCGCTCGCGTGGATCAATACGTTGTTAAAAGTTCGTGCTTCTCCATTGGCTCATGTATACCCCCAGCAGTTTGAGGTTAGGTTACCTGAGTTTAAAGATGCGCCGGTACAGTTGCGCGTTATAAAATAATGCTGGAACACTGCTCCAACAGGACTGCGAGCCGGTCATTTAGTCATTTCCCTCCATTTGAATCTGATCTCCGCGAGATCTCTGTCCCCGTTTCGTTCTTTCTCTGATTTTACAATATTTGTATCGTCGTAAATTTTATAAGAATCATTAAATTCATATTTAATATTTCAATATAAGTTTAATATTTATTCAGTTTTTTAAAGTATTCTGCGATTTTCATTATTTTCTATTATATTTTATTGTATTATTTCCGAGAATATGTACGTGTCTTTGGTTGAGAATAAAAATCGTTAGATTCCAATTTGTGTTTGAAAGAACCAATGTGATTTTATTTATCGAGAAGATATGACCTGCATGAAACAATCACGACGATGTATTGGTAAGAACTGTATATTTCATTGTTATTTCATCAATGTCTTTTATCATCTTTTTCCATTGAATGATAATATTTTCAATAACTTGTTATTCTAGTCCGATTTCATTTTTGTCTAGAGAATGTTCGCTTCGCGATAGATTCGAATATGAATTTGATATTAGACGTTAGATTATTAAAAATCGTTAGATTCTAATTAGTGTCTGAAAAAAAGGATGTGGTTTTATTTGTCGCCGATAAATAAATTAAATAATTAATGTCTGTGCTTTTATTTGTTGACAGGAAATGAAACGGCGGGGATTTGCAGAAAGACGGAAAAAACTGCTTAGAAAAAGGCGTATCCGTAATAAAGCAATACAGGTAGGAATCGAATTTTTCATTGTTTCACTGTCTGAAGTTTAACACGTTTGGATAGATGTCGTGAATTTACTACATTAATCTCCCCTTCTTATCTCCAAAGTAATGTTATTTCGTCTTTACTTGACTGCATTTCCTGAAAATTTTTCGAATTTAGGAGAACGTCATTTTGTCCTGATAATTAAAACGAATTTTTAAAATATTTCACTCTTAAAGCTTAGGCGTTTAATTAAATCTAAAATAAATTTCTAAATATTTTATTATGAAGAAGATATTATTAAGGATTAAAGTAAATAATTGTGATTAAAGTATTTCTGGAACCAATGTTCTCCTGTATTAAAAAATTCCCGAGATCGTTTTTGTTTTTGTCAATAAAATCACGAGAACGCTGTTGTTGATTTTGTGCTCGAGAAGCTTTAAGCTTGAAATTAATATGCAATAAACTTTATTCGCCGGCACGTACGCTACTAAATCCTGAACGAATTTTATGCTTTTGTTACATCAGCAATTCCATATTCAACGATTCAACGACTCAAATAATTAGAGTGCACATATGAATTTATCAAATGGTACTGTTTCAAGTTTTGTTCGTTTTACCACGCCGTTTTATTATATTTACTTCTCTGTGTTGGTTTATCCTCTATAGGAAACGATCTCCATGGTTGGTGAGAATGTTTTACTAATAAATGGTTATGATTGAAAGACTTTATACTTGTATTTATTATGCGTGTTCATATTATAGGAAAGCTTCTGTTATTAACAGAGATATTTTTCATGGGAAACAATTGCAAAAATCAGAGAATTCGTGTACTAAAGAACTTGCAACGATAAGAACACAATTTTAATTCACATATTATTATATGAATATTTAAACTCCATTTATAGAAAATAGAAAAAGATTAGTTTCAATATAAAAAAATTTTAAATTATTATTTACTTATTATTAAGTTAGGTTTATTGAGGGTCTGAGTAAGGGTAGTTAGGCATATGGCGACCATTCTCAACGAGGGATGGCGTACAGTTTATGTCACGGGACGTAACAATATTACATTATCTATAAATGATTATTGACTACAGATATATAATGTAGCATATTTAATATAACATACATACAACTTCATGCTATTCAGCTAATAATTCGAGGTAAACAGAAACGTCCACCATGCTGATATCGGGGGTTGTTTAATTATTTGCGGAGGTATACAGTGGGATTATTAATGTTATCGGAAATTTATTTATCGAGCCACAGAGCGGCGGGGAAGTTGCCCGGGAAAGCTTCGCTGCTCTTGCATTTTCTTCGAGCCCTTATTTATTCCGTGTCCTTGCTTTTTTCGCGAATGGCTTTCTCAAAAGGATCACTTTCGCCACGACGGAACAATCTTTCGATATCTGCCTGGTCACGATGCTGCCATCTTTTCCCCTCGTAAAATCTCCTTTCTTCCCAAGATGTCTCACTAGATTACTTCAGTCACTTCGTTTTTCCCTTCTATTTTATTCTTTAGAGGTTGACACGGTTACCGACAGTATTTCAACAAGTTAGCGGAAGCTTAAAAAAAAAAAAACGAGGCCACAGGCTCTTAAAAATTTGTAAAATCGCTCCTTTGAGCTGAGTAACGGCTGTTTATCAGGCTGAGATTTTAATCGGAAAAGCGATTTCATTCTTATACGGTGGAAGTTGTTGAGTTCGATTGGATTTATAGAAGTTTGAGTTATTGGAAGTTATGTATAGTACAGCGAAACTTTATGAGTTTTTCCTTATAACTGTGGCTCGTAGATCGTTTGTCAAATTAATGATATGTTTAGTTCAATCTTTCTATTCGATTACCTGTTTTTTAAACTCCCAACTTAATTTAGAGACGTACCTTTTTATTCATTTAGCTACATTATTTTAGCCATCCAGTTAATTTAGAATCATTAGAAAATGCAATGTGCAGGAATTAAATTAATTTCATATTATTTTTACTTGACACGAATCATTGGATTTGTCGGAGGTATAGAGGGTATAGAGTGTTGTGAGATTAAATTATTATAGATTGTTCACACAAAAGAGTTAAAATGGATTTATTTGGATCTATCAAGATTATCAGTTTAAAGGCGATTATTTCGGTGAATATAACTGACAATATTGCGCGGTGTTCAATAATTCCTTTGATACATAATTCCATTTGGAATGCTAAAAAAATTTAATAGGGTGTATATCTGCCCCGGAATTTCCAATATTGAAATTAAATCGCAACAAGGTACAGGGTAAATCCAATTTATTTGAACAGTGAAATTCAAATAAAACGCTAACAAATGAAGGATTGTTTTTAATGTAGGATTTACCTTTGGGTTCATCTCTTGCAATACTTAATAAACAAAACAATTTCCTACCAAAATACCATTCTTTTAATTATATTCGTTAATATGTACATAAATTTGCATAAATATCTGCAGTCTAACAATAAGCTTCTTGTACCTGTTTATCCAAGCATGATTAAGAAAAAATACATCTTGTCGTTATTTTTACAGATGGGATAGGCCATAGCTGATGCTAGTAATGAAGAATTTCTATATCGAATTTTCTGTTTAACTGCGGAATCGATGAATTCTGCATCGAAGAAAGAAAATTAGATCGTCTGGACAACGAATTGTACGTTTGTTCTCGAATGCAGCCTGAATGCCATGTAATCTCGGGTATGTAACTATTACGTTGAGATATAAATACATACATACATACGCGCTCGCACGCACACGCACACGGGCAACATGTGTATATACATTAGCAAGAAAATATCCGCTACCTGTATATTCAACAAATTATAAAATTTTGGAGATACGTAAAGGATACATAGGTATGAATTTTTGCAATTTCCTTTTTCCAAAATTTTTTTTTTACGTGGAGAAATCCGCTCGGACGCCCCGCCGCTCTCGGGGGAAGCGGCGGGGTAGTGTCGGACTCCAACCGACTAAAACGGCTGGCTCCCCGACCAGGTGGTTTGGCGTCACCATGGTGCTGACCGTTCAGCAACAAGATCTTGAGAGGGCTTGGCAGTTCGATGGTCACTGCCACGCCATTGCACATCCTTCTTATTAGGACGAAATCCATGCTGGATGAATGGTCCACTCGCGTGAATCCCCTCCCTACCATACCACCGCTACGGTTGGCCTGCAGGGGATCCGGAACGTAAGGATACGTAGGTCCACGTCCATGGCCTCCTCCTGGCCGCTCTTCTCAGGATCGGCACGACCGACCTTTCCTCCTTTCCTCCGTCTCCTTGGACATATCCTCCGCTGCTCTTCCACCGTCCTGTTCGGTGCCTTTCCTTCGGAGGGGTGGCAGCCTGCATGCGGGTGACCCCATCCGATGCGTCGTAGGCACCCCAAGATCCGAACAAACCGGACAACGAGGAACCCGCGACGAACATCCCCTGGCTCGATGTCCTAGCTCTCCGCAGCGATAGCATCGGTCGGACCGATCAACCGATGATGATTTGCAGTCCCTATGCTCGTGACCTGACTCCAGCCATTTAAAGCACTGGAGCCGATGTGTTGGGAGAGGAAGAATCCTCGCCTCGCTCCATCCAACGATTATCTTCTTTGGGCCTCCACCGTCGCCACCCGCGACGCTGCCAAAGGCACAGATCCTCTTCGCAGCAGTCAGTGGGCAGCGGACCCACGCGGAATTGAGACCCCGCGGAGCTCTGCGCAGCTCACCCACGGTGATCTCCTCGATGGGACAGTCACCAGCATTGGCTACAGCCGTCACCACTTCGTCGGTGGTGACCGAATCATCCATTCCGGTCACCTTCATTTCCACCATTTTCCGGGACGCCGAGATCTTGACAGGATTTCCCCGGAAACGCAAGGAGCCCCGCCTTACGGCCTCTCTCATCTCCTTCTATCTCCAGGATCATTTCCCTGATGGTTGCCCTCCTGGGCCAAATAGCAGAGATCCCGAGTTCGACGAGCTTTATCTCTCGTCGCGCCTTCAACAACACGTCAACGAGACCGTAGCCCGAGTCGCGCGTGATTGTGACCGTCACGGTGGAGCATTGCAGGACCCTGGGTAACTTGGGCCGACCCGCTCCTTTCTCCGTAGTTCTTCGTCCTCTTTCATCACCAACAACACACCCCTTCCGCTTCGCGGTCGTTGTGGGTCGGGCAGCCACCTCGGCGAATGTCTTCTCGCTTCTGGTATCGGAGGATACCTTCTTCCTTCTCGCTTCTGGTATCGGAGGATACCTTCTTCCTTCTCGCTTCTGGTATCGGAGGATACCTTCTTCCTTCTCGCTTTTCTTTTCTTGTCTCCTCCAGAAATGACGGTGGGAATAAGCTCCACCTCGTCGGCCGACGTTTCAGCTACCGACCGCGGCATGCCCCTCCTCGATGGCGCAGATCTTTTCGTGGCAGCGCGGAGGGCAGGTGACTTCGGAAGGGCTAACTTGTTGAAACAATATAGCCAATTTTCTATCATACCTAATTGGTAATCAAAAATATCACCAATGTCTATCTCCAACTGATTGTAAATTAGAAATGGCATTAATGATTTTCCTCGTTTAAATGAAAATTAATCTTATATACCATTACATTTTCGAGGGAACGCCAATTACATGTAGAAGCGAATGTTTATATTCCGCGAAAGCGGGATACTCATAGGCAAGTAATTTAACTCGTAAATAGGTTGTAACCTGTTCTTATTTGTTCGGTAAACGAGATCAAAGTAAAGTAGTTTCTCATCGTATCTCTCGAAAACCTCGACATTCGGAATATTCTTAGTCTATTGACTTGCCACCCAGTCAGAGGTCGGAGATCAATCATATCTCTTTTTCCAATAGTAATAATCTCCTAAGTAATTGTCAATCATCGCTAATAAGGTATCATCTGGCTATTTGTACACGTAATTGTGGATAAAATAGCTACGACGTCGCCTCATTCTTCGATACTGAACACAAATACTTAAAAAAAAACGTGTATCATACTATATACGTAAATATATACCGAAGATAAATATCACTTTCATGTCGCATTTATTCGTTCTAACGAGAAATATTTATCACCGATAACGCTCAGCTTTATTGTCCCGCGAGTTTCGAACGTTAATCGCGTATTGATCGGTGGAACGGGCCACCACCCAACAACTCAGTTTACTTAAACGGTTGCAGATCTACCTCTCGCGAAAACACACGCTTTATTCCAATATTTATTCGTCTAATTTTCTAAGAACGCAACTTCTCGTTCTACGCTCCACGTTCAATCTACGTGGAACAGTTCAAAGTGACTGGAGCATAGAAGGTAGTCTTGCACAAACGACGAATTCAAACGAATTCTCTTGAAACGTTCGCGGCAGAATAAACTGCATGCATTTTAATTTATGTACAAATATGAAATAAAGTAGAAGTAAATAAATTATGTAAGAATGAAATTATTATCTAAATAAAATTAAATAAATAGGTATAAAATAAACTCTGAATTAATTCTAATTATGTATTGCACTATGTGCCAACGTTTCGCATAGCTTACATACAATTTGCTTCTTCAAGTCTGAATTTGAGGTCTTCTGGGTCAAGAGCAACTTTTCGAAAATCGAAGATCGAAGTAAAAGAACGTATAGAAGTCAGTCAAAGGACGTGTCTGCGAGAAAATGAATTTTTCTTTGATTAAGGTTACCTCCGAGACGATAGATAAACTTCCCCGGCGACGTTAAAAAATCAAATTCGAGAATTTGTTAATAGGTTAGCAAATGCCTCGAGGGATCCAATTGTTGGATTTTTCATCAAGACAATTCTTCAGGAATTATGATTTTAGAATATCTTAATTTGATAAAGCAAAGCGAGAGATATTGATTTTTTAAAAAATTGGGCGAGCGAGGTTCTAAAATAGAAAAATATTGGATATAAGCTTGAAAAATATCAGATAGCTGAGACGTGCCTGAAAATCGATACACCGGTACTTCAATCTATCCATTATGAACGAAATGAGATTCGACATTCGGAAGGAATTTTTTTCATTTAAGTGTATGAAAGGAGGAAGAAAACACGCAATTTCGGCGAAAGATTGGATATGAAGCAGATATGAACAGATTTCAAAAGGAATTACTGTCTAAATTTATGTGCACTTTGCCAGAAATTCTTCATCAGTTCAAAATAAATTTTTGCGGAAATCAAATCAATTGATAGAGCCTGGTGCCATAGTAAAACACCTATAACTCTAAACGCATTAAATACCATTTGAACCTTCAGTTTTCTGTTTACGATTATGAATGTCGTTGACAAAGACAAATTTTGTCACACAACTGAAAGAATTTAGTGTCAGAGTCGCCGATAATGATTGATGAAAATAGAATCGATCCAGTAATTACGATGGCGAGCCGAAGTAGAATATGAATAATAAACGCATTTACGCAATTCAAGGTTACAGCAAAAAAAAAATTAGTAGGATTTGAACTTCTATAAAAAATTTTGTCAAACTTTAATATAAAAAATAGCAAATGATCTTTTCGATTCGCCATCTGACATTTTAGTTTTAGAAGCCTTTGGTTTTCAAATTCTGTTCATACTGTTTGACCTATCACGCACAGGAGAAAATAATCTGTTGCAAAATTTTCTATAATATTTCAACTTGGAAAATTAAAATTTCCGTATGACTGGATTTTTTTTAATAAGTTGAGAAAATTTATTTTTCAACATGAAATCGAAACACAGTACAAAGAGCTTTTAATAATTCTCTGTTACGTCAGGCGTACAGAAAGAATGACAGCATGTTATAAATGAAACCTCGCAAAGCGTAGATGCAAATTGAAACATCGTTTTTCGATTAATGCTTAAAATCCCTCGGACAAACAAAACACTTAATGTCAGAGCGTTTCGGAACATGACAAGAATTTTAATAGATAAACATCTATCCCGTCCTAGAAAACGGGCAGATATTTCTCTAATATAAATTGCAGACTGATCACATTTGCAAAAAATACACTAAAAGCCCTTTGTTGAATATTTAGTTTCAATGTTTAATATTTAAGTTTCAAGAACGAAATGCTTTAATCACAATTATTTACTTTAATCCTTAATAATATCTTCTTCATAATAAAATATTTAGAAATTTATTTCAAATTTGATTAAACACTTACTTTAAACACTTAAGCTTTAAGAGTGAAATGTTTTAACAATTCTTTTTAATTATCAGGACAAAATGACGTTCTCCTAAATTAGAAAATCTTTCAGGAAATGCAGTCAAGTAAAGGAGAAATAAGATTACTTTGGAGATAAGAAGCAATTCTCTGACAAAGAGCTTTCAGCGCAAAATAAGAAGAGGAAATTAGAGTTGGTCAAAGAAGGCGTTTCCTTATCCAAGATAGCAAGATCGCCTCGAGAAGACGTTAGAAGAGGAGGATAATTTAGTAAATTCACGGCGCCTATTTCGCTTCTACTCTTGCGGTAATGTACGAAAGCCAGCTTACCGAAGTTCATTGTGGATCCTTCTTTTGATCAAGGAAGTGACCGTGGTCCTTCGCTGTACAATCCGCAGAGTTCCCGTTGGAATTTCCTCTTGATGCGTTGAATGGATCCTGGCAGGATCGCCAATTTTGTCACGTCGATTTGACTTTATTTCACGTTCCGCACGTAAGGTGAGAGATTCGTACTTCAAATATGATAGTTGATGCAAAATTTATTATATGAAACTGACAGAGTAACGGTACAGGATATTATAACAGAATGTCGAGTACTGATTTGAGGAGGTTTTTATATTAAGGATTTGATTCCTGTGGAGGGGCTATCGCTGGGTGCCGGTCACATAGATATCCTGTTACTGTTTAATTATTGTTTCGATGGCTATGGTATATAAAACGTGATTATCCTATCGCTGTTACTGGCAATACTATCATTGAATGGAAAAAATTGATAAAGGACATTGATGAAATAAGAATGAAAAATACGGTTCCTACCAATACATGGTAGGAAGCGTATTTTTCATTCTTTTTTCATGGCCGTGGCCGCGTATGTTTTTAGAGCGTTCGTAATGTTTTGTAGGTGGATTCAAGCAGGTCATATCTTCTCGACAAATAAAATCACATCGATTCTTTCAAACACAAATTGGAATCTAATGATGTTTATTCTCAACCAAAGACACGTACATATTCTCGGAAACAATACAACATTGTTACGTCGCGTGACACAAACTATGCGCCATCTTTCGTTGAGAGTGGTTGCCAGATGCCGATCTCTCTTCACTCGGACGAACAATCAACCCAAGGAGGTGCCATAAATCTATCCATTGTTTACAATTAGGACCACAAGTCCCGTATGTGTGTTTGGGTCTAAAAATGGCCCTTAAAACACTCCTTGGGCTTATTGTTCGTTTCCAAAAAGCACGGAGAAAGCCGGTTTTTCCCATGAGCAATGCCCCCCACGATCCACGTTTGGTAAGAGACTTCCTCCACCTATCTCCGAATAGCGATTTTTCTAAACCAATTAGCATCTCTTGACTTTACCCTCACTTTGTCTTACGAAAAGTGCAATCAACGAATCCGCTTTCCTCGTGCTCAAGACACACCCTTTACGAGTTTTCCTCCCTACGAACACGGAGTCGGAAAGACAATCTTAAATCTGCTCTTTTAAGTCTTAAATCTTCTGTCTTACGTATAAGTCTTACGTCTTTAGTTTAAGTCAAAGTCTTAACTCAGTCTCAATTCTCATTCTCTCACACGGCACACGGTTGCCCAGCTACAGATTGTTAACTGCGAGTTATAATTACTCGAGTCATGCCTCTAACCTTGTGGCAAACGACATTATGTTTCGTGCAACAGCGAAACATACCACGGGTTTCTTTATGAACATTTGTATCTTACGTGAGAAAAGTTGTTGGAAATATATAGTGTATTTAATCTGTCACCACAGTGATATACTCATTGAACTACCTCTATTCTCCTAATCGAAATAACGGGAATTTACCCCTCTCGTTGGCGCGACTCATCGCGAACGCATCTCCCCGCGAAGCGGTCGAACAAATAGTAAATAAAATATGTTGTTACTACTTTTTCTAATACACAATTTTTTATTAATCTTCTTTATCATTTAGTATTTATAGTCTACTAATTCCATAAAAAAGTAACAAGTGCTGCATCTAATTATAAATTTTTCATTAATTTGTACGTTTTGCTAAATTTCCCACAGGTATCGTTATTACAGTCAACCAGAGTATTTGAATTCTTATAAGCGAAAGTGTGTGATATGCTGAAAGCGATGAAATGAAACGAAGTACAATTGTCGAGTTCGGCTCGACGTATAAGACTTAATGTATCGGAGAATAAATATTCTATATTTAAGCAAGTATAAAATATTCATATAGTATATCATGAATAAATTATCGAGTATGACAACGTGCGTAGACAACGTGCGTTCTATTAATAAAGCGTACTACATTATGTTTCATACCTCGTGCGTGTCTCCATTGTCATTGGCCATATGTGGTACTGAATGAAGGCGCCATCCAGCCCAAATCATGTTGTCAGCGAGTGTTTTGTATTCCATCGAGCACAGCGATCTCGGACAATGTCGTCATTATCATCGTTACCATTCTATCGGGTGCAAGGCCGAGACATCGTCGCGTCACTTGCCATCTTGCACGTAGATTTTCACTGAAAGGTCCATCGATTCAGAGCAGCTTCCAAATTCGTTACTCATTTTCCAAGGGGAAAGCAAAACCTCATTTCTAATCACAGTCATAAAATAATCACCGACTTAAACTATTATCTCGGATCCCTTCGTAGAAGAGTAGGAGGAGATTCGGAGATAAAATGAAACAAATTTACGTCAATATGAAGTGAAGTTTATTTTACAATGAATTGCGTTCAAACATTTTTAATATGCATTTAAAAATACAGTTGTCTCCTTTTAATTTTTCTTAAGAGGAGATAACTAATTTTGCTTAAGCTTTGCTCGAGTAGCACCAGAACTTTACATAGTTCTGCATGTGTGTCTGAACTCCTACCATTCCAGGAGAAACTTCTTTAAATATCGAGTCCGAATAAAAAACGAGACAGTTAGAAAAACAGTTTACAATATGATTCTAACGAAATACTCTATCCAAATCTAGCGCATTTTAAGTATTTGGTTTAATAGAATAAAATTCAGAGTTAGCCCGACGACAAGACCGTCCCTCGTCATCGCCGTGGATTATATTCTACCGTTTCACGCTCGACTCGTTTTATGCTTCAAGATCATTAGATTCGATTGCACGACAACGGCAGAGGAAAAACGGGGAAGACCATAAAATGGAGGGTTAAAAGCGACGATGCGAATGAGACAAAAAAATAGGAGGTCTGCGCAAAAAGCATACAGTGGCGAGTCATAAGTGTGAGAAATGCACAAGTCGAACATAAATGAGGGCGAAAAGAGGAAAGTGGGCAAGTTGCGTTTTAGGATAATATTATGAACGTAATGTTTATTATACTGCGTAATATGTTTATTATACTGCATCGCAGCACTATGCGTAAGAATAGTGGTTCTTCTTTCTTTCTAGACGTTGAGACGTAAATATATTCTTATACGACGCAATTATATTTACTAATTAGATTATTTTTATTATAGGACGTTTCGTAATATGTAGGATATATTTCGAAAATAACAAGTATATATCAGTTTGGTTTTATCACTATTGAACAGTTATATTTCACTTTAAGTTAAAGTCCGTAGTATAGAATTTTTGGATTTCTAGAAAATTACACATAATTAACTATAATTTCAAGTATTTTTATCTTTCAGAATAAAAAAGAACGCAGAATACTATTTTACAAAAAGTAGCTATAAAACTACACTAAAAAAGCTAATGGATAGACTTACACCACTATGAATCTGAATTCTTTAGTTGGCGTTCCCCGTCGTTAAAGCGTTAAATAGAATAAAGTAACAGAAATAGAAAGGTTAAACAAGAAAATAGAGAGTTGTTATTGGAAAAAACAGTTTCTCGGCGATGCATCGTCGTTACCGTCGTCCAGTTTACATGGACCATTGATTGGCTATCACTCCTGAAGAGGAGTCATGCGTCCTCCACCTCCAGGTATCCAGTTTACTCGTAAAAAATTGACTTATGCTGATTGGCCGGCGAATCGGTTGATTATCGCCGTCGGTATTTCTCGCGTTATTGTACCTTACCCCTGGCTAGTCGCGAACAACCGACGTCATAGGACGCCAGCAACGGCAACAACAGCACAGCTGTTGCATTGCTTGCTTTCGTCGAAGCTACTGTCGGGTAATTAGCGACGTATTAATATACCCGATATAAACGAGCGACGTGCACGCTTGTATTTCAAGCAGACCACCCAACATGGCTACGTTCATATGCGTTAATTAACCATTTTCTACCAGGACGAATCAACGGAAGCATTCCCCCGTGGTTTTATTATCCGACTACAGGAATCGGCTGTTCTATCAGTTGCGAAAAAGAATTCTATTGATTGATGTTACCGATTAATGTTGTCTCGCCTTCGCCAATAGATGAACACCTGATAATTAATTCGCCCGTTATTCATTACCTCATCGAACGGGCTGCTTTTGATACGACCTTACTTTAATCGAAACACGGTTGTTTACAACCCTCTTGTGTCTAGCGAATTGTAGGAACTTGAGGACAGAATTATTATTATAGAATTCTCGATGTGAGAATTGTGTGTTGTTCTGTTTATTATTATTTTTTGTATTGCAACGAGATTCGTAAATTTCATTTTATTCCTTGTTTTCTCTAAAAATAGTAGTTATTTTCGTGAAGCTGTTGATGGTAATCTCTGTGACACAAATGCCTATGGATATCTGTATAGAGTTATCGAGATAGGATTATTTAGTCAAAGAACTGATTGTTTCAAATCACTAAACGAAAATTAAGTGTTATGGGATGTTGTTGTACCATGGATTTCTATGCATTTATAGGAAATTTAAAGATACAAAATTGTACGCAATGCACATAATATAAAAAGATATGTCTTCTATAATACCTTATGGATAAAACGCTTTTCTACCTGGGTTCTACATTTTTAATAATATTCTCAAAAATATGAATATGCATAAAAATCCGCGGTCTAGTTATTGCGTAATGTATTTCAATATGTTACGACTTCCAGGGCAAAATATATAAAATTCAACGTGGCAGTCAACGTGTTAATCTGTGATAATGTAGAACCAAGGAGAGGGAAGCGTATCTATCTTGAAGCTCGAAGAATGATCCACGATCAGGCTAGTCGTGAAGATGCTTTCGAATCCCGTAGCGAGCGTCGTTTGTTACACGGTGGATAGGTATCAATTATGCGAATACCGGCGATTGATTGTGCATTGGCACCGTTCGAACGTGACGGAGATGCACAAAGCGTTGGAGAGACGATGTTACAGCCGAGGGCATCAATTGACGATGATTCAGAAACGTTCCCATGCTGTCTAAATTCTAAATAGAATCTCGGTAGAATCGATGCCGAAGCGTCGGCTGCCAGTCGGATTCAGAGAAACGTTCGATGATGAAATCCAGCTTTGGTTTATTAATCTCTGCTTAGACCGAGTGTTGGATCCATACGGTAAACTGTTACTTGTGATATCTTCTTTGTTGCAATTAATGAGATCGTTTCTTCTTCGGTGCTTCACTTTTTCCTACCTTTTTCTTTGCCTTAAAATACTTTCTACGAACGTGTGTTTATTTTGTATTTGTGTTTAATTGAACGTGTATTTATTATGCAACGAGTTAGTATAGAGAGAATTAAGATCCTAAATATTGAAATTCGTCCGTAATATTATAAATCTGAAGCATATATTAATTTCGATAGTTTCATGATTTCAGATAGCTTCAAGCGCAGTAAGGGAAGCTGAAAATGTGTAAAAATCTTGATATCGATAATAATTGATGTTGAAGATTCTGTCTGGGGAATTCTTATATACTCCTTAATGAAAATTTCAAAGCTTGATGCGATGTATGTATATAATAAAATAACAAGCAAGATAATAATGCGAAATAGTACAATGATTGACACAGAATGGTGGAGAAAATATCAGCAATTTTGAAGATATGGATAATCAAGATAGAATAAGTAATAATTTTAGGTACTTTGAATGAAATGTATATGCATGCAATTACAGATGATAATATGTATCTGTATTATATGGCTGAATAATTCAATGCTTTCAGTACGGGAAATGAGAATACTTAAATAATTCGTCGATTATGGACGATTAGAATATAACAACTATAAACACTGATTACGATTTATTATACAACCTTTTCGAGTTTCTTCTTGTCTCGAGACGATCGAACGATACCCATTAAAGTAGGAATTTACATAGGGTCTGCAGCTGATCGTTGACGGAACTGTGAGCTCTCGAGGAAAGAACGAAGTGTTGCATGATTGTTTCACGAGAAGGAAAAACATGAGAGAGCAATTCGTTGAATGCTAGTTAATTTAACGGTGATTAGAGTTATAGTGCCGGCAAATGAAGCATGTTGCTATGTACCTTTACGGCTAGTTTTTTGAAACAAAATGAACGAACAATTCTCCCGAAGATTCGTTACCTACAGAAAGAACTTGTTGAAAGATCTTTGCACATTTTTGTGGACACGGTGGAAGAAATGGAATCTACGTAGAGATTCGTTTCTACTAAGTAATATAATAAATACTCTATTTCGGACATTTTATATACTTTTGCAGATTATGTGCATCCTGTGTATATTTGTATCTTCACACTTACCATAAATACATAGAAATTTGTTATAATCTGGCTATAGCGATTATAAAAAATTATTTAATATTCAGTAGCGGCAGACGCTGATTATTCTTATTAAGTGCATATTTGTATTAAAAATAAACTAAAAAAAGCTATACTTGATCGATATATTAAATAAAATATTAAACGTAAATATGAATAGCTCCACATTTTATAAGATTAATTTATTGCATGTTACAAGATAGAATGCATCTAAATAATATTAAATTCTCGTCAAAGCAATAAATATTAATAAATACTACAAGCAAAATTTATTAGTACAATCCAGAACCGGAGTAAAGCAGTTAAAGCAAAAACCGAGGACGTTAAAGTTATCTACGATACCCGTCACTCACCATAGGGAGATTCATTTAACTGGTTTCCGATCGATTGTCGCTTAACCGATGATAACAACCATCGATCGTGTGCAGTGACAGCATGATTGAAAGGCTGGCATAAATTGGTCGCGTGACAACAATCGATTCTTAGGACGCGTCGCGACGTGGAGGACGTTAAACGTTCAAACAACTATTGCGTAAGCGGCCGAGTAATTGAAAGTTAACTATGTTTACGAGTTTTCTTTTCTTCTTGCTTCTCGTAATAAGTATATAATGCACCGTTTTCCTCCCCCCGTTATTCCATGATCAATCTGCTTAATGACTGTATTAACATGTTAAGGAAGCGTTAAGCAATCGTGTCTATCGCCGCTAATTATTTCGTCACGCGCTATCAAGCTTGTTCGACACAACAGAGAAAGTAGTTGCAAACTGCTCGAGATATTATGATTCGTTCGGTGTTCAATGGAAGATTAAGACGGTAGCGGTACTCGATAAATCGACATCGTGTAACGTGTTACCAGGATGAATTGAACGATGCAGTTCGACGTACTTCTGAATTTATCTTGAAGCACCTATTAGGATCGTTTGTGATGCTGATCGAGGTTGGTAGTGATTCATAATATTTTATTGAAGAAGAATGAATGGATTCTAACGTAATCTTAATTACGAGGTTGGTACTGATTTATAATATTTTATTGAAGAAAAATGAATGGATTCTAACGTAATCTTAGTTACGATAAAATTACAAATTTAGTTTTGTGTTGCATATCTTGAAGCATGAAAAATGTATAATCCTATATCGCAATTTTTGCGACATTATGTTTCTTTTCTGATTCATTTTTCATTTCCATCTGTTTTTAAATCATTCATAATACACTGGCAATATCGTTTTGTTTTCTTTTCATTCGGAAAATATATCTATCTTTTCCTATTATTTAAGAGTACATAAAAAATGATGTTCGTGTTTTCATAATACTATAAAGATGTGACAAAGAACACGCGAAATTTATGAAGTAATTTGTCCATGTAACAGTAAGACAATCCGTGACTATCACAGATTGGGCAAAGTACGTGTCTCAAATAAACTCATAACTGTCAGAGACTGATATTACTTAGGTATTTAACCATCTAACAAATAACACAAATGAAGTTGAATAAAATCCAATACAAAATAATTCATAATAGAACAAACCTCCATCCATATTACAGCAAACCTATCAAACCGCAATAACATAAATAGAAATTCGATTAAAAACAGCGGTACTCCGTTTATCATTGTTCATAGCGGTATCAATCTAACGCAATCCGGAGTGTATAATTTCCAGCGATTGAATTTCCTTTACGGCCACAGGCACGCGATCACCGCGGAAGAAGGAGACAATGATTTTTTGAAATTGGAAACTGACTACGTCCTCCGAAGGACGCGCGAAAAGCGAAGGGAAACAGCGCGACGATGCTTTTCCCTTATATACGCGTTATACATCCTGAGAGTACTGAAACAATATTTTGAAATGAGCTAGCTTAGGTTTTGTTGGAAACGATTCCGTATATACGATAGTAAACAAAAGTAAGTTTAAATATATGTATGTAAACAAAGAGTACCATAACTTTACAAAACGGAACTGTACGAGGCTCGTGCAGAAAGTAGTACCCGTTTTGAGATAACAACAATACAAATGTATTTTAAAAAGTTTTCTTCATTTGTAACTTTAGTATATATACTAAGTTATTTTTCAATACAACCACTATTTGGATACTTATCGTAACGTTATAAGTTTTTGTATATCTTCGTTATACACTTCCGTCGCCAGTTCACGTATCCATCGTCTTACGCAATTCTTTAAATCGTCGTTTCTTGTGAAACATTATGGACCAAACAATTTTTTATGTTTTGCAAAAAAATTGTAATCTGGCTTATTTGATGCGTCTATCATTTGCAATGAATGATTCATCTATGACTTTGTTACCATAAACTGCTGTAGTTCGGTCATAAATTCCTTTTGGAAGAGTGTTTTCGGCGTTCGAAGAACGTAAAAGCGTCACCGGCAGGATTTTCAATTCGCACGGTCATTTCAAACGTGTGATACAACGATAATATGAAATATTTAAGCACAAAATTTGATATGACTTACATCAATATATGAATGAAGCTAGGTGACTTTCTATACGTACATTCTATCGCTTAATATAGCTTCTATACGTAAAGGGGTAATATTTTCTGGACGACCCTCGTATTTGACTATGAACAGTGAAAAAATATAAGATATACTCCAGAATAGACTGTCAGTAACGTGGTGAAAAATATCTAATACAAAAGTTATTAATACGTGCATGTACACAAATAAATTATTTAGCAACTTCAAACTTTCTTTTACCTGCTACTATATACAGTGGCTACTATATATCTGTATATCGAAGCAAATTGTATTTTTATATGTAGCATAATTTAAATATTCAGTGGATCCTTAGCTTTATCGCGCGATCCAACAGTTAATAGTCGATACAAAGTCCTGTGTCCTCGTCGAAGGCGATGAACATCTTGATCTTTTTCCGGAACGATTCGATCGTCGACCGGTGTACATTGCTGGCCATAAGCTATTCAGCTTCGTTAAGCGTCATTCAAGGGAAGATGGAGCATTGGATGGAACGTAAGGTATGCGAAGTTTCCGTGGCGCCCAAGGACGCTGTAATCTGGAGTATACCTCAGTCTGTCATGTTTACGAGATCTCCATTCCATGGACTGAAAATTACGTTTGAATCTTTTACCGTGCTTCTCCACTGAAATCGAATGTAAAGGCGTACTGAGCTAGTATACGAGTTTGTAATGAAAATCTATGAACTAGTTGAACGAAAATAAATGCAGCAGTACGATTTCTTGCGATCAGTTGAAGTTCTTAATTCACTTTATCCCAAAGTTCTTAATTCGCTTTATCCCAAAGTTCTTAATTATTGCTGAATTATTTTTGCTTCGTGTCATAACTTCCACCAATCTTTATTTTCTATACATTTCGTTCTTTCCACTTTTCATCTGATTTTTGCTTCGTCTTCTTTTATTTCGACATAATATTGGATTTACATTATATAATTGCTTTAATAACATTTTAGTACCTATAGCGTAACACAGGGTATTGGAATCTCGTGGTTGTAAATTGTACTATTTACTACGTACTTTATATAGCTTAATATCGGTAATCGGCGAACATAACGATATGTTTTTTGCCGTTTCGCTGCCGGAATACGAATGGCAACGAGCATGATTAAGGCATTGGACACGATGCCGGAATATCATCTATGATATTTAGTATAATAGCACATCTGCTTACAAGATGGTTATTAAAGGTTAACAAGTAACGACGTCGCGAGATTTTCGAGCCGTTAAACGAGACGCTTACCACACGAATGTGAAAAATCGTAACATGTTGAAATTACTTAGTTAGTCATATTTATTCGTGTTAAAATAGAAAACAAGCTATTTAAGTGCGTTCCGAACAAGGACGACGTACATATTAAATTACAGCATACGTAATTTAATCTGATGTTCAGTTTTATAATCTAGAGTTGCAGTGAAGCTTTTATGAAGTTTGATACTCGCAGCTCTTACGACAGGATCTACATTAAATTTAATCTTGGAATTTCAGTGATACTGAGAATTAAATCATAACATTAGCAATGATCTTTCAAATATATTCCGTATTTCAGCGCAAATACTTGTATCGCCAATGGAAATGTATATTAGTCTAGTCTAGAATCGACTAAATAATGCGATGAGAGAAATATTCAATTCTTTAATTTTGAGTAAAAGGCACCTAAGAACGATTCGATTCGAACATGCAACAATTTATCTTCGAAAACTTAATCTCCGAATGGGAGGAAATAATAAAGGTGGAATGGCAATATTAGTAGAGGGAAAGATCGTTTCTCAACGATGATAGTGATAGCGCAGCAACGTTTGTTGCTCGGGGCATTTTTTTTGTCGCCCCTTTGAATCGAACGTTATATCCTTTTTACGAGGGATGTTGGCGCAGAAAGCTTTGAGAGAAAGGTATGTTAGCGTCGAAGCAGCTATTTTATTTGATTCGTCTTATAATTACGATACGATGTTGGCGATAAGAGTGCCTTTACGGCCGCTCTTCTCGTCTAAACGATAGCTGATGAAAAAAGGACGGAGAATCATATAATGGCGAGGAAAATGGAGAATATGAATAGCTGGTAATTTGCAATTTTTATACCGAACTTTTATATACTTCGTATTTAAGATGAAATGTATTAAACGAGATATTATTTTTATATTATAATTTCGTAATTAAAAGATCTATTTCGCTAATCTTTTATCCGAAGAAGAATCTTAAGCAGTTGAAAAGATTGTTAATGCGAACTGTGCGCGTACATATCTGCTAACAAGACGAACTTGAGATAATGCCTTAATTATTAAGATGAGGTTAATAGTCCAATTTCCTGGAAAGTTAGGCGAGCCCTTGATACAGCACTGTACAGATAATGTCGTTGTATGCGTATAAAGTATAAAGCGAACTACGCACGTGGGCGGGACAGGTTATGCATGTGTTCATTACCGACGATGCGTTGCCATCATTAATATCGAGAACGATGCCTTATACAGCGACTTCATACTCACGATAGGTATCCTGTTCTTACGTTGAGTACACATCTTAAACGCAAATTTGATTCGCATTCGGTTCAATTAAGCCTCCGGACGTGGCGAGTAAGGTCACTATCCTCGTTCCGACCGTTTTGAAAGCTTATTCCATTTCTAGCGTGACACGGGTAACCATTTAGCTTTTCATATTGTTACTTTTATTATATTCCTTTCTTAATGTAATTCTATGCCCATTATACGCGGTGCCCATTTATTGCTGCGGATTATTTTGTAGATCCGTATCTAGTTGATCTTGCAATATATGTGTATTTGATTTGGTAGCCTAGATTTCACGGTGGTTAATATTCGAAGGTTTCTTCGGATAACGCGAGTTAAGAGCTTCTCAAATTTTTTTTTTAGACTTCTCACTCTTGGAGTGATCATCGTGATTATGATCATCGTGAAGATTAGATAATTATAAAGCATTATTACGTTTGCCAGAGGAAGGTTCTCGATCCGAAATAGAATTCTAAGTCCATAAATGAAAAGCAGATAAATTTCTTCAAGCAATGAAGATCTCTCCAACGTGCAATGCTAAATATGTTTAGCTTTCCCTTACTTCTAAGGACAGACACATAGTGCAGTCGCATGTTTCGAAATCTCTAATTATGTAATTTCACGAGACATTTCCAAACTTGTTTTTATTTTTAATGATGTAAAATGTAGTATAACTCGTGTATGCAGAATTCAATTTATTTAAATTTCATTTATAGGAACGAGATTTTGAAATTTTGAAATTTCCATTCACTCCAGTTATATGAATCGTTTGTCCTTCGATGAGTTTAGACAAATGGACTTTCACTGCCTATATTCAAATATATCTATACTCAAGGCATCCCATGTATTCATACATACTTTTATATATATATAGAATACGTATATCCAAAATCCTAGCTCCATCGAAAAATAATTTTAGTCAACCAACCGTAAAATTGATACCATGTCAATCCTCGTTTCCTTCATCGTTATACCCAGCAAGCCGCGCAAGCCACCCAACTAAAAATCACAATCTCGTCCCTATCTAAACTGCAAACTTCAAATTCCACCTTGCACGTTCTCCCCTCATTGAAGCGATGCGGCGGCTGTTTTTCTGCGGACTCGTAGGTCACGACGCTCGCAGACGTTGCACGCGTCCGTAATTCTGCCTGTGCGAAGAGGAGACTCGGTGCAGCGGTAGGACAGGTCCGGCGAGTGCTCCAGGGGGAAAGTATCGTTGCATTTTGATCGCGGAAGATCGTTACTCCCGATCGAGGCTCGCCACCACAGACTTGTGCACGTACTTGAGCACATGTTCACGAGCATGTATGTACATGTGTACAGAGGCGTTCGTACACGTGTGCTTACCTACGTACAGTACGTCGGCTCAAAGTTAATCTGGATTAACCGGTCTTGAATTTTCTGTGCGGAGAGAGGGCGGTACGCGATGTAGAACGACGAAGCAGCAACGGCAACAGCATCGTCCACGGGGAAGCTGGCTCTGAGCATAAGGATTGGGCGAGGTTGACTGCAGCAGAGGGGGCGGGTGAGTGGACAAAAATCGAGATCAAAGAATTATGCCCTCTGGAGAGGCGCACCGGTTGCACCGCCTCGTGCGCGCAACACTCGTGCTGGCGAGCCGGCATGCCGGTAGATGCGGAGGCGCATTATATGTGCTATCCCTGTGAACGGATTATGTATGGGGATTCTTGTTTAGCTTGGCGGAAGAAGGGATCCCGCGGATACATAACGATTGTATTTGTTTCGTCTTATTCAGTGAAGCATGAATGGTCTCGGGATTCAACCTTGGACGTTAGACATTTCCTTGCGTCATAGGTGTTGTTAATGATCCTGTTCCTTCGCGTTCCGATCCTCGGCGAACAGTATCTATTCAGATGGTGTCTCGTTGATTTCTCCGACGGCAATTGTGATATCGATAAGATTACGGAAGCGATCCGACTTACGCTTCTTGCGTTTCAGTCACTTTTGCGTGATGTCCGAATCCTGTTCCAGAGTCGTTACTACGTATTGATTTAATTAGGATGAATATATTAAGTGGACGATTGTGAACGTATTACGATGACATTGTGTGAGTAGTATCGTAATTGTTTACGAATTGACACGTTTGTGTAATTCTAATTCGTTGCAAGTTTTTTTGAACATGCGGAGAAGAGGCGAACGAAATGATGTGTATAGATACGATGGCTGATAAAAGGTCATAATTTTGCAAATACGATTAACAGGAATAACGAATCGATATGATATACGACGGGAGACAAAAGTGTTTGTCCAATTTGAATGTAGAAATAAAAAGAGCAATATTTCCGATATTATTAAATATATTCAAATATATTCAAACAGTAATAAACGTATATGTAATTATTTGTTGTCAGTTCCTGAATAATACCTCAATAAGAGATTACAAACAGAATTCCGACATTTCAATTTACCGATAAATTACCATTATTACAATGAAATCCACAATATAAAATACAAATACACGAGACGCACAGCAGATAAATAGTATTATTCGTAGATACGCTATATTAATTAAATTCCAGTATGGCGACAGTATGAATTGCAACGATGCGTTTAAGAAATCTCTAAGCGATCGACGCGTGGAAGCCGCGATGAAATTGATGTATCGTACCCGTCCGGGTATCGCTGCGCGCCGGTTGAAATATGGCGTAGCCTGTTGATAATTTGCAGAACGTATAGCCAGGAAGAGAAAAGCGGCAGTTGTTTTTCGGAAGTCTTACGAACGACGCGAATGGCAAGAGTTCTCGCGGGCACACGGATGCCCGTTGGTAACGAACCAGTTGCGCTGTCAGGTTAATTTAATTGGTTCGATTAGAATGCATTCACGTGCGCGAACATTGCTTTACGCAGCTAGCTGCCGCGCCGCGGTTATGCATGTTAACAACACAATTAACTACACGTTGGGTCGGTCTTCGAACGGTTGGATATCTGAACAGTAGACGCATGTGTTTCAATTAGGCAGGTAGAATTGAACATTACTGTGTGGCGTTTCACTGCGTAATCGCAGTAATTTGGTGAATGGGTTATAAATTACAATCAAGGCATAGGCTGCTTTGTATAGACTACGAATTCTTTTCAATGTCAGCGCTAAATTTATTTCCACAATAGTTCTACTTTGCTTACAATTAGCGCGGCTCTCGCGCAGTTAACACAGGCTAATTATACCGAAGTGGATGTTTTTAAAGAATTTATAAGTACAGCTTTACAGAATCTCACGTTATAATCAAGAATTAACTGTGATATTTTTGAAAACGAAGCTTATCGTCATCTATCTAAAACTATCGTAAAACAAAATTTTTCAAGTATGTTATCATAAAAATCGTGTTATTTAAGATAAGGTAACGGAGCAAATAACGAATAAAATAAAAATTTCGAATAAAAGTTAATTTTGATAATATATATATATACATATATATGTAGAATGTATTATTAACATACGTAATTAAAATTCACTAATTTGATTATAGTAACTTGTACGTAAAACTTCAAAAATAGGACGCTTCTGGCTTGCTGTTGCGAGATGTAAGTAATAAATACGTGGAATGTTATCGTCGTTGAATGGGAGGTTCCGTATATAATACGCGTCAAAAGGATCGTCGCGATTCTTATTAATTATTCATGACGATGAACGTTAAAAATGAAATTATAAGCAGCTATTCATGCGTCACTTTGCCAAATCGGTAGGTAGATTTAATCTTTCAGACGGGTTCAGCATTCGTGAACGGAAATGCTATTTGTGGCTTCCAGACGCAGGAAATGAAGTAGCTAATAATGAAACAGACTGTACATGATAAAGATATTATCTTTTCACATTAATGACACTTTCATTTGTTCATAAATATACTCGTTAAATTAAATATTGATGATAATAGTATTAGTAATGATATGTATTAATATTTTCTATCTCTCTTTCTTGTTTGATATAGAAAAGAAATTCTTGTTATCGGCATAGGCACCCTGTATATGCGTATACGAAAACAACGTTGATAAATTGTTGAGAGATTTTCGTGGAAGTAAATTTCTTAGAGCACACTCAACCATGTGTGTATCCTTGATGGAACACAATAGGGTTAAAGAACCCTCGATGCGGCGTCAATTGATTAGCAATGGAGAACTACACAGTAGCGTGGGTTGCCAGATAGTCCTTTTTGAATTTGCAATCCTAAGATAGACTGCGTATGTCTATGCTTGCTTGTCTGCTACGCGTATGCTGTGAGAATAGACGATAATAAAGTGCTGTTTGTCATCTGCAGGTACCATGATACGACGATGTTTGAAATCTATCGCATTTTCCGTGAAAAGATTTATCCTATAGCTGGTAAAATTATTCTCTCGTTGTTAAAAAATGTATTATCATTATAAAAAAATCATAATATAGAGATAAATCAGAACATAAATTTCAAAACTAATTTATGATGTGAATTTAGGAAACGATGGAAACGAAAAGAATTTATGCAAATAGAATTTACAGCGAGTGATGCGTTTAATCTCAAAAGTTATATTCACTAAAATAATGAAAAAATCCCAAACAAATCTACGAAGTAAAATAACTAATCTATAAGGTAAAGTATTATTATATTATCTGAGGAACGGAAATTTTAAATAGTTTTGCCATACGGAGACTTGGCGTTGGTATTGAAACAATATGCTCCGTATCTGAAATGAAACACGATGTTATGATCGCGCTGCAAACTTTAATATACTGACATAAGGAATTTTATTTACATGTTCTTTGGTGTCGAATCTCCAAAGTAGACTTCCTCGGTATCCGCAATTTCGTTAAGACACTTATGCGCCGGAAATGCTTTCGGATTCAATAGAGACTCTGCATATATTCGGACAGACCTTTGATGACTGCATAATTCTTTCGAGAAAAATATTTTTCCATGAAAATCACAAATTAAAAATTAACATGGATTGCAGAAATTTTTAATTGGAAGTTAGAATAAAATATTTCAAGAAGTTAATATTTACTTTCAAGAAGTAAATATTTCAAGAAGTTATATATATTAGGTCGATGTATATGGGACGCGCTTCTTAAATAAAATTTTAACTCTATTTAAAACATTATATTCTTGTTCAAGTTTCCACATAAATCAGTGTATATTGAATGAAAAAATTGGCAAATCTCACTCAATGACGAAAAGATGGTTACTTTGATTTCTAAATAAATAATTAACAAATAATTTACCCTTTTAAAATAAAAGAAAAAGCATTATAGAAAAAGTTACAAAACAATATACTCCGACTCTGAGGTCGTCAAAATAATTTACTTTATAGACTGGAATTAATTTTATCAGCTCTAATTTCCTTTACAAATAATATCACGGTGTAGACATATAAGAAAAAAGAGAAGTATCTAACTTTAAAAAGATATTTCACTACTGCTTTGAATTTTTTCTTGGCCATCGAGCATTTATGATAGATGACAACGATTACGGTAAGCAAACAACGTAAGTGGATCCTTTATAAATTACAATGATAACCGGTTATCAGATTGTATAAATGCTGTATTTGATCGCTATTAAAATTTTCTATATTCTATGAGAATGAACCACCGGCATGTCTTAACGACAAAATATTATGATTTACCTCCACCGAAGATTATAGGACAACCCGGTTGAACACTGATGCCCCCGTTTGCGTAAAAGTCAACAGTCCCCGTGTTGGTAGCTGTCCCATAAAATCCACCATCAGTGTGAAGGATAACAACGGCTTCGGCGTCGGTTGATCTGATGTGACACGTAGAAGGATAAAACAACGGAAGCGCTGGATCTAAGCCTGCATTAAAAGATTAGTACTCTTCCGGTTTTCACGTAATACATAATTTACTGTTTATAATGACGTATTAATATTTCGGACACCATACTGTTGCAGAGATTATTGCTCTAAGATGTTTATGAAAATATTCGTATACTTGCAGATGTCCTTGTCCTTATGAGGGTGTAGACATCTTTATTCGTGTTAGAAAATATTGAATTATCGTACTGATTCTGGTAAATTTTTTAAATTGATAAATTTTTTATCTAAAATTTGCTATTCAACTATAATAATCAATTCAATAATTAATTTAACATCTAATGACAACACCCCTATTTTTGTTAAATTTATACCTCTTACTCTTTTAAATATCTTCTACCGGGAGATATTTACAACTGCTTTTCGTATAAAAATAAATGTGAGTTATCCACAAGATTACCTTATTTTTCATCAAACTTTTAACTCACCCGTTATTCGACTAAGATTGATATTCGCGTGTCTGCCGATATTTCCAGCTATGTGAGCGCCCAAAGAATGCCCAACCACGTGCAACGTGTCTAAATCGATCAGATCGACGAGTTTGTTTAGGGATTCGGCAACCGCCTTCCCTATTGTGACAATTTGACTGGACACGTACACGTAATTAATATGAAATGCTATATCTCCCCAATCCAGTAAAATGACGTTCACGTCTCCCTTGTCTAGATAGGCTGCAAACGCGAAATCATAAACTCAATCGTCTTATATTCCTGTTACTTATCCCCTTTTTGCATCGCGTGATAGTAATACCTTTAATTATTATCCGAGCGTTCTCCGCTTCCGTATTCTCCATGAATCCATGTATGTAGAGGATACTGTCTCGATCGGGCAATATGTCGTCTGCAATGTTTCCTGGATTCGTAACCATGCTCTCGGTGGATGTGAAGTGAGAGCTGTTACTGTAGTCGCGCAAAATAGTTTTGTGATAAAACGTTTATTAACTTTAAGTGAACATTTTATGAAGTTTAATGTTCAATGGAGTTGCATATAGTAATAAGGAAATACTCTGGTATACAAAAGTTTTCGATCAGTTTTCATCAATTTTCGTCATTTCAGTTTCATCAATTCCTCACTTTACATGTAGGTATTTCAAAAGCAATATTTTAAAGAATTTTAAATTACTATTAAATAGCAATGTTCATTTATTCTACTGCTTTTTTAGTTGTCGATTGTACCTAATATCAGTTAAAATTCTGTCGGATGTCACCTTTAAAATATAAAACATAAAGTGAAAAATCTGTTTCACCAGAAACTTCAACATACAATTGTAGATATTAGTACAAAACGAAATAACGAATTTAATTATATCTCGAACTGTTAATGATATTCCTTCCGAAAGAATTTAAAGTGTATTTAACAATACGAATTGTTATATCCGTAGGACACAAGGTCATTGAAAAGAATGTCACCATATTTCACAAACCCTTTGTAAACCTTCAGGCGAATTTTTGTATTGACCTGCAACGTATCTTCCTCATCACCTAAATCACAAAGAACGTGGTTATTCATGAGACGTAAATCGCTCAACGTCTCCTTGTTTTATCAATAATTCTTTTACCAGTAACGAGAAAGACCATGAGAAAAGAAAAATAAATTCATACGTACATATTACCGCATCAGTAATGTCTTTATGAAGCAAATAAAAGATTAAATACAGATAAGCGTATGTTTTATATTTTAACATCGTCACTTTTATTCCGAGATTTTTATGAAAAGTACACTACGCGTTCGGTAAACCCGAAGGAAATGTGTCCATGTTTTATGACATCCCCGATCGTTATGAAATAGATTGGAAAATCTTTGCTATATATATAAAGTACCCTCTCCGTGAGACTGCAACCTCCCACTGACGTAACGAGGAAGGAATAAAAGCGAAACTACTTCAATACGAGGCATATAAGTCATTGATATGCGAATTACAAAATGCATTGGGAGCATAGTTTTTTTTCTAAGAGTACATGTATATTTTTTACGCTAACAAAAGTCATCGAGGTGAACATATGATTTTAACAAGCTTCAACACACGCATTGTTTGGATTTTTTATGTAATAAGCAAATAGAGAGATCACATTATTATACAAAGTGTACTGCGCAACTCAGAAAATTTCTTCAAAAAAAAGTGCAATTGCAAAGAAAAAAAAACATAGAATTATTCTTAGATTTTTGCATCACTGAATACCATCTAATTTCGAAATATAGCATCTTCATCCATCTGTAACCGTTTTGAGGACACGACAGCTTGTCCCAGTTGTGTACGGGACCCTGTATATTATACATTGGAATTACATTATTATAATAAACACAAAGTATAATACATAAAACAAAAATATAATATATGTAATAATGTATCAAATAAAATTAATATACAGGATGGAGCATTCAGATGGCAACTGGTCATTATCATTTTTTTCTAACGAAACTATATATTTTTTAATACATTAACCGATCCATCTCGGCATTCCCTATAATAATATTTGTGCTGAAAACTAAACTATTTATTAGTTTAGCAGATATTTTAACTTTAGTTTAATTTTGTTAAGTTTAATGCATGAAAGACAAAGACGACGCAAATACAAGAATATCTCCTCGAGTCTTTCCATGCCTTTCGTATATTAAATTTAACAAAATTAAAGTTAAAATATTTGTTAAAGCTATAGGTTTTCCAACATAAATAGGCTAATACCGTTTTTTTTTACAGAGGATGTCGAAATGGATCGCTTAATATGTTAAAAAATACATGATTCCATTAAAAAAAGACGATGACCTTGAAATCTGGCTAAAAAATGACTTTCAAAAAGAATTTTATCATTGCATGCCTCTAGTGTACACATTAGATATAGTTTCCACAGCACTTATGGAAACGAGAAAGAGTCGAGTCACGAAAAAATTGTAACTACATCGAAAAGTAAAAAAAACAGGATATAACGAGACTGAATCGAATTATATGTTATGTATGCTTGTTTATACAATGAATCTCCTCATGATAAGAAATGAAATTTGTGACATTTACGTAACCTTACCTGATACTACGTATTACGTTGCAAATTGTACGATTGTTGTTGGGATTAAAATGATATGCTTGCAAATTTTCTGTTTGTACTGTGAGCATATGTGAATGCAAAAATATTATTAGTACTGTTTAAATCGAAAGGAAGAAACAATACAATACAATAACAGAATATTGTAACAAAGAGCAGTGATTTAGATTATTGATAAATGCATTTTAAAAATACACTACTAGAAAGATCACGGTTTCTAATCTCAATTAGCCGCTTTTATCATAATGACCAATTCTCGTATCTTTTCTGTAAGTGATGGTGTAATTAGAACACATGCACATTATCGTACACCGTCCAAACACAAAAATGCGCACAAATGCATGTTAGCCAAATATCAAACGTCGATTTCTCCGTGTTCTACGTTTTTATCTTATATATTTTGTCACACAAAACTATCAGCTCTCGCTCGTACCACCAGTTACTGCATGACTGCTAAATCGAAGCATAAAATTCCCTTAAGGGTTGAAGAGACAAGAACAAGATCAAGTATCGCGCAATACATACGCATAGAACACGCACAGATCGCGTTCTTTCCCACAGTCATTACCCTTTGCGAGGAATTCTCTCTTCTTCTCTGCTTCTTTAATCTCGAATATCAAATATCCGAAGGATTCAACTTCTCAAAACGTGGCAAAGTTTCACTTCCGACAGATCAGCGTGGCACTCACCTATGCTGTTGTACAGCCGCGTCTCGCGTTATACCCGCAAACACAGCGTTCGTTAATTAAATCTTCTAGGTCAAGCGATATCCCGCGGGACGAATCAGACGATTCCGTCCCGTGGGCGTTTGCAGGTTAGAGCGACGCGTGAATACGCGCTTGGGCCAGCGCGAAACATCGACCATTAATAACACCGTGTAACGAGTATAGTTTAAGCGCGGGTACCAGCGTGTCTTCCTCCTACCAACTTATGCTCTCGTGGGCTTAAACATCTGCATCCCGATGTCGTGATATCACGCCGGCCCTGTTTCTATATGTATGTGTACATACAGGGTGTTCGTTCTAACGTTTTGCCCGATATTTCAATCGTTCGTGATAATTTAACGCGTAATTAGAATTAGAGCGACGATGATTAGGAAAGAGAAATACGGCACAATTCTATCTGTTGAAATGTAATCTTCGTTAGTCGAACGAATATAAATGAGAGCTTCTACCGATTGAATTTAGTTATCAAAATTAGCGAATTCCTCTTGTGTTGTAGGTTTCTGGCTATCGAATCATCTGCGAAAATTTGTCTTTTTTGACCACAGAATTTACGATCGTAACTTGACCACGAAAAGTAAAATAAATCAATTTAACAGTTGCAACTACTTTCACTATATTCCGTAGAGAATTTACATCTTTTTTGTGCTAAAAGGTCATAGGGGAGATGTTTAAAAAATTGTAGAACATACGTTATTTCTTATTAATATCTCCTATATAATACGATGAAAGCAAAATTGTATCGCTCTATTTACGAAATTTACAGCGATTTGGAGTTCACTATTAAAAAAAAAACATGTTTAGGAAACATTTATTACAGCCAGATAAGTTTTAACAACTAATTTTTTTCATTACATCGAACACCCTGTATATGTATATACATACATACATGTCTGCCTACGTAAGGTAGGTGGGTTGATGGGTAGGTCGTTTACGTATTAAGTGTGTTCGCGATTTAGACACGATGAATGCGCTGTTCTCGGACACCAGCTACGAGGCGGACAGATTCCCTTTTCCTTCGAGAATTTCATCGCCCTCGAACACCTCTCTCCCTTTCTCTTTGGTCGTTTCGCGATCACCTGAAGTCGAGAATGCGTTCGAGGAATGACGAAATACATAGCCGTAATTCCAAGCTCGAAATTTCTACCTGGTATAGTTCATACCATTCAACGCCTTTTTAGGGCAATCAGTCATTTTATTAGAGACTATATAGTAATAATTAAAAGTGTAATCCAATCAATATTGAGTTTAAATCTAAAAATAAGGAAAAAATGCCATAATTTTGATAAACGTCATAAATTAATTCCGGCATACTTGAATTCAAATACAACACATGTATTGTACACAGCAAGTTTCATCTTCTATAACATCGTACTTAACAATTGAATATTAAAATTTGAAGCATGAGAAAGCAAGGTAAATCCTGTAAATATGGTGTTTCATATACAACATATAATTCTGACATGTATAATGCCATATGTGTAATTTATGTAATAAATATGTATAATCGCATTTGATTATATTATATTTTGTTGTTGCAATTACACTTACAAATCTCTTATAAAATTCTTTAACAGCCTATTTGATTCTTATACCTACAGTATATATTTCTTAGCAATCAAATATATATGTACAAAGTTTTATCGTACAGAACAAATATATATCGTATAGAATAAAGATAGTTAAGTTACTTGTATCGGTGAAAATCGTTCTTTGTAGTAGTAAAAGATATAAATAACAAAATAAATTGATGTTTTGGGCAAATCGTCGCGCACGCTGGTTAAAAAATTATATGTTTACGCACCGTTGAATTAAGACTTATTATTGATACTTTACGGTTGTTCGCAAAAAAAAGCATCGAACGAGCTGCGTCTTAACTCCTCTGTAATTACCGAACATTCTGATGTGCGTTTCACAACGAATAATTACGCGTAAAATAATAACCGATTCATGAGCAGACGAATCATTAGACTATACGCTACATTGAGAAAACACGATGTAATTCCCGGTATAACATACGGAAGAAAAATCTGTCCGGTCTTTCTTTTTCTCTCGATATAAATTGTTATTACGAGTGAAAGGCTTTTTAACTATGATCAAGAGCGAAGGCAGAATTTCTAATTATTAAATAATTACACGCAATCACAAAGATCTAATTGAGGTAAATATTTCCGTTTCAACGCACGCTCTATTCGATATCAACATTTTAAATAGAAATGAAATATTCGAAATTTGTATCATAAAATGATAAAAGCGCAAAACATTTTCTAATAAAATCGGTATTTTATAAACCATTCCATTTCCGAGAATACAAGCCCAGAAACAATCTACCGAATTATCATGCAAAAATTTTGATCAGTAAATATAAATTTAGCAAATTCAAATATCTTCACTGATCTAGATATACAATCTTTAGTCAGATACTTGAAATTTAAATATCCTCCCTAAATGAGATACAAAAATGTTGCTTAGCTATTTAATATCTACATATCATCACCATCTCAATATACAAATTCAATATACAAATTATGCATTTGACTAATATAAATTTGTTAAATATAAATCTCCTCGCTGATACGTGCTCCACCTTAGTCCCGATACTGAAACAGAAATTACGTGGTCAAGACCCAGCTAAATACAATTACAAACGGCTGTCATTTCTCAGCTATAAAGCTTGAAACAGTGGTCAAAGCGAACACTTTGGTACACGGCAGTCTCGCCGCACTGAAAGAAGAAACCAGCACGCTAAAACGATGACCGTCGTAAAGCTATCGCGAATAGGCTCGCCAAAGCAAGGAATCGTCGTCCCTTGTCGTAACTTCTGCGAATCGACGAACAGTTTCTAATCCTATCCGTGATAAAATTCACGGGAGGGTTCCCGCGTAATTTCCATTGCATCCGGTCAACGCCTTCGGCATCCGGCTTAATCCTTACGGCGACAAATCTCGCGCGGTGTTAGCTAGTGGATGGTGCTGCAATAAAATTAGGCTACCGCGCGCTGTTATAATGCATCTCGATGTATGCCACGGAGATTTCTCACCCCCCTGCGAATTATCGCCGGTAATTCGCGGCTACAGGCAACGCATTACTCATTCTCGCGGGGGGGTTGACTTATATTCATCCACGTAATTCCTGCCGGATGATCAAAGATCCTCGACCAACGCGCCACCATGGTGGTAGCTAGCAGCGATGAAAGAAACGTCCACGGCGATATATACAATCGGAATAATATCAAAATGTTATGGATATAGAGATAGAATTTTTTCACTTTGAATGGACGATGAAAAATCGTGGAATAGATTTCATTAGTCTGCTTGTAGCAAATGTTTGCAATAGATATCTCAGTGTGTGTGTGTGTGTGTGTGAAAAATGAAAAATCGTGGAAACGGTGTCGTTGATTTTTATCTACATATTTGTAACAAATTTCTTTTGGTCTTTCGCAATTTGAATTTAATGCGAGAATCAGATTTGACAACTTTGTTTGATTATGGAAACTGAAGCTAGAATTGAACGAAGGAATTATAATAATTTCTAGGTAGTATTAGCTTGTCATACATGAATTTCGTTGCATCAATTTTCTACATTTCCTTTCCAGTAAATGTATTTATTTTTTTTTTTGCAGACAAAATACTGTAATATACTGTATACTGCGTACGAAATACACCCAACTAGAGTCTCGTTTACTTGATATACGTATAGGAACGCGTAACTAATGTTCGCACAAGTGGGTAGAGATATCGACAAATGTTCCTCATAAAAAGGTACAATTCCTTTGACATATTTGTAATTCTTTCAACGTTTTATGAACATTCCAGTTCAATTCTTCAGAGTAGACCTAACGCCGCGATTGGAAGCCGAAGAATCACAAGTGCGTGATTCATTCGCATAAAAGGTCAACATTTGAAGTTCACAGTTTCTTTCTCAAACATTGATCAAGTATCGTAAATCCTGCACGAGATACACTGAACTAATATGTCGTATTCTTGATGCAGATAAACATAGGAGAGCGTAGCTAGAGATGGTAGCAGAGAGCAAGAAACCGGGTGGAAAGGTGAAGAAGAGAGTCCGATCAGCCGGCAGAGGGGTCCGTAAGGCAATAAAGCAACAAGACAATGACGGTGATTTACGCGGTCCTACGGCAAATGGGCTTACCTAGATTTTTGCGTTGGTAGCACGCGTCGGCGAGGCGAGGGAAAAGAGAAGGGAACGATTTATTAATCTCCTGTGCGACATGTACGCAGATGCGATGAGACCAGATGCTGGGGATTATTTATTTAGTTTATAACGCCCGAGACCTACCGCTACGAATAGCTTCGAGGCTATGAAAATTTCTCTTGCGTTGTTATATTATACAGGGTGTCACTAAGATAGGTGACCAAACTTTGCTATAGCGGTTTCCTATTCGCGTTTCGTTCATAAGCATGAAGAAAGACCGCGTATAAGCGTAAATTCTATTTCAATTAAACATAAATTTTTTATTTTCAAGACACAAACGGTTTCGTTTTAGGCTTCGTGAGAATGGGTGTTGCGAGTAGAATTAAAAAGTTGAAATGATAAATTATACAAGATCCAAAAACGTTTCGAGAACGTCCTTTTGTCATAACGACCTCAGAATCACGATGAATTTTTCTGAATAGATCCATACAATTTCGTTTTCATTATCGTTATCGTGGGAAATATTAATCTTGAATTTTTCAGGGCGATTTGCCTTTACGCGTTCTTCTTTTATAGTGTCTCTTATAGTGTCAAGAATACATAGCACTTTCAGCGTAAAGTAGGTACACTATAGATCTTATCATTATTCTCCAACAAATAGGAGAAAGGAAATAAAATAATTATGATGTATGCGAGTAAAATTTATGAGAATTACGCTTTAATTACAGAATACTCTATCAAAAATCATTAAAAAGACATTATCCAATACTCTATTTCTCCCTCATCAGTTTAATTACTTTAATTACATACTCATTACGTTCCATTCATGTTCGCATACAATATATATGCTCGCATTTACAATATCCATTTAAAAGCGCGATACCGTCTAATATAATTAATTAACATTCGAATCCAATTTTTTCCTTTATTTTTGACTGCAAATTTATGCATTCGTCGGAGAAAGACACAAAAATGCAGAGGACGCTCGCAATACGCAAAAATATATAAAACGTCCCAAGTAAAATACATGTTATGATATTTAATATGCGAAAAAAAATCGCTATTTAGGTTCCGTATCCTTAGTTATACTTAAAGGAACGTGAAACTGCATAAATATCCGTAGTCTGTACATTACAATCTCGATGACATCACAAGCGAGACATTGTTTCAATGTCTACCATCTTACTAAATTATCTTAACGAAATATTATTAAAATCAACCTTTTTTAATTATGGGTCTCCAGGATGTTTGATCGCTTGGGTCGTGATCGCAATCCTCACTACCTACAACAAACCTTAAAAAAAAAATATTCCCTAACGCGAGTATACTACGTGAACGTAGATCACATTAGCTACGGCCACACGCTATGTATTCGCAGATGCTACCAGAAAGCCTAAGCTGTGCGGAATAGCACGCGGCGATTACGCCTTCCAAAGACAACTTCAAAAGCCGCGTGGCCGCGGGCCGTGGTAACTCGTCTTTGTCCACCAACGTGTCGCACTCGCGGCACCTCCAGTCACCACAGTCTCAATCCTGCACGGGGTTCTCGCTTTTAGCCACGGCTTATCGCGATATTCCTTCTGACAACCGTTAATCCCGTTGCCGCGCGTCCGCCGGACTATAATAACGATCGGCATTGCCCTCTGACGAGTATATCTGGAAGATGAACGATGCGGGGAAAATCGTTGAGTGCGTTTTCTTTTCGCCTTAGCGATGTCAGATTGATGGTGTTGCGGTTGTAGGCGTTTATACTATCCATAACATGAAAAGAACGACTCTTTAACCGTAGGGAGATTTGGAGTTCGTAAACGGACTGGTGTAATAAAAAGCAGTAATCGATACGCGACGCAATTTTTCATGCTACCAATTACCAATATCATAACACGAAGACCCGGCAAAACTTCGTTTTTCAAGAATTTGCCTTTAATCCCTCCGATATGTATTTGATCTTAACACTAAACCTACCGATATTTCTTGCATACTTATTGACCGCTCGCGATAAGCAGGACAGACTACGAATTAAACTTAGAAAAAAAGCAAACTAGAAATAAATACCGAAGAATATCTTGTATGCATATTTTATGAAGTCGTAGATTAGGAAGCGATATGATAACGTTGAAATATAGTAAAATTTGTGTAGAAATTTGAAAGCGGTCAATTTGACCGCTGTGATAGGTTTAGTGTTAACATTGAACGCAACGATATAAAAACGCGGATTATAACACACTCAAAATTAAGAAGAATAAATCGAATGTCTTTTAACAGGTCTCGGTGATACTGTAAATATTATAAAACCCAGCGATCTTCTCAAGAGTTGCCCCAGTTCGTATTGTCCCATCAGCCTCCAAAGAGTTAGATCGCGAGAATTCGTTTCCACAGCGAGCATGTTAGAAAGACCAACAAAGAAGGGGAATCATTCAATGTCCTAGCTATTGTAGCACTCTCTTCATATTTCTCATTGCTCGATTCGTATCTCTTCATCTTCGTCGTGTACACTCTGATCCGTTGGTTCGTGTCGCGGAATAACGGGTCGTTACGAATCGCCGATGCACGGAGGCGCACAGTGCTGGTCTCGACATCTCGCATAGCAATGAAGTCACTCCGTAAATACATCTCTTTTTTCTTTTCTCGGTGCTACAGCGTTGCTGCATCAACTTATTGTCGTCTTTCGATCGCGGACGCATTCTGATGGTTCACCCTCGTGCACCGTAGAAGGCTCTGCATCCTAACCGGCGGACAAACGAAGGAATAGCATCGACACGGTCCCCGGTATACACCGTTAACCCAACCCAACCCAACGCTCTTACCTCTTTCTTCAGGTTGTGTACAGGAGAAAGAGAGAGAGAGAGAGAGAGAGAGAGAGAGAGAGCAAGAGCAAGAGAGGAAGGTCGCGAACGATATCTACGACATGCCGATTCCGCATGAACGGGCAGAAAATACGATGCTGTATCGTTCCCCTCGGCCAACCCTTCCACGACCACCTCCCAACGTGCACCTTCCCAAGTTCGAGCATATTTATTACCCAGGAAACAAAGTGGCAAGTGCACGGTAAAGGCTCATTTGCAAGATCTACCTAAATCTACAGCAGTGTATCCGCTGCCAGAGACCAAAGCTGCCAATTCCTCTTAATGGACACTCTGTTCGGCAAATATTTATCTTTGTTAGAGTGATTCCCTTCCGCGACCAGTGCGTCTCGTGTGCACTGGGACGATCCTTGTCGTTGATTCTACTCGCATCGATTTTTCATTCTCCAAATATCAAAGTACGTTATCGTCCATAGATATTGGGATATTCTAGTGAATTTGTGGTAGAAATGTATGAATTTTACCGAAATGTAGAAATTAGTGGTAAATTAATAACTGGAAACTTGAACTTACTATCTTCTTACGAAGTTGGTAGATTATGAATTTTAACTATCTATTACGAAACAGTAGCATATATTTTCTTTGTAAAGTGGGGCGAAAAGATTTAGTTGCATTATTCATATATTTTATACGGTCTCAAACACAACAATAATCTCAAAGTTTTTAAAAGTCCTAATGCCTTTTTACGTTTTGCCTTAATTTACACATGTGTTCTTATACTTATGAATGGAAGTATTCGTACAACGCTGTGTTCAATGTATTGCATATACTGTTTATTGAAATCAATACAGATTTTTAAGTAACGATTCACATTCGCGAAGAGTATAAACCCTTGTCTGATATATTAATTTGCTAATTTTACGTACTTCATAGTTTATAATTTCATTGAGGAGAAGTTAAGTCGCTTTCATTCCAGCTTCGTGTACATGCAATATTCCTGTACAGTAATAAAAAATACGATCGTATTCCAAAAAAGGAAACGTAATTAATCATATAATTTACACAGCGATCATTTAAAGTTTCTTAACTTGAAGGCTCATCACGTATAGCTCGAACTACGCAACTGACCTTAAAAAGATACGCTGAAAGAACTTCGCTGACTTTAAACTGCAATTATACTAAAATTTGTATGTAATTTGCGACTATAATTATACCAACCTGTTTTTCGAAAGAGACCAACTTAATAAGTATAATTACGAAAATTTCGCGCAACATGGAGAGTCGAGAATCATCTTTCGCCAGTTTTGGCGAAACAGTGAGAACACGGTGGCCCTAGTTCTTTTTCTCGAACAGGTTGCATCGTAATTCCACTATTCTTTCGCGTACAATTCGCCACGAGGACAACGAAGTGCAATGCTCTGTTGAACGTCTTAACCGGTTGCCTCGGAAAAGTCTAGGAATAATGGGTGCTCAAGATACCGCGCGATTATTGCTCGCCTGTCACACCCTGATATTCTTTCGACTACTAGGCGTGTCATACTCGCTATAATATCTTTCTTTCTATACTCTTTGCCTCTGACTTACGTGTGCTTTTTGCCAGTGGATGATAGACGATATACTAGATTATACAGCATCATTTCCCTTTTCAGATTTATTAAGTTTGTTTTCGAAAAATCGAGCTTTGTAATTGAACGATGCATTCTGTTTATTTCTTGCTTTCTTATTTTATGTAAAGAACAGATTATTTCTTTCGAGCTAGCTTCCTGTAATGGGATATTATTTTTTAGCAGCATATTGGCAGAATCACGATTACCGATACTTGTAATTGTCTTGTTACATTAGCTGTTATATTAACTTTCTTTTTCCTGTTGTACCTTATATGCATTAGCACCCGACTGGATATTTTAAGAGTATTTCGATTTTTACGAAACGTATAGGAGTATAATCGTAACAACATTCAAAAGTAATAAAATATCGCACCATCTAAACCTCGTAATTTCAGACTTGTGGTTTTATCTCCATCAATCGCATTATCATCATCAATCAGAAGTTATAGCACGCTACGAATGAATTGAGAAGCTCACAATTAATCAATACAATTCAATCTATGAAAGATGTCTCTGATTTTTATAAACGATATTTTCGTTTATTATCCGAAATAGAAAAAATATTACAAATGTACCGAGTTGATAGGACACCCTCTGTATCTCCAATCATTTTTATCAGACCATTTTAATTTCAATCAATCACGTATAATATACCTACGTAAATATGAAAAATCAGTAGTTCTAACGTTAAATCCGAGCAGTTACCTGTCGAGCGAGATCAGTCGTTGGAACGCGAGCAGATATCGAAATTCCCTCCACCGCGTCGCGGAGCAGCGTTGGGCAGTAGCACGTCTCGTGACATCAGAAAACGTCTCATTGGATGCGGCGAACATTGACGTGTCCATGATCCGCATGGCATCCCTGAGCCGGTCGAGAAACAGAGTGCGCGCACCCGCGACGCGGCGAGGCGCTCCACGCAGCCGAGGACCCGTAACAGAATCATAAACACGAGTGCAACGAGGCCAGGGAGTCCATGTGGGTGCGCCTTTCACATATGGTAAGGACGTCCGCCGAGTCTCGCGGTGCTCCGATACAACGAGTGCCGCCGTGCCAGAGAAAATGAAGCTGGATTGGCAGGGATTCGGGATAGCGTGCAATAGAGGATGCGAAACAGAAGGACGGAAAGAGGAGAAAGAAAGTCGTCAGAGATCGGCGTTGTAGAACAACCGGACGAGAGGCGAACACAGAGAAAACTGAAGGGAGAGAATGATGCCAACCGATAGTGGTAGCATTAATAGCAGTAGTAATAGTAGTACCGGTGGTATTAGTAGTAGTAGTAGTAGTAGTAGTAGTAGTAGCAGTAGTAGTAGTAATAGTAGAAGTAGTAGTAGGAATAGTATTAGTATTAGAAGTAGTAGAGGAGTAGTAGTGGCGGTAGTAGTAGTATTAGCAGTAGTAATAGTAGTAGTAGTAGTAGTAGTAGCAGTAGTAGTAGAAGTAGAAGTAATAGTAGTGGAAGTAGTAGTAGTTATAGCATGATCCAGCTAGTAGTGGTAACAGCAGCAACTAGCAGTTGTAGTGGTGAGGTAGTAGGGTGTACCTTACTCCGGTGAGCGGAGGCCACTGTCAGTTCTCCCGAGACCATAGGCTCGAGCCATCGCGAGATCTCCCTCTGACGATCAACACTCTACGACGATCCGCGCGGCAACGACTCCGACAATCTTCCACTTCTTGGACGTCGGTTAAACGACGATCCTAGGGAGTCTGAGAATTCCACGTTGGAGAGGACCGTTTCATCGGCCGCGACCAAACGCGTCAAGGACGGACTTGCTTGGCCAACCCCCGTCGAAATCTTCTCAGTCATCGCGCCACCTCTCTTTCCGTTTTCTCGCTTACGATCCTCCCCACTCCTATCCTCTTTGATCCTCTCCGGTGGACCTCCTTTCGCGAGAAGGATCTCCCGTGGTGTTTCGAAATCGTCGTGATCGTACTGTTTATGAGATCAATGCTTCATGCGGAGGCGTCTCGCGTGACGTGTGCTCGGTACCGGCGTAGTGTCCTGGTCTTGTCGACTCAAGATCGCACCGGAACCTTCTACGTATATTGACTGTTTATTATCGGCGGTCATTCGAACGTTCGAACATTTTCGAGAGAATCGAAAGGAAGATCGCTGGTCGAGCGGCTGAGATTCCGCCGACCACGTGGACGTAGGCAGAGTGCTTCTTTAGTGGGATTCGATACGCAAAGGGGAACTAGGTGTCTACCGAAGTTGTTCTGTGGGCTAATGGTGAAGTGGTGGGAAGATCACCGTTCGCCTGACTGCTCGTCGAAGCTACAACTGGGTAACAAGGTAGGGGTTAATGTCGCTGATTTTTTGTTTAATTTGCGTTAAACGCTTTATTCGCGGCTTGGATTTCTATCAATGATTTACAAGGAACTTCACTTTCTCTTCATTTTATGGTGTGATAGATCATTCGAAAGCGAAAGTTAATGACAGCCTAACAATCTGCCCTGGGGTTCCTGGCATTTTTCGAATCTCCTATCTTTCAAAAACTAAAAATTCCTTATTACGAACTTTTTAGTTTCGTTCGTATTTATTATTTTCTTTGCGTTGATTAATCGATGCGAAAAATCCAACTTACAAGTGTAAGCGAAAGTTAATTATTGCGAGCGAACATTATTAGTGAAAGTTGACACCAGCAATAAACTTTATTTTAATAAATACTAAGTGCTTTTTCTCAATATGAAATTCCATCTCTGTTCTTTCTGAATGAAAGAGGTTTCGATAAAAGTGTGTTTTAATATTTTCGCACAACGAGAATATCGTTAGATCTAATGCAAGTATCTAATATAATAAGTATTTCTTTTCCTAACATTAGTATTTAAACGAAACCAAAAACCACTGATGCCAGCAAACATTTACAATCTTTGTGCTAATCAATACGAACTCATATTGTATCAGTCTTGCTATGGTCTCTGAACTTTTATATCCCAATTTTACTTGCGTAAAAATCTTTTAATGTATTAAGAAATGCTTTAGCTTACAATTGTAATAAAGATTAAGAAATCTTAAAAATAAATCAGAAAGACGTTGCTTGCAAAAATAAAGGCAGTCATGATAATAATAAAGACAAATACTGAATTATATCTTTCTTACACTGTAGGTATTAAGAATAATCCCAAAATTATGAGCAATGGTATATATATATATATATAATTATTAACAATAAAGATATAATTCGATATTTCTCTTTATTATTACCATAGCTGCAATTATTTTTGCAAGCAACGTCTTCCTCCTTTATTCTTAAGATTTTTAAATCTCTGTTACAATTGTACGTTAAAGTCTTTCTTAATACATTGAAAGATTTTTTGTATACCGAAACAGAAGTAAAATGGCGATATAAAAATTTAGAAACCACAGCAACATTGATATAATACGATATCTACGATATATATATGTATGTGTGTCATTCTCATTAAGACGTAGTTCAATTTATGATTTTTGTTAAAAATACATGAACTTTTAAAAGTATACACTGCGTTCCTGAATTCGTAGCAAATGCGAAGTCAGAGAGATTCCACGGTTGAAAATAAGACAAAAATGAAAAATGAAAAATGAAAAGTAGCGTACATCTACACAATATCACGAATCTTTCATACGCGATGCGATTCTGTTTGCTAATTATAAAAAGATAGGCTAATACCGGAGAGGCGAGTTCTTCGCTGCGAGTATCCGTGGAATGACGAAGTACCACCTGACATTAAAGGTTTTACTCTCTCTTTCCGCCGCTCGCGGACGTTAAGCAGCGATCGCACGTGACGTGGCGGTTGTGTGGGTGCGTTCCCCGGTAGAGAATGGCGATTTGTCAGTCAATTTCTTATCGGATTAGTGGCATTTAACGTATGATTACGCGTATACCCTTTCTGGGCACAGGTGCAGCGTTCCTAATCTTCCTCTTCGTTCAACATGCTGCCCTTTGCCACATGCCATTCCTAATAGCAAATGCGATTCCTCTCTTCTGCCGCTGCCATGCCGGTCTCAGCGTGGCCAACGACGTATTAGCATAGCAGATCCTACTAGCCGTGACAGCACTTCCTCTGATAACGCCTTCAGAATTTTTTACGAGATCCGCGGTCCCGATAGCAACGCCAGATTGCGGATAATGAATTCGGTCCACCTGACGCGGAACGTGAGCTTGGATGGAAATCATGAAACAGTGACTGGGTACATGTAAATTATTTTATAATATTACTTTATGTTATATTATGTTAGGCTTCGTAGCACGATAGAATAGCCTAATTAATAGACAGATAAAAATGTTCGGATGACACAACAATCATCTTTCCGATATTAATTGTTTTTAATTTTAATTAATTGTTCAAACAGAGATGAAGGAAATTGTCGTTTTGTTTCAATATCTAACTGTTACTTTTTTCTGATCGTTTTAATAAAGAACGATATAAATCAAAATGTTCGTTCCTTAATATGTATTAGATCTTTCTTTGTGCTAGTAATTCGTGAAAGTTAGTAGTTAAACTTCGACATTCTGAAGCTTCTCTCATACTCGTTTTCACTGATAGATCGACTGCAATATGTCCGAGAAAATTGGAAATATCCTCTGTAATATTTTTTGTTTGCAATTCTCATCAATCACCGCTCAAACCCCCTATAAATAAAAGTTCTTTCATAAAAACCCTCCCTTGTCACGATCCAGAAACCTTCTTTCTCACTTCTTTCCATTAAGTACAGTAGCGAATCACTCTGAGAAAATATATCAACGCGATATAAATTTCTCCCTTAGCGGTTTCCAGGCCACGATTCATCACTCTACTCAGAATAAAGGACCTCGAAACTCTTCCCCCAACTTCGATTCTCGAATTAATCTCCCTGGCCCGTCAGGATGATAAAGGGGAAGCTCGCCTCTTAATTCGCCCCATACAGGCCTGAATTATGAACGTTTTAGGTGGTGGATCCACCGCTTAGAAATCAATCTCCCGGCTGGAATTCTCGCGGGTTGTTTGCACGTAGTTAGCACGGTACAGACGATGAATGACAAGAATTTACGGGGCTGACCTTCGTGCCGGTGGCGCATTGTAACACGTACGCCGTTTAGTCGGGTGAACCAGCTCTACTGGTTCCCCAGTAACAGAGGATCGAGGAAAACCGAGCCGTCCGTTTTAATCGCCTTTTCTCGACGCCTCCTCTTGTGTCGCGATCGGGCCACCGAACCGCATTCCATTGATCACCGATGCCGCAATCCCTATCGATCATTCGATCGGATCTCATTCGAGATCGAACGATACGACAGGATTCTTTCGATGGATTAATCCTACCAAGTCCTCGAATTATCATGTCCTGGTCTTACTCTTGTTTCGGCAAGTAAATAGAGTTTATTGTTTTAATTAAATAAAAAAATTTTGTTTATATTTTATTAAGGACGATGAAAAAAATTCATGTGATAATTTACTAAGAACGATAAAAAGTGTGTGTGTTTTTATATAACATTATATATCATATAACATCATTACATATAACATATTATATAACATAAAATTATTTATATATATAAATAATAATAAATATATATATATATTTATTTATGTTTTTTCATTGTCCTTTTTATCGTTCTTAGTAAATTATCACATGAATTCTTTTCATACATACAGGAACGATGATTATTGATCTCAAAATAGTATAAGTAATATATTTTTTTAAAGGAACTGTTAATTCCTTGAATTCCACATCTTGTCATTCGGGGATTTCAAAGAAGGATCTGGTTTCTCGGATCGATTCAGCAGACCCAGTAACTCGTAAATGGGTGCGTCTTTGCGGTCGTTGATGTCATAGTCGTTTGAAGCTCTAGTGATTTAGTGCCAGAGCAAAAAGCGACAGTGTGTACTGTTGTTGACCGTATCGCATTTCTCTTGTGACTCACCTTTTCGCTATTTGCGATTCCCTCGAGGAAATGTCATAGAATGTAACTCCCACATAGAGATCACAAACTAGGCAACGCATACATCAAGATTAATAGTGAAGATAGAAGATTTAAATAACGCTACGAAAAATTACATAGTGCGAATAATGATTTAATTAGTGCTGATCATTGCGCGAACCATTAAACCGATTGTGTAAATAAGTACTATAAACAGAAATGTATAATGAGTAGTACTTTTTGTCATAGTTTGCAATAGTAGACCAATATTTTTACGTTCTGAAAACTAATTTATAAAATTGCAACAAATTTTGTTTTATTGAAGTAATGTACGTCTCTAAGAAGTAATTATCTTGCAGAAAGAAGAATTATTTGACGAGATAAAATAAGAGCTATCTCGTCTGAGTTTTAACATTTACAGCCCTTTTTATTCCTATTATTCAATTATATTATTACGTATTATCTGAAAAGTATTTCAATTAACGAAATTCTGTACATGATTGAAAAAAATGTTACATAATTGCCAGCACGTTATGAAACGCGTTTAAAGTAGTGCAATGTGATCGCTTGGGCAGAGGCGTTCAATTGTTCTTTGATACACAGTATTCAACTTCACTCGACGCACACCATCAATTTTACCAACAGAAAAAGAGGCGTCATTGTTCCATCCAGGCGAAAGTAAAAGCGACTCGACCTTGCCCACGAACTTAAAAGACATATCATTCATTCTCGATGATAAACGTGTTTCTTCTGTCACCATTATCTTCCACAAATTTAATATTACAGGACAGTTCCTTATTTTGTTAACATTGTCCTACATTCTCGGCGGAAAATTTATTTAACCAGGGATAAAGAATGTAATCAATTTCTCGGATATATCCGTTTATGTATTTGTTCGATGATTCTTTTAAATAATATATTGCGTATTATATCTATAACGAAGAAAGTGGAATCGTACTATAAAATAAGTATTTCCTCCGAAATAAATTTTTAAAACAAGATCATTTTTCCACGCAATCAAAGGCATATCTTCTTCTTCAAAAAACCAAAATAGTCTCCCTAAAGCAATTGTAAGTAATCGCTATACTGTGAATGTTCATATATCACGACGCTACTACGGTCTCATCGGTTGCCATGGCAATAATTATCACGAAATACGCATGTAAGGAACACGTATAATTCTTCGAGAATAATTCGAAAAATGGTACAGGTGATCCCATTTGAACGTACCAAAAATCGAACGACTATGATTTTTAACTTTACTTTACGTTCGAGGGAAGAATAACTTACTTTAAACGAACCTTAAACGATACTAAATGACAACATGAGATTTTCTTAAAATAGACCGAAAATATCGAGACACTGTCCAAGATACTGGTCCCTGTTCCGCATCGTGGAGACCAATCGAGCTACATCACGATGGCGGATCGTATAAGGTCAGATCTGGCGTTGGTATCCTTCGTCGATCACCCACGCCCGTTGCCTACACCCATTGTTCGGCGTAGGAAGGTCGTTTTCGAGGGGAACAGGTTCGCGTTGTGCCGTGGAATTCGCCGTTTCCCGGAAACCGGCCGCTTGACGATGCGACGACGCGATTTTCAGAGATCGCGATGCTCACGCCATTTGGCAGAACCACTCTCCCGCCGAGATGGAAGATTAACCCTGCCAGCCTCCAATAATCAGCCATCCGTGTAGAAACGAGTTAGAAGCGAGCAGCTTTGCCCCCGTTTAGAAACCAGCAGCTCTGTTTAGAAACTAGCTGCTAATTCGTAGCGACAACTCTGGCGGGTTTTCTTCGTTAATGCTTAGTTGATTAGATAACGCGTGTAATGTCAATTTCGAAGTTTCTAGGTCGCAGAGAAGGACGAACGTTAATATTCATTGAAACGTTTATCGCCACGGTGGTGATCGGCGATTCACCTTATTCAATTTTTTAGAACGATCAAAATGAGGTACATTTCGTGAATTAAAAAATGGTCAACGATGTGAATGGCTTAGGTAACACTGTCAGAGAAAGAGCGCGCGTACAATATAATATTTTGCGAAAATTAAATGTAAAATTAAATGGCGTAGTATAGTTCAACCTATAGCCTCCAGGGAAAATATATGTATTATGTTCCTAGAGTAAATCTTAACACTAAACATACCAGAGCAGTCAAATTGATCGCTTTCAAATTTCTGCAGAAATTTTACCATATTTAAACGTAATCATATCGCTTCTTAATCTATGACTTTTCATAAAATATGCATACAATATATTCTTCGGTATCTATTTCTAGTTTGCTTTCTTTTTTTTTCTGAGAAAAATTTGTAGTCTGTCCAGCCTATCGCGAGCGGTCAATAAGTGTACAAAAAGTGTCGGTAGGTTTAGTGTTAAGGAATAAGGCAACATCGTTTAAATGAGTAGTAGACAGCGGAGGTTAATGTACTTATGGAAAAATTATGCTCGTCCACAAAATTAGTCTCGTGGACTAGTCTGTTACCATAGCGTTAATTAGGAAGCTCACAAATTGAAATTCTTTTGGGCAAGAGATTGATTTAAATTTTGATTGAGTCATTCTCTTTAATTGTTATTTTTTGAAGACAAAATTTACAAAGAAATTCAGTGATCTTCTGTTCGAATATTCAATTTGCATAGATTAATTTTCCATGAGCAATTATTTCAACAAATCTCCACTGATATGGCATTCTTACGCAATATTAATATTTGCAGTACGATGTTACGGATAAGGTGTATATTAAATTTATTACAAAACTTACGTGTTTCTAAATATTATTCATACATTTGAACGTCTCACGCGAAGAGTAGTAATATTAATCCTGCATACTATGCTTATGCAATCTCGCTAACGTCATTCCGCAGAAAGGTATGCCCTTCAACCATGAAAATAAATAAAAGTAGAGTTAAATGGTTGGAAAACATAATTTCGTTAAAATAATATCCTCTTCAAACAAGTTCAGGTTTTCATGCTCATTTACTTTATCTTCGAAAATAGCTAAAAAAATAAAGATGAATAAAAAATGGAACAGCTCGTTATAACGTCCCGGAATAAGTGCAAAGATAATTACAAATGGATTTCCAACGTGATAGTAAAACGAACAATTTTATTTTATGCGTGTAAATGAGAACAGTCTTTGAACAATCTTTTCCACTAACAATCCACGAGTCTCGAAGATAATAAACACGTCTCACCAAGCAAACCATTTCCTCTGCTCTTTCCTAACCAACCCCTATAATCAAACCTGTACCCCATCAAGCCGCCTTTCAAACCACGTAAATCACTCGTCGACCAATAAAAGCCGTCTTCTCTCGATCTCATTAACAGCAATTACATACCGTGAACTAGAACCAGAGAACGTGGAACGGGAAGGTATCCGAAAAATCGGTGTCTTCAAAGAAGCCCTTTTTCATCAAGGCGTCGTTTCAGCAATGTATAGCGTGGGCCACGATATAACGAAGTCGTAAAAACAGTCAATGGCTAGAATAATTATGTTTCGGGCGTTGGAACAAAGGAGTCGATAGTATTTGGGTAATACATAGATAACAACCTGAGGCTTGGACTAGAACTATACGAGGAAATTATTAATATAGAGTCAATGTACTTTGTAAGACGCGCTTAAATAAAAATTTATATTTATATAACAATTTTTCCCCGTTTCCAAATTTATTTAAATCTAATAATAATATCTAATAATAATAATTTTCTATTTGTGAGAGAAATATCGTTAGTTATAAGCGTTTATTTTTATCACACTATGTACTGTCTATCAATCCAATGTATATATGTAAATTAGAAGCTTGTACACATAACGATAATTTATAATATTTTTTTAATAAACGTTCATTAACATTTATATGCATTACCAAATTGGTTTCAAATTCTATCATTGTGATCATGATAATCGTTCTCATTACAATATTTAAAAAATTTAATGCAACACGATATATGCATACAAATCTTACACGATAGGTATTCAAATACTATCGTGATGCTATGAAACTATCGTAATACTGTCGCTTTCCGTATCGTACCACGCAATCACAGATCCTAACAGATCCGTCCTGTGAAGGAAGCCCAGAAAATCAGGAAGCAGGGGATTAAAAGTGGCATATATTTGTAACGGGCGCGCGAACAAAGAGTTGCCAGGGATAGATTCCCTGGGAGGGAAGGTAATAATGGTCGGAAGGTGGGTTGTGCACAGTGTGGGCCGAGAGAGGAGGCTGCCGTCGCGAAAATCGCCGCTAATAGCCGCTTAAACGTGAAAGTAGTAAAGGGCTGCAAGCGGCCCCCGTGCTGGCACTCTGCTGGAAGAAGAAGCCGGGCTGCTATCCTAGCTCGAACGACCGTCGAGTCCGAGTCGTAAAAATTCCTCGGAGAACGCGGCGATACGAAGGGAAGGCGGCGGATGTTCCAGTTCGTTCCTCGCTACCATCGTCGCGTTTTCTGCCTCGCGTTTCCTTTCTTCTGCGGCTCTTTTTCCATCGTTCGACGGAATCGCCGGGCTGGCTTAACGATATGTCGGCCAGAGTAAACGTACGTAACGCGACGTAACGAACGTAATTACGCGCGCGCCAGTCCCTCGTACGCCGGTAACTTGTTAATTTCTCCCTCCCCCTTCGAACGAACGATGAAACGGGGATGCAGAGGAAGAGAACGTAAAACGGCGCACCGTGCTCTCAGAGCTCCTCCGTCAGGTTGTAAAGTCCACCTAACGCGATGCTAAGTTACGAGTTACGCTTGTAAATGGCCATCGTCGGGTTGAGCGTGCATTTAGCGCGCATCGGTTACGGAGACGGATGGAAATTTTTGGACGTCTTATTGACGTTCGTGAAGCATATTACCAGAGAGGGTGTTCAAGAAGAAGTGGAATAGACCAGACGCGATGTTTGTTTAAAGGATTGTTATATGTTATACAAAAGGGATGTTTAGCAATATTGAATGATATATATAGTTTTTGGAAAAGTGGATATAAATGGTCGATCGACAGCGTTAATGTTTTGATGTTATTCTTGTTGAACCTGAAGAATACGGTATTTTCATATTTCATCGTTATTATACCAAAGACTAATTAATATAAAAATAGTGTCTTATGATATAAATAATGATATTAATAAATAATAATAATTAATGATAATAATAATAAGCAAATTTGATTATTCCGCGTGAAGTTCAAGATTGAATTTTTTAATGTTGAAGCTTAGTTGATTCGGATAACGTTATCTTGCTATATCAACAAAATTCTATTATAATGATTCAACTAATCGATAGCATACCAAATGCTTTCTCTCTAGGAAGCGATCAGAGTAAGCAGAACAAGAAAGCAAGTTTGTTTCATGCATACAATTTCGATCTTCGCTATAGAGAAAAGTTTCCGTTATTCTCCGCGAACCACGTTGTATCACAGTTTCGCTGTCTTAAGTCATCGTAGTCTGTAATTGTCGAAACGTATCGTGTCTTCATTGCTGTAAAACATTGTGAAATGTAATAAACGTCTTGTTAAAAGTCAATCCACAGATCGAGCTTCGATTCGGTTCTCTCGCACAGTCCACATAACTGTCCTTTTCAGAACAAAAACTAAGCAACGAGAAATTCGACACGGTCCACTCTCTACTAAACATTTGATTTTCTAATAAAGTCTACATACCGAGAGACAGTCGACGTCAAAGTTAAGTCTTCGTACATTCGACAGAAGCATGACAGAGATCGGACGATCGACTTACCTTTGGATTCGATGCTCGTTGCTTGTACTTACGTTGGAATTTGCTTGTAGCGACTGTACTTTGCTCTTCAGCATCTCTCACGGTCTCTCGGCGCTATCATAATGCATTGGCAATAACAGATGGACCGGGAGGAGCATCGGTGGATGGAAATGCAGTCGCTACTAATTGCAATACGCCTTTATTGGGCCGAGTGGAATCTACCATTTAGGTGGATTGTAATTGATCCGAGAGAGGCAGAGACCCGGCGAGATTGGAACTTCATGACGTGTTATCGTCTGTCTCTTTGATCTGAAAAAAATAAGAAAAAATGCAGATAAATAAAGAAAAATTCAACTCTTTATTATTATAAATCGCCATGGTCTGCATTTTATAAGAGCATCATGGTGGATATATGATTATATGTATGGAGCTATCGATATGGCGGAGCAGAGAAATTGCAGAGGAAACGCTTAATAGCGAGATCGTGCGGTTATCTAATAAATAATGCCGGTAATCCTTCGAAAAATTTCTGGTAAATGATATATTTGAACGGAAATATCATCGAGTTATACGTATATTTATATATCCTTCCTAACGAGTTTCTTCGTATGGATGCTTCTTGGCTTTGTTTTCGGTAATAACTCGGGATGTATTGGATGATACGTTTTAGTAGCATTTAATATATTAAAGCAGCAACTTTGTGGTTGATATATCGTACATGATATTAAGTTGCGCCGTTTAAGTCGAAGAATAAAACGGTATAATCACCGTATTAAATGAGGTATAATTTGTTATCCAAGGCTTTATTAAACACTCGTAAAAATGGTTGGTATATGGCACATAATCCGTCTGCAATATAATTACAGATACACTCGTAAAAATGATGTAATATAAAACGATGAACGCCTTGTTTGAAAAGTATTGAGATATATTAAATAGAAATGAAAGATGGTAAAATATTCTTTGGTCTTCTTAAAGAAAGACGAGCATCGACGAGGACTGCTTTCCTTGTAAATTCAAAATTAATTTAATACAATTTCCATCGCTTTTCAGCAGAAATACGAATTTCATCGAAATTCGAAAGGGTCAAACTCAACGTGTTACCTCACTCACGATTCTGAATAAATCTCGCTCTTAGCCCGTATGCATCGATATCCGACGTGAGATATCGCAGGACGTGGGTCCCGCGAATTTTTGTCAGGGTTCGCGAGTGCAAACATAACGGGAAATTTACGCAAACACGACTCGCCGAGACACGATGATATTAATCTCCGGGCTCGCACCGTTTCTCACTGCTCGGCGACAATATCGTCGTAAATTCGTGGCAAATCGAATTCAGATTTATTCTCACCGCGGAGGCATGTTTATGCGCGAGCCAGGGCCCTCGAGCATACAGGTGTCTACTTTCAAATCGGGAGAGCCGCTACTTCGTTTGAATGTCAATTCGTTTCGCGCTGCACGCGGCACCCTTCAAGGAGAACGAGCAGATTTTTCTATTATACCTTTTATTTCAATTTCATGCCGACAGGCCCTGTCTGTTTCTCTCTTCTCTTCTCTTCTATTTGCCCGTGAACCGTTCCACACGCGAAAGGCAATCGATTGAAAAGTGTTAATCGAGGGTCGAACACGTCGGCTCTCGAGACACCAAGAGTCTTTACACCGTCGACTTTCTTTGTTCTTCCGCGGGGATGATGATGGACGTGGTATTTCACGCGACGGCCTGTAAACGAAGTCATTACGGCCGAGTGAATCTCGCTGCTTTTCTACGAAATCGGCGGTGCCGCGATTCTACTTGTCGATCGTCGAATATAATTGACACGTCGCGTTGCATTAATCATAGGCCGGACGAACGTATCGAGCGCAAGCGATTGAAGGGATTAAACGGTGACGTGACAAGTTGCAGTTACTGAAACATTATCCTTTTGACTGCTGTCGATCATTGTTGTGCCATTGAAAGGGTGAAGGAACGTTGGGTCACTAAAGTCGTCGAGACGTTCATTATATGTAGCTCTATGTTGCTTTACAGGAATTTAACTTTGCTTCGTTGCTCGATTTATTTAGTATCGAATGTTTGTACCTTGTTAAGCAATTTTTATTTAACCAAGGTTTATCAATGGCTCAATGTTGCGTTGGTTCCGCTTCGCGTTTGCTGAAAAGGAATATGAATAAAAAAATGTATTCATCTGAAATGTACGTTATCTTGCTTGTTTTATTTTAGTTTTGTTTTTATACAACGGTAAGTAACTCTACTGAAACAATTAATGTTCCTATGAAATTTTCGTGCCTTTGAATTTAAGCGCTTCTACGCGATATACTTTAATAAAACCGCGACAGAAAATCATCCTAACACAAAATCAATCTAACCCCGATCTCTGCTTTATAGCGGAACGAATCACGAACAAAATTTATCAAACTTCTTAGGTCATTTGGATTTGTAAATTGTTTGGGAGAAAGATCATCTTTGCTACTTTGCCGCGTCTTTGGAATATAGTAGAAATTAAATTCAGGAATAGGAAGGTGGGGATTCTGCCCATTAACGTGATAATTTAGTACGGTTTCACAAACAGCAGTCAAAGCCGTGGAGACTATCAAGCGTAACAAAGTGAAGGATCAAAAACCATTCATTTGCGAGGAAAACAAACTGAGATACAGTGATACCAACTTCCGTATACGAATCGGTGGTTTCTAATCGTGGATGATCGAAGGTAACGATATATGTGGATATTCTGTCGGTCGCGTGCACATGCAAGCTGCACGTGCTCCTTCTGTATCGAACGCCACGTTCTTTCTTTTCGAGCTGTGACCGGTTACGCGCGGAAATCCACTTTCGATTTTTAACAGCTACGCACACCGCTGGTATGGAATGCCCCTCTCCATTTCGTTTTCACGCTTTTCTCGTATAGAAAATGAATATATCGATGGATTTCTTTTATAAAGATGGACCATTGCTGATTGGCAGTGGATTTTATTCGCGTATGTACAATAAGCATAGGAATAGGATATCTCTTCTGTTTTTAGAAACAAATAGCTTTTTTCAAAACAATTAAAAGAAGCTTTTTATGCTCAATACTATATATATATACAATATTATATTTTACAACTTATAAAAATAAGTGTGGTTTATTTTCGGCAAAATTGACTTGTAGTTTTAATTAATGCTAGAAATATTAATAGTGTAGTATCGTGGAAAAACCATTTGGGAAAATCCCAATGAACTACAGTTCAGATAAAAAAGTGAAAATGCTGACAGACCGGGAAGAATGGGAAATCCCGATGGCATAAAAGGTAGTTTAGTTTAAAGGTAGTAGTTTTTTTGATGGTATAAAAGGAAGTTTTGGCGTAGAAAGTGAGTTAGTTCTAGACTAGACTAGAGAACAGTTCTTATATTAAAAATATATTTTTAATTTTTTATGCGATATATATGACCAGAAGTTACGAAGGAGAATAAAAAGAATTGAAACAAAATTTAAAAAAAAAGCCAACACCACACGGAGTTCCCACGCGCCACCCATCTAAGTACTATCCGTGCTTATATACTAAACTGTACTTAATTATATTATATTATATACTTAACTATAGTACTTAAGTACTATAGCGCTGCTTAACTTTCGTGATCGGACGAGAACGAGTGCTTTTTTTTATAACGTTTATTGTCCAAGAAAATGCGTACTACATGTTTGTTTAATTCACAATAAACAATGAATTACAGATGTGGGGTGGATTAGGCAAAAGTACCGATACGCAACGGTACGATGTAGCCATACAGTGTTTCGTGTCAAGATTACATTTTGGCGTTACAATTTATAATTAGATTTAAGTCGCTGCAGAGCGGTGCTTTTATGCGGTATTGTTTTTCTTCCAATCTCTGTCCTGAAAACTTGGTCGCCAAAACAGGACAGCACGGTAGTCTACTTTTGCTGTCTGTGGGGCTGTGGGATTTGGGGAAGGGTCAGTGGAGGGTGAACGGTGAAGGGAAGGGGGGTGTGATGTAGGATTATTACAATATTTACAATGTTTGTAATATTTACACTATTTTACACGGAGGGAGATTTGGGCGCCGCCGTTTTGTGTTTTTCTCTCTTATTATTATTTCTTTTTTTTTATTTTTTTTTATTTTTACGGTCTCGGTATCCACCAATACTTTTTTGTGTTTTTTCTGTGTCTGTCTTTTAGGTCATGTTGTATCTCCACCTAGTGTCTACTGTCTGTCCATTTAAGTTCTCTTCGTAGAGTATTGATTTAATTCCTATTTTTCTTTTTATATGGTAGATTATTGAGATATTATTTTGATCTTGGAGGTAGTTATTTTCGTCTAGGTATAGAAACGCTTCGGGGGTGATATAGCCTGTTTTCAGTGTATTTTTTTAGTATACTTCGTTTGGGAATATGCGGCCGAAAATTAAGCTATTTTCTTTTATCTTTGCAGTTTGAGCGAAATGGTTTTTTGACGAGAACGAGTACACTCAACGGGATATGAGCGTTGGCTCTACTACTGAGCTCTTATTATGCCGTACTATTGTCCAATATAATCTATCAATTGGTTATTTAATAATATAATAGAAAAAATTATTTCAAATTTTTAATAAAATATAATTAAACGGTCCCTTTAGAGTCTGTTGAGGTTTACCTCGATAGAATAGAGGGGAACGCGTGGATGAATGTGTAATAGAAATATATTTAAGTAAGAATACGTATAAGTACAATGTATGCTAATCCAGATCCGCACTCTGGCAGCGTTACATTGCAACAGAGCTTCGAAGATATAGGCCTATGGGTATTTATATAATTACGAAAACTGGCCTGTCTATACCTCGCTGCACCATCTGTGCATGGCAATCCTAGAGAAGACTGTAAAGCTGAGAGGTCCTTCAAATTGATTTAGAGCTAAACAATACTCAATGTCTTCGAGGATTAAGAAAACTAAACGCTACAGAAGATGTAGAGTTTTCCTAGAAGTGAGAATCACTTCGATAGAGTCCACTAAAGTTCGTCACATTATATATTTACCATATTACATTTACACTACGAAAACGGAAACCACCAAATATCCAATTGGATGGCACGTACATAACAGAAACAAAGCAAGTTAAATACCTAGGACTCCACTTAGACTCGCAACTTACATGGAAGCAACATACTAAATCAATAATATGCAAAATACGGATAAAAAGAAGACAGATGTATTGGCTAACTAGTCGAAATTGAAAACTCGGCATAGAAAATAAATTAAAAATTGACAAAACGATAATAAAACCGATTTGGACGTACGGAGTACAACTATGGGGGACAGCAGCAACGAGCCACATAAATAAAGTAGAGTCGCCTCAATTGAAAATACTCAAATAATAGTCAACGCCCCATGATGTGTCAAAAACGAGGATATACGCAAAGACCTAAAAATACTAACGGTCAAGGAAGAAATCGGCAGATACGCAAAAAAATACAAAGAAAGAGTGGCAACACATCCAAACCAGCTGGCTACTGAAACGAGGAAAACCCATATAAAAAGAAGACTAAAAAGAAGACACCCCACTGACCTTACTAAAGAAATAAAATAGACAAACTTGAAGATGGTATCCCGCTGGGGGTAGCCATCCACGCGTTATTTAGCAATAAAGTTAGAAAAATTTACCAAATGTCCAACTAGACAAATTGTAAAGTACAAATTAAATAAATAAAAAAAACATTATATATTTGATGTCTTAGCCATATTCAGTTTATCAGAACGTCAGTTCGTCCGAATACGTATCTATCGTATCCATTACAGCCTAACTCCTAACCTACCATTCCCCTTGTTCCGTTCCAACGAAGAGGGCTGTGAACCTTTCGCAGGAATCGTCTCGTAAATTCGTTTCCATTCGCATGTTAATCGGCATTCTTATGGGAGCGGCACGTGCAAGGTATATGACGTGTTACGCCGCCACGCCGCGCCGCGAATATTCTTAATTCTCATTCGTGAAGATTTCGCTGGGCGCATAATACGCACAAGCTGTCGCCAGATCGTGATTTAAGCGGACAGTTTTGGGAGCCGGGGATTCGCGGCGCCACAAGGAACGCTATTTATAAGAGAAGGGAATGGCCGATGACAATACTAAAATTTCGCATGCCGCTCAAGCAACCGTCGAAGTTTATTCGGAGCACGTGTTTTTCGTCAATGGTTACATTCTTTTATCGAGGTGTCGATTGATTGCGAATCGACTTGAGTCGCCTTTTCGGTTCGTTTTGGCGGTGGTCGATGTTTTCGGACGTGAATGATCGAAGTTTTGTTTTCGAAGTACATATCGAAGTATCACTGGAGATTGTCTCGATTTCGGATATTTTGAACATATTTAGATTATGTACAAAACTCCTGTACTGTTTTAATTGTTTAAAGGTGTTCTTAAAGAGAATTTTATTTTATTTTATGGTCAGTTAAGAAGTAGCAAAATCGTGTAGTGCCATGTGGAATATTCTTTCGCAAACTGTACCGAAGCATCAAGTGAACTTGAAATTCTTCGTTTCTTTTCTCAAGTACAAGATAAGTGGATCATTTAGTGTTTGATCTCAACTTTATGATGTAAAACTATAGTGTATTAAATCCCTAAATTATTTTGCAATTGCGTGGTGCTTTGAAAATACGACGAAGATGATAGTTGTCCCAGCAGCCAATCGAGTTTGATGAAGTTCCAAGAAAAGAAGCAAGATAATCAATTACAGGTTTGCGCCTAACGACTTCTATAAGTACCTATTTATAGTTTGTTCTTACGAATAGCGAAGTTTTATTTTCTATTATTCCGAGTTGTGTGCGCAAGGTGCAGTGATGAAACTCTGACGTATACCTAGAAAAAATTTCGACTTGCAGAAGTTAGGCTTTGAATCCGAGTCACACAAGCAAATTAATACGTCGAAACACCTGAGGAACAATTCGAAATAGAATAACTCGATTTTTAGAGGTTTCCGAATTATTGAGATACGACCGTTAAGAGCATCTAATTTCTAAAAAGAGGTCGAGACGAAGAGGATGCAGTGGTCGACCGGTCGATCGAGGTCGAGTGGGCGCCAGGCCTCTGATGTTTCGAAAGTCATCTCGCAGTGAGTTTTTGTTGCATAAAGGTGTAGGCTATGTAAAGGTCGTTCTACGGCGGCGAATTAGTCGGAGATGGTGAAAAAGAAGCTCGGGAACGAAGATCGGCCCGATACCCGTCACTATTACCAATTTGTGTGGTCCCCGTTGCTTACCCGATGTAGGTGTAACCGCAACGAACATCGTGAACAGGCAGTTCCGAACCTTCTGGGAAGGAGGAAGCCTGCCGAAGAAAACGCGAAACGTGATGAACGTTCGATATTTTCGCTGGCCTTTCTCTTCGTCCCATCGTTGATCGGGTAGATTCATTGAGATTTGAGAAATTGTTCGATTTGATCGAGCCTTGGAACGCAAGAAGCATTCAGCGGTGTTCATTGACTGTAGCTACGTCTAAGTTGTTAAGCAACGAGTTAACCTGTTAGTATTACCTGTAATCGATATTTTGGGCTTAATAATTTATTCACATATGGATTTTGCTATTATAAGATCATTACTGCGAGGATAATTGACGACTGGTATTAGACTACCCACTGGCGAGTTGCCAATGTTCAGCACATTGACGGAATTAATTAAATTATTCAATTAGATTATTCAGCGAACCAAAAAGGAAACTCGCGTCAAATTAATTAAATTATCGATTAATTTATCCCTGAAACATATCGCATTTCTTATTCAATTCGTTTTAATTATTTGTAAGAAACTTGTCAGAGATGCTCTCTGCTACTAGCTCGCAGGTAGGTCTCAGCTATATCGAAGCGACTATTGTTCAACCATCGTAACTTCATTTCTATACTTTTATTCTTCGGTCTAATATTATCAGGATATACGCTATACTTTTTAGAATGAATAGTCATTTTTTGAAAACTAACCAACAGCGTTCTTTTTATATTAACTTCAATTTTCAGCTCAAATAAAGAAACAGCAACGTTACCTATTCTACTTTACAAAACACTAAAAAAATCCGGCAAACATGAATTAAGATTAATCAATTCGAGAAAGCAGAGCGACGACTAATCAGAACTATTCGATATTTCCTTAAATCGTTCGATGGGATTCTAGAAAAGCAGAAGGTCTGCAAGTGGAACCTTTTTGCAACGTTCAATGTCAAGGCTGATCAATCGTTGGAGCGTGGTCGAGGATCGTCAGGACCCGCGTAATGGATCGTGGGAAAGACGGAGAGAGATGACGGCCGTTGGCAGACAGCTTCCGACGATTTTCGTGCGGCAAGCGGTTCCCCGGGCAAAAAGCAGACGTCCGTTCAACTTTACATCGCGCTGGAATTTTTTACCGGGCCGATTCATCGATCGGTAGTGCATCCCTCGTGGTCACGCTCGATTTCGTCGGGACTCCCTTCGTCCCTGTATTCTCCTCCCCTTCTCCACACCTTATCCCGTATCCCCCTTGTTCTGATTCGGTCGGTGAGATCGTTCAAGGTCGGAATTCCGTATGCACCTCGGCCCCAATTACGTGTCGAAGCATAAATTGGTTCGAGAAAGCCGAACTGGAGTGCAAGTGGGCACCATTTCCACGAGGGCTCGTTATGGTAATCGTTGAAGGGTCATGCGTACGCGATGATTCATTTTGATGAATCTATGTTTGGGACGTTGTCTGTGAAAATGATTGCGCGAGATTCCTCGGGAGGAAATTGATAAATTGTGGTCGTGCGTAGAATTTTGCTCTTGGAGGATTATCGCGAGTGAAATTCTAACGCGTGTCGGTTTCGTTTTAGTATTATTTTACCACGACTGTACCATCGAGATGTTGTTTGTAACTATTGGAAACAATGACAATTTTTAGCAGCTACCACTTTAATGGTTAGAGACAAAGAAGCTTATCGAAGAAAATGTTCTTTCACGACGGACTAGCTTATTTTATCCTGCTCGAAGTGTTGCGCACATCGCATCGAGTACAAACTGAAACCGTATATCGAAGACGACGTTAACAAGCACAAAATTCACGATCTGCTCAAGTTCAAGCAAAGAAACAAAAATAATTGACATGATGCTTTAAGCATATCCGCCTTTAAATTAAAAGCTTATCCGACGTTAAATCTACATGTGTAAAAAAAGAAAAAATGTTCTTTTGCAAATTTTTGTTCTTCATAGGTAAATGTCGTATTGAACATCGAACGTATAAGGTAGGTACAAGCAACAAGCGCTTCTCATTAAAAGGAAGAAAGCTTCCTATTAAAAAGTTGAATAAAAATTTATGAAAACCATTCATCTCCTTCAAGGACACTGATTTACGATTTAAGCGTTATCAATCAATGTCTCATCTTGCATTAAACACTACATTAACGCCTAATGTCTTCATAATGCTTAGAAGGAGGGATTTTATTTTCCTATAAAAAGAACCACGTAACAAGTCATGTATAATAACCGAAAAAAGACGAGGAAATAAATTCTTAAGTGCGTGATATGAAACAGGTCGGCGGAGGAAATTTCGTTTAAAGGCAACCGCGATTTATCCACGGTGAGGAGCGTTCGACGTACCTTTATACAAACATATTACGTCGATATAGGATAAATTGCTTTATTCCCAGAAGCACTTATTGGCACTATTACCGCTAACGGAGCGCCTCCAGTACAAATCATTACAATTTCCTGTGCTGTTTTTCAACGTCAGGCGTCGATGCGGGTCGTTTTTCCGACAAAACTCTTTAATGAACCGTTCCTCCGACTCCACACCAGCAAAACGTTCTGCGGCTCTATATTTTCTAGTTTAAAACTTATTGCTGCATACTTTCCCTTTCGATAGTCCTTTTGCGACGAGCCTCGCGGAGAAAAGGATTTTAATGCGGGACACGACAGATCGCGTGAACCTATTCATCCACACACCGATCTTACCGATCAAGCGTCTTTCTACAATCCCTGGCAACGAATTAACATCACATTAAGAACACTTGATATTTTCCACTTTTCTAGTAGAAGAGAGAAAATCGTGAGCGAATTTTGATAATAAAGTCGATTAGTTATCGAGGTTTCTCCCTATTGTCTTCGTTACAGCTCGTTACTTTCATATAGAAATTGAAATTAGTATCTAGACGAATGTGACTTGAAATACGATATTTGATACCATATGAACATCAATAGTTACGATTTAACGTAAATTATGATTAATCAATTTAATTAATTGAATAAAGATATAATTTAAGGAGCGAGCTATTTCTTTCTTATTTTGTATACAGACAGAATTCATAATCAAGTTTGGAATTCCATCGCATTTCGAATAAAATACACATTACACGATAAGAAAATAAAATGCAAGAAACAGAGAACGTTAGACAGTTGCATAAAGCTTAAAATAACATGTTGGCAAAAAAGTTTATACACCATTAAATTGTGATATTGAATTCTAATTACTATGTAATTAAATATTATACTTATCGTTATTATTTATTTATTATACATAGCCCACGTCTATCGGCTTAGGAAATTAAATAATTATATATAATAACTGTATTCAACAGAGAGACGGAGAGAGTATAACTACGATCTATAGCTCATAACTCAACACAAATCTTCTTTTCAAACACCCTTAACCCCATCCCATTTCTGCAGCAATCGTGCGGCAAAACACACAGTTCGTTTCCCGGTAGGCGTTTATAAAGCGTGTACACGCCATTTAGGAGTCGTTTCGCGGAGCAGACACGCGATATGCCATGAAAAGAAGCAGAAATTAGAAAGCGGAAATTGCTGTCCCCCGCGAAAATGTTCATCGACGCGACGAACAGGCCATGGTCTAAGTGATTAGCGATAGGTAATTATTGTAATACATGACATTCCAGACGACCATTGATCCGGCCGATCTGGAAACCAAAGGAGCCGTGATTCTGCTTCCGTTTCTGCCGGCATTATGAATTTTTCTCGCCGCTTAATAACACAGCTAGCGTCTCGAGGCGACATGCGTTTAGCCGTGGCTGCAAACGCATCGATCTTAAGAGTCCGTACCGATTCTCCATGCTGCGTGCGAAGACGAGCAAGAGATAGAGGAGGAGGAGGAGGAGGAGGAGGAGAAGGAGGAGGAGGAGGAGAAGGAGAAGGAGAAAGAGCAGGAGGATGCCTCCTCGAAGAAGTCTAAGGAAGCGAAGAAACAAAGTTGTACGTGGACAAAAAGCTCGCTCTCTCGCACCGTGGCCGCTAAACACCGGGGCAAATGGAAAGAATCGCCTGGAGTGAGAAGCGAGTTCTCCCCTCGTCGTTGAACGTTCGAGAGCCCTGAGGTAGCTGGGAGGTCTCTCTTCCTCCTACCATATTTCTGCCTCCTTCCTTCGTCTCCTTTATCCTCTGCCACACTCGGTGCTCGCTTCTCAACCTCGTCCTTCGTCGTTGCACCTGAAATAATGATAACCGTAATGATTACGAGGAGGAAGAGAACCACGCCGCCGCGGATGATCACGAGGAGAAGGAGAACAACGAAGCCGGTCGGAATTATTAGTTAGGTTTCCCGGTATCGAGGAAGCATGCCGGCGCGACGAGTACACACCGGTCCCTATTCTCCTCCTTTTCTTTCCTCTTCCTTCTTCTGCTGCCGCGTCTGCTGCTTCGCCGTTCTTCTCTGGTCTCTTCCCCCGAAGCTAGTAGTCCTCTGTCCTCTGGCTGGCGGCGTGTATCGGCACGCTGGAAACGAGTGTCATCGGGTGTACGCCGGCTGCGCGGATCGGCAATGACGCCCCGTAAAAACGGCCTCGAAAAAAGCGCTAATGCCGGCGGATTCCTGAAGGAGGGTTCGCTTCTTGCCGGGGGAGCCGGCTACGCACCGGAGACGGTTACGAAACTGGTATATCATCACGGCATTCTTTCCGTGGCCAGAGCGACGATGAGAGCAGAGGAGACGACGACGACGTGGACGAGGACGATGACGACGACGAGGAAAAGGAAAAGGAGTAGAAGGAGGACGAGAAGGAGGAGGAGGAGGAGGAGGAGGAGGACGCCGACGAACGTAAATTTCTGTACTTCTTTATGCCCGGCGGACGTTTAAAATCCACTTTAGCTTCTCCGCCGTCTCACAATGGGACCACCCAGCACTACGAGCATTCACGACCTTTCCTCTGGCTTCGATATTAAAACCGAACGTTATAACGATGACGCCCGATGCCTCGGGAGAGTCGAAGAGGAAGGGCAGAATCGAGAGAAGGGATAAGGAATAGCTAACGGAGGGCTCAACCCAACCAAGGGGTGGAGAGATATTAATTGGCCGATTGCTTTATAAATAATGCGCTATTAACGTTCTCGGGCGGAAAAACCGTTCCTGAAATAGCATCGGTGATTTGTAAAATTACCGGAAAGGGAATGTTATGTAGGTATAAGACCGCGGCCGAGGTATCGATGCCATAAAACTTCGAACTTAAGGAGGATAGAGATAGGCCGCAGTCGCCTCTCGTTCCGACGACGATCATCGCGACACCGTGCACGCAGTAAATACAGATTTCTGTTCGATTTATAATCGTCGATACCCGCAAGTGCCGGCGATTCGACTTTGAAACGATCCGATCCGATCGTGTGGCAGCACGGATTTTCCATAGTGGTGCTCGCACTGTACTCGTGCATGCTCTAAGAAAGGAGATAACGTGCTTTTAATGCGCGTAGCCCGCTCCACAACGATAAAATCCATGCCCTCTCCCTCCCCTACACCTTCCTTCAGACACATTTTACGGGTGTTCCTGTTAGACGCGTGTCCGGATTACTTATATACTGCCGCCACTCGCCGCCGCGGTTTATTACAAGATCGTAATGCGAGCTTAATTATCCGCGCGAACCCGCTCTAATGAGGGGAATCAATCTTGAAAGGCGCGGCATTCATCTTCGTTCCACGCGTCCCCGGAATCGTCCTCTTCACCGTCGCTGCCTTCATTCAGCAGGGTCATTCATGCTGAGCTCTCTCACGTCCTTGATACCCGGCGTCGAGCCCGGCTAACCCTTCACCGAGACGACCAGTTGCGTTTAGGTGATCCTCGCGTGGCGATTGTTTGCCCGGTCTTTATGCGTTTCTTTACCGTTTCTGATAAGTATACTTTATTAACTTCTTAAATCACGGTTTGTTAATGCGACCTTATTATATTCGACTTTAATGGAAATGGTAGTTAACGAGATCTTATTTATTAAAAACTGGTTTGCTGTTTAGATCGTTTACTGTTATGGAATTAATTTAAAATTCGATTGTGGCGCTTTTGGCGATTCGGGTTAAGACGGGCCTTGTTTTGTGGTGAATACAGTAGCGGCCATATGCTTACGTACAGTTAATAAAATTAAGTATTATTTCCTGTACACTTATACGTTAAACAAATACATGAAAATCAATTATATTTTCTATAAGTTTACAATGTACATAATAAGATATGAAAATAGATTTCCTTAATTAGCTGTAATTAAAAAGTATTTTATATTTTTATATTGAAGTATCAAATTTTCTGTGGACACATATTTAAGTACAAGTATCGAACCGCCTATATTTTCACACGTTTCAGTCACTAATGATTATAATACATTAATATTTCGTATGTAGACCTTTATTTTTTATAACCGCAGCACACCTTCGCGGCATGGATTCGATAAGTCGAGCACATCTGCTAGCAGATATCGAAATCCATGCTTCCTGTACAATACTGTACAATTCATCGATATTTTTCGGATTTTGCTTTTTTACGTATTTGTCGACATCGATCCACAGCATCTTGATTGGATTCAGATCCGGAGATTGTGCCGGCCACTTCATTACATGAATATTATTGTCACTCAAAAATATCTTGACGACTGTTGCAGAGTGTTTCGGATCATTATCCGCTTGGTAAATCCATTCTTTTGGCATGTAAATCATGTAAATACACGTATCTGTCCATGATTCCAGTTATCCGATGAATAGGACCTACAGCTTTCACTTTCATAGCCAACCAAATGAGTACCGAACCACCACCACCTTTTACAGTCGGTTTAATACAATTTTTATGAAATTCTTCTCCTTTGCGACGTGTCACGTATACTTTACCATCACATCCAAATCGATTAAATTTTGATTCATCTGTAAAAATAACTCTGGACCATTGCTGGGGCGTCCAGTTTAAATGTTCTTTCGCAAAAATAATCCTAGCCCGACGATTTTTTTCTGAAATGAGAGGTTTCTTTCTGGCAACTCATCCATATAATTGAAACTCATTAAGTCTTCGCTGGACAGTTCTAACACTTATTTTTTCATGAAAATCTGTTGATATTTCATTCTGGATGGCAACTGCAGTTTTGAACCTGTCCGCTTCAGATAACCGGTGAATCTTGCGATCAGTTCTTTGACTAGTTTTTCGACGTCTCGCTTTACGAGAAACGTTGTTTGGTATTCCATGAAGTTTAATATGTTGTATAGCTTGATACAAAATACGTAAAAAAGCAAAATCCGAAAAATATCGATGAATTGTACAGTATTGTACAGGAAGCATGGAATTCGATACCTGCTAGCAGATGTGCTCGACTTATCGAATCCATGCCGCGAAGGTGTGCTGCAGTTAAAAAAAATAAGGATCTACATACGAAATATTAATGTATTATAATCATTAGTGAATGAAACGTGTGAAAATATAGGCGTTTCGATACTTGTACTTAAATATGTGTCCGCAGAAAATTTGATACTTCAATATAAAAATATAAAATACTTTTTAATTACAGCTAATTAAGGAAACCTATTTTGATCTTATTATGTACATTGTAAACTTATAGAAAATATAATTGATTTTCATGTATTTGTTTAACGTACAAGTGTACAGGAAATAATACTTAATTTTATTAACGTACGTAAGTATATGGCCGCCACTGTATGTATACTGCTAGCTACTGTAGTAAAGGTTACCTAGTGACAGTACGAATTAGCATATAATCAGATAATTTTATGTACATCTGACGCTAGAAGGCAGTATTTTACTTAGTTAGTAAGACTGAAACTCTGATACTGTTTACTATTTTTTAAACATTTTCTGTTTCACTTTTTATTTTAAGTTTCTGAGTAACTAAGTTTTAAGTTTTTAGAAATTATGTAGCATTCTCAAACTACAATGACCTACTTATATTATATAAACTTATTCTCTATTATTCGAATAATTAGGGAATTTTCTTTCTAAGCGATCTCTAATTTTACATAGTATCATTCGATATTAACGTATTGCAAATTCTCCCGCATATTATTCTACCTACACGCGATAAAAACTCCATACGCCCAGACGAATTAAAAAGACCACGTCCTTCGATTCTGACTCATCTCGAGCCATAAAACGGCACTAAATTACTCCGGGCAACATGGAAGGCCGTCAACCGAAGCAACGCAGTCTTTCGTAACAAGCGCAAAAGGAGTTCGGATCACGATCGACATTGTACGCTCGCAATCTTTGCCAAAAAAGGCTCGACGTCGTTTTGCCAGCCGGAAATCGTGCGGCCTTTTGATAAATAATCCACAATACATACTTTCGAACGCTGTTCCGTCACCAAGATACCTGACTTCCGAGATAATATTGTCGTAGTGTACATAGTTGTCATCCTCGAAACGGCTGTCGCGAAAGGAGGCTATCCACGGTCGCGAAACTGATCCGGTTAACCTTCGTCGATGGATATTCTTGCAATATGCAAGCGTGGCGACGTAGGTCAGAATACGAGTCAAGGGTCAAATGTAAGAAAAAAACAAAGAGAGTAAGAGGTAGTGAAACAGGAAGTTACAGGAAGAAAAAGGCGCGAATATTACAAGGATACTTTTAGTTGAATAACTTTTTAAGCAGATGGCGCGAATGAAGAAACGATTGTATAAAACGTAACAATTACTGTACATAGTTGATATGTAAATAATTGGATTCGCTTTTATATCGATCGAATCGAAGATCCAAATCTACTTTCTTCTTTTAAAATACTACGTCCTTTGCACGAGAGTTGTATCTCACAGGACCTGAACCATTTCGTAACCGTTTCAAACGAATAACGTTGTTGTTGAAATCTACGTTCATGCTCACTTTCACCACGATGAAGAGCATCCTTACCACCATTATCTATCGCGTCTCAATATTCTTTCGTTCTTTCAATTCTCGAATATTTCGGAAAGCTCAATAATAATCATTATCTGTTTTACAACCTTTTAATGCAAGTAACTACCACATTCGATGCAAAAGATATAAAAGTAAAAACATTAAAAAATAACAAGTACATGAAGAAGATGGGAAAGAATAAACATCTTTACGACATCAAATTGCTACAACGAGTAAAACACGACCGAGGATGTCTACGTGGCTTCAGTCGTAACGACGCGACGTCCTTGCACTTTCCCATACAGAGGTCGTTTTATAGAAGCGCGACTTTATTCGAGATAGAGCGGCCGTTATGCTTTCGTTCAGCAGCAACGTGCACTGTCCGGCGTTATGGTTCACCAGCAAAGCGTCTCGCCGGCTCGTATCCCAGGTGACCATTCTTACAGCCGACTGATGTCTACATTTTGTAATAGAGGCACGTCGAGCGGCACGACTGTAATTTCGAATATGCGTGTAAACAGTTTCCAAGCTTGCTCGTTTGTTCGATGCAAAACTAAATCTGGAATTCGATTACACGCTTCTGATCTGTGATTAGGAATGTTTCAAATTTTTAACGAATGTTTATTTCTTAGTTAAATAACATTGTGTCAGATTTACTACACATGTTCTGTCCATCTTTCTATTTATACAGGATGTTCCAGGATTTAAGACTCAAATTTTGTCAGTATATTCTATGAACATAATCAAGTTAAAAAAAAATGTTACGTAAACATGGACCAGTTAAAACCTTCTTAAAAAATTGTAATAAAAATCCGATTAACTTCATTGGACTGTTATACGTGGATAGCTTTAAAGGAAGAAAAATATACCAAGCAGGTATTGTTTTTGATACAAGCAATTGATTGGTATACTCAGACAATATCAAAATGTGCTTCGTGGAGTAATTAATTCAATTCATTTTTTTTATCGCTGTCGGTTAACAGTTAACAATTATATCGATTGTAAACCTATTTTCATCTTATATCTTAGTAATTGCAACTTTCTTCCTTCATATCCCTTATCTAGAACGAGAGCTAAAATTAATTTATCTTTTCCTTATTCTTCAGCCTCTAATTGACTTTCTATCGTGCGCAAATAACGCGAACGTTAGTTACGTGATATTTTATCAGTCAAGCCGGTAAACATTCTTTATTCGAACAATGACTCCTCTCGTTCGTTTCGCGAAAGCCAGAAGCGCGAAACATTATGCAACTCGTAACTAACGTCGCGCACGTTCTCGGCACTTGTATCCTGAAAACGGGCGCAGGTATAAGCACATTCCACAGCGTTACAGCATGGCGAACTTACGCAGAAGGGAAAAAGAACGTAGCTGTGTGCTGTGTCGTTACCCATTTCCTAGTGTCGTCGTAAGCTTACTTCACGATTGACGCAAGAAAGTACTTAACTTGTGCACTCGGCGCATGCGCAATCGCTGGAGAGCTTACGTATGCGCATGCGTAATACACTCGTCGCGCGTACGCGCATCTTATTTTTACTTGAATCAAAGATTATTCATTATTTTGCGACATTACCTCCTCGTTGCAGGTTTTGCGCCAGCGAACAAAACAGAGTAAATCTACCTGCACCGTCGTTTCACCAGAGTTCTGTGTAAAAGTCTAACGCGCGCCATTGATTATACCAGCCGCTTATTTGACAAATTGGTTTTCTACACAAAAACAAATAGTAGGGATGATTAATTATTAATTTAAGATAAAAATTAATTGCTTTGGCATTAAAACTTCAAAAAGTGGGGTTAGGCACTTTTGCCCGTGAGCAGTTCATACGTAAATATCTAAGTGGCAATTTCTAACTACATTTAACTGCGTTCCCTGTAATTTCATAGCGAAGGGAGAGAAATTGGCGGGTGGGTAAAAACAGAAGGCCGGTTTATCGGAACTGAAAAACAGCGAAACGAGAATACAGAAGTCGTGAAGTTGAACGATCATTACGTAAAAGTCAAACAGAGTCGTTACTTCGTAATTCGAGGGTCTTACGTATTATCGCAAGAAACTTCGTACGGGATAAAGTAGCGTAAATTCTGTAGATAAAATCGCAATTTACCGTGTCTCTGTCTGTTTGTTCGTTTCTTTGTCGATCGTCGTCGTTTCTCGTCGATAATGCGGAATTGTTGGTCGATGACGGTACGCACGCTTCGATTATTTGTTCCTCTTTCCCTGTATAGAACGAACGGAGGAAAAAATGTATTTGCAATAAATTCTGTGGCGGCTGATAGCGACAATCGGCCGACAATGCATCGGCACGCATTGATCGTGGAATTGTGTCAGAAGCGCCATGTTCCATCGACGCGTAACTTGCCCATTGTATCCACGGGGACGAATAGGCGATAAAAATCTTAGCGACAGACACGAAGGATTTATATCTGTCTATACGCAGGTGCTGCACAAATGTATTTTCATGTTACGTATATTTAAGCGCGCAAACATAGCCTATTCTATGTTGAAAACATTGTTCAGATATCAATCTCTTTTGATATTAAAATTGATGGAAGTGGATTTGTGAGGAAGCCCTAACATGATAAAAATCTGAGCCTAAATGGTCTTTACAGGCGGTTAAATCTATTCCACAATTTTGTAGCGCTATATGAAGTCGAAGTCAATTCACTCAGTTACTTCAAGCTTTAAACCTCTGTCTGGTATATCAATATCTCCGATATATGAAGTAATTTAAACTATTTTTTTGCAACACATATCAGGTTTATATCAGTATAGATACTAACGTATAAAACTCTGCGATTCGGTATCTCGTGGCTTTCTTTTTTTAAATGCAAATCTAAATTTCGCAAGTATCGTATAGTACAGATATCAGAGAATTTTCTATGTTATCTGAAATCTTGGCTCTTTTAAAAGCAATCGTATCAATAAAAGTAATCTCTGCACACAAATTGCCTCTTCACGAAATATCGATTTCACGGTGTTAACTTAAAAGATGTAGAACGTAAGGAACACATTTGCAGCGACAATTTTCAAGCATGACTGCGGTGCTACCAGTTATCGTGCGCCGATATGGTATAAATCGCGCAATGAGTTATCGAGCGATGTCGGGAAATGGCGTGAAATGTAGGTTGCAATATTGTACGAGCACGGTACGAACCGCGTGTCGACCATATCGTGCACGGTGTCAAAACAAATCGGGTACTTTTACCAGGTAACGCAGTCATTAAAGACATAACTTATTCCTCGATCGTGCGTCCCTTTGGCGCTGATTTGCACGATCGAATCGTCGTATACACGCCGGATAGATTTATTTCCACCGCGATCGGTCGACTGTCGGTTTCTTGAATTATGTTTGGGTACGCTCACCTATGTTCGATCCGCGCAGAAGCGTCGTGAATATCTCGCGAAACTAAGGTCGACCGAGGAATTTATGTAATCTAATATACTTAATTGTACATAATGTCACAACATAGTGATTGGAAGTTTATGTACGATGAATTTAAATAATTCAGTGTAAAAGTATGTCTAATTAACCCTTAAAAGTTACGAAGGAAAATTAACGCTGAAAATCACGGCTGAAATTTGAGTTTGGTAGATTTCATTTTATTTTAAAAATAAATAAACATGTATTTGTTTGTATCAAAGTAACGCAATTAAATGTTTTATTACTAAGTTTCCAGTTAATAGTTGACGATACTACATTTAGCGCAATAAACGAGTTATATATTGTCTTGATGAATTTCTTTTCGTTTCACTTAACGATAAAAAGTCTGTAAAATTTTTCTCCACTGAACGCAGAATATAGAAAGGAAGAATGTATTTCCTTTTGAATATTTAATGTATGCCCGTATTACGTGCAGACTAGGGATCCAAAAGGTTAACCACGAATCATTTTAGTTCCGGGAACGGAGAACTAAACGAGAGAGAAATTTATTTTAGCTTCTGCTATGCAAATATTCATTTCGATAAAAAGTTTCAACTACGAAATATATACGAGACTCGCATATCAAGTACATAAATTAAGTGCCTCAGGTATGTTTTTTAATACATAAATTCTCTTAATTAAAGCATTGGGTTCTCATTATATGTTTTTGATAAAAGAGATAGTCAAGTTTTCGAGTAATCCTGTAAATATTCACCAAGATACTGATCATTTTATGCATTAGATACCAATGTAATTGATAAAAGAATTCAGTGATTTTGAATCTGTCCTGATATAAATGCATCAAAGTAAAACAAAGCCCATGACGAGAACCAATTTTGAGTACAACGAGGAGAAAAAAACGTACGTGCATTTGTGGTACTGTGAAAACGGGTAAAACGACTGGAGATTGCCGAGCAACTGCCGCCATCGGTGCTATTGAAGGCTCTAAAATGTTACTCTGATGACTTAACTGGAAACTCTAAAACCAGTTCCCAATAACCTTTTGCGGTGAGTCGAGCGACGCGACAAAGCAGAGAAAAACGCGCGGCTGCGTCGGATAAAGCACAGAGGCCGTGTATTTATTGCCGCATGGAACGTAATACGGGATGCATTATTAAGATTGCGCCGACGCAGAAATGAAATATTCAGTTCCGTCGATGTGATCCTCGTGATTCTGTTTGTTCCGAGCCTGCAAGGAGATTTATCATCATCGTTCGTGGATTACGTAAAAAATTGCTTGACTACTTTACTTTCAGAAAGAAGAATTTAAATTATTAAGATTTCTCGTATCATTTTTATACTTCCGATGTCATTTAAATTTAAGTCCTGCTGCGTTTCTTGAATTTTTATATTTCAGTCTTGCTTTCACTTTAATAAACGAGAAAGATTCGTGCTATTTTAAGAAAATATTTGAAAGAATTACTAAACTAGATATAATTTAAAATAACTGTAATAATAGTTGTCCTATATTTTCTTGTCAAATTTGTGAGATATTTTTCAATGTTAAAAAAATACAAACTGGGTCGGAAATAATAGAAAAAACGCAGCGGAATTAATTATTTGTAAGTAATACATGCAAGGTGAATTAATTCCTTTTGTAAGTATTAAAGTGGTTCTGAGAAATCAGTTGTTTCTACTAGCTCTTTAATGTTTATTTTTATGATCAGAAGAAACGTTGAAAATGAGAAAATGAGTCAAGTGCTTGCATTTGCACGCTTGCACTTCGCTTAGAAGGTGACGGCTCCCATGTTTTGTTGTCTTTTACTGTTCTTCGCGATAATTGATTAAAGACCAGGAAGAGAAACACGAGAAGGAATTTGTAGCGTTAAAAAGCTTAAGTGGAACGTTCTGAAGAAATTGTGTTTCGATAGTTTTATGTGGAAGTACTATGTATTAAAAATTATGAATTTTATATAAAAGACGAGTAATATAAATAGCGTCGAATATTTAAAATCAATGGGAAATAGTTGGGATCGATAAAATAATCGATATAAAAATTAATGTTTCAGTACCTGAATCGATGAACGGTTTTAGACAATTTCTGAAGTCGTTAAGAGACACGTAATTAATTCCATCCAAGAAATGTGGAAAAATGATACACATGTTATATACATTAAGTGATATACATATCTGGTGATGATTCACATAATAGTATTTAAGGTAGCGAAATTTATAGCCACAGCAGGATCATCATTATACACCACCTAACAGGACGATTCGTTCAAGTGGAACAACATTGTAGCCAATCTCTTGTAGCATGCAAGTTACCCCGTACAGAGAAGGTTGAAGGTCAGCCTTTCAAAGAAAAGTAAATTGCACGACAGTGTCGTTTTCTAAAGCTACAGAAATGCCAGTGCTTTCAATACTTTGCATAGGTCAAGGATCGTGTCCCGTGTAAAACATTTAGATTCCGCTGTTTCGAGCTACAATCTGCATTTTTAATTGTTCTTACGTCGTTTATATCCTTTCCTCTACGTTTCTCTACATTTTTTATTATTCCTCCTATGCGAGCTTCGAATATTACGACAGCACAAGTGCATATAAGTAACAACTTTATTGGTTTGGTTCCAAATGAAAGAATAAGAATAGCAATTTATCGTTTGTTTTATGTTCTTAGAGTTCTAACAAAGTATTTCGACATGATTAAAACACGGCATGTTCCGCAGAACTAGATAGACGAAAAAACGCAAGCAAGAAGAAAAAATTGGATAATATTAAGCGATAAATAATGCGACAGGTTATTTGAAACGAACGGCTGCGACGATATTACGTTCGTATTTGCGAATTCGTGAAATAGAATTCAAGGTTGTTAGACCAAGCAAAAGTATGAAATATTAGTACCGCAACTCTACAATTACATTAATTTACGCAAATACACCGCTTAGAAGCACCTGAACACGCCTCTACCATATTCGAAACAATGAATTTGCAAAAGTGGCTACATAATACTGCAACAATAGATTACGACATGCAAAGTCTTTATCTTAATGAAATCGACCTTGTGAGAGAATTAGCGCGAAAGAACGAACAACTTGGCGTATTTGATGCGGACACGAGCATCTGCATGAAGCACCGAACACTGTAAAATTCCATTAAAGTGTAAGCAATGACCACGCTTTTGATATTAAGCGAAGAAAAAATCATTCTTCGATGAAAACGGGGAAAAGAAGTGGATAAAGAATCGCGTACAGATATATCGTTTTAGCACTCGGTTACATCCAGTGTAACGGAAAATATCAAGAATGTGATTAATAAGCTAGCGTGCACGTTTCGGCGAAGAGTCTGGCACCGGGTCAAGTATACACGCGAGGCCGTTGAGAGAAAGGGAGAAAGAGGGAAGAAGATTCCGCGATGCAAAGTCATAGGTTAAGCATTGTGGTGTGTACACACGGTAGAAACACAACTACCACGAGCGCAAGGGTGAAAGTTTACCCTGACAGTCGATTCTCTCTCGCACGTGGTCATGCGATTCACCATAAGCGTCGATATAACTTTCCGAGGATGCGCCTTCGGGCTAGTTTCTATGCGGGATGCAGCTGTTTCTACGCGTCCAGCTCATCGAATCGCTGCCCCGATGCTTTCTAAATAAATAGCAATCAGGGAAGGCAGAATAACTTCGAAAACTAAGTATTTTACATATACGACTTTGTAATTTTTTATAGCTTTAATATATTTATAACTTAAACCTGTTGATGGAGAGATTAATTTCATAGCATTAAACTGTTCTTTCTTTTTGTGATATCTACTTTTATAGTCTCGTAATAAGCGAATGTGTAACTATAATATATGAGAAATCCTTAATAGCTAAAAGTACAGTTTATTAGATTTAGTAAAAAACATTTGGAAAAAGCGGAAGATTAATTTTATTCTGTCAGTCTTGATGAAATCCAATGTTACATTCGGATGAATACCCATTTCGAAGTACAAACTAACAGGTTCCGACTCGGCTAGTAACTAATTACTCACTTTGTAACTAATGGCTAAGGTCATCTTTATCCCACCAAATACTAATGCCACGTTTAAAAATCTCATTCGAAATAGAGAGGATTTATCTTAACAGCGTCTATCGCGTATTATGTGTTACGTTCTATACTCCTAAACTTCTTACTGTTATAAATAAATTGACGCATAAACTGACGCATTTTAAAATAACATTTATACCAATAAGATAGTATATATCGCTTAAGCTTTTTACTTTCTACTGAAATCATGCGCGAGCCTAGTGCTAATTTTAATTATCTTTCAAAATGTTCGAAGGACTGATAGGTACACTTGAACGAATAATGTGAAAATTCATAAGCAAATCATGCCCGAGGATCTTCGCGTAAATCTCTTCAATTAAAGAGGCCACGTCGTGACTCTCCGGCAAGCAGGATAAAATCATCTCGTTTTCCCACAAACTCCGAACTTTCCCAGAGGAGCACACACCGACAACTATATACCGATCGCTATCGATCGGCCATCGTACGAGATCTAATCACGTTCTAACAATCACAGGTCTCGGCTCTCGTCGGACTGGTCGAAAGCACACCTGCGGCCTCGTCATTGTGTGGAAATGATTACGCGGAAGACACCTGGTATTCCTGCGTCACATAATGCGCCGCCAGTAAACAGTGCGCCATAGATGTCGCGCGTACGTGGTCCTGGAATGTGGTTCTCGCCGTCGAGTCGACGCTGCTGCCAAACGTTTTATCGGTTAATTACTGAAGGTGCCTAATTAATTAAGTACCATCGTCCTCGCAGCACATTTGCTTAATTGCACCGCTCACTCTCCCGGTTAACGAACGTTTTCTACACGATTTCTTAATCACTCGCTAAATCTTACGAACTGAGGCGTACGTTTTTACTTTAGTAGGATGTCATGTTTCTTCCCATGTCTAACCTTGATTAATAATTTGTTTCTTTCATACTTTAATCTATTTACTATTTATATGTTACACTATTGTTTCATAGTCCTAGTTTTAACGGAATAGTTTCAAAATTTCTAGATCATGGCTACACACTGTATTAACGTTCTTGGATGCTCTGATTTTATCGAAGTCGATACGAAGTTAATAGCAATAAGGATAATAACAAAAAGTTGACAGGTTTTGATCGCAGCAGTTGCCAAATATCATATCTGTGATTATGCCAGGGCTGAATGGCAGATAAATAAATCAATGAAACATGTTATAAAACCTTCCTCCTATTTGTTCCTTACTTTTATTTTGACTAATTTCTATCATTTTTTATTCGACTCGAAATTTAATTCGCAAGCTCAAGCAACGTTTGAAGCTTTACTTTACACAACTTGGTCTTCCTCCAGCGGTTCGTAAAGCACGGTTATTCAAATGTTCTTGCGAACCGCTGTACATTGCAGCAACTCTTTTTGCTTGCGATAGTTTCAATATTTTATATACAGATCATTAGGCCTAGTCATGCATAAACGATAATAGACACATTACAGTAAGTATACGTACATAGGCTTTCAACAATTGATTACTCACTTTGCGCGGGCGTATATACGCTCTCCGTAACGAGGTGATTAAAACCAAACAACTCTAAAGTTCGTTTTGCTTTTACATAATTTCTCCTCCGCTGATCCAATCGAACGTTTACAACTTAACTTCCCAGCAACCACTCACGCTCTTTCCTTTAATTCACGCAGCCAGTCGGCCATGCATCAGTGTCTCATAGAGGCGCGTTTAATTTAAACGCGTTCGTCGCGATTAATACTCGATCGTCCCTAGGGGACTCCTAGCTTGTGTTTCGAATGCTGCGCGCAGATGTATCGGCAAGCGATTCGAGCAAAAAGAAGGGAAACGCGAAACGGTCCGTGCTCTGGGATACGTGCGCGGATACGTACCGCACGACGGCTTCGGTTTTAATCTTACTTATACCGGGATTCGATAGAATTAATGGCCACGCCTCGTAGCAGGCGCAATCCCCTCGATTTCCGGGACCACGGCCCCGGAAAGGATTCTTCCTACGTGTTGGAGGCAGGGCCGACGCACTCGTGACCACTGGATATATTCAGGTTGGAATGTACATGAGAAGGCAAATAGCAGATGGCGATCGCGATCGTCCACGAGGAGGGGGGGGGGGGAGACGGTTCTCGTAGGGTAGGACGAAAAGTCGAGGATAGGTCCATGAGGTTAAGTACAAAGTTAATTAACGTTTTACGAATTCATTTAAGAACTTTGATTCATTAGATACGCTGTTCTGATCCATTTTATCATGTCTTACTGTTTGCATAAAGCACTTTTGCTCGATTATACCCATAGGAAAGACTGGCAAAGTTTGGCTGTTAAATCCTGCAACATCTTGTATATAACATCTTTTACGATGTTAAATCTTAATTCGAATAAAGTAGATTCACATAAAGCATTCCTTCGTAATAAGTTTGTTTTAAAAGTAGTAGTATCGATTACAGTTTCAACGAAGAAGTTTAGTACCGCGAAGGTAATTCTCGTTCTATTTTAATTTTTAATCTCACCCCATCGTGTGCAATATCTTTGTAACATATAAACAGATGTTGTAAATTCGTTCATAAAAAGATGAACACGAGTAATTGCACATACATACGATATTTGGATATGAAAGTTCGACTCATGTAATGCCAATAGTAGGTCGAAGAAACCCATGTAATCGTAGAGATTCACAGGATGCAGCCAGCAATCAATAAATTCAGACGTTTTGTAACAGTTACGTGATGGCTGATAACCATAAAATTATGCTTTCCTGTTTTTTCCCTCGATACACTGAGAGAAAGTTGCCGTTTCGAGAAAGCGGTAATCCCGTCCCTTTTTTTCTTCTCAGACAAATCGAAGGTTTCGCGATTTCGTCGTTGGTACGAAAGCGTTCCGTTGCAGGTGAAGCATTTACGTAATCGCGAAATATGTAATTAAGTAATTTAACTTGCAATCCGTCTCCCGATCGGGAACAAGTGAATCGAAAGGTTTCTCGTCTCGAGTATTTTACATTCAGATTATGTAAACGAACGAACAAAGTCGACCGGTCGCGTGACTAAACTTTTTATATTTTTCAGAGAAGCGACAAGATGGTCGATGGACACCTGTTCCCATCTTGGAACGTTCATTAGAAGTTCAATTTGTGTAATCACATTTTTATTCAGCAATCGTGCTATACCGATACCCGTTTGCCAGTTTCACTCACTGTTGCTGTTGCAACTGTTGCAAATCACTTTCAACGGTAATAAATAGGAAGCCGTATCGAAACTGGTTTGATTAGTGAAAACAGTTTTCACCGTGTGGCTGTTTCGACCGACGCTTTTGCATTTCGTAATTTGCCATGCCTCCGCTATTAATTAGATACATTCGTTTGACGTTTGTGATTTATACGTTGAATCACGGAAAGAAGTTCTCTTCTGCAAGATCTTATTTCTCCAAATGTAACTGATCGTATCATACTAACGTGTTTATATCTCAATAAATGTAATGAATAATTAAACTTTAACAAAATAAGTAGATATTTTATCTGTGTTTAGAATTGGAATAAGTTTAGAAAATAAGAGACACAGATATATTCGTTCTTTAAAACGGCCTTTAATAAAAATTTCGTTAGTTATAACAGTATACGCGATGGACATCGTTACCTCTTTTATTGTAAGTGGAGATTCGATCGATATCTTAACGGATAAGAATCGATTATAATCATGTATGGAGGCACTAAATCTATCGATATACGATATAATATTCTAAATACGAAATAATTTCTAAATTTAGTTGGAAATGTCTAACATACGTAGGTTGCATACTTAACATTTGGTTTCATAGCTCTGTCTATTTCCTATAAGATTTCTATCAACCATATAACTATATTTCAAGCTGATAAGATTTATTACAGTTTATCTTTCACAGATGCAAATAATCAGTGTATCTTATTTTTATGTGGCGCGCCCTCTCGACAAATACGATTTCAATTAAAGTAACCGTAGCCTGGAATTTTACTGTCTCTTACGTGTGATCGTGTCGGTATTGAACGAAACGTTACGTAACGACCTGCCTTGTACAAGATTCAAAGAGACCTGGTATTCGACGGAGGGTTCAGCTTTCTCTCCGTGCGAACTTATTGCTCGTAACGTTTTAACGAGACCAACGCGAAACGTCTTCGAGCGTTGAAAAACGTTGCACGTTATCTAACGAAGATTGTCGCGTATTTACATTTGAATATTTCATATAACACCTATTTCATTGCAATTCTAAGAAATCGGGAATTATGATTTCTTACCGGGTCCATGTGGCGTGTCTATAGAAATAAAAGACATAATATGAAAGCTGTGGTCTTAACTATGGGAGTTAAAATATTATCATTTCGCCGTAATAGCTAGGGATTCAATTCCTGAATATAAACAAAATCTGTTCAAAATTATTCAAGGAATCTTCTCCTAACTCAATCAGTTGTAGGTATAAATCACACTTAAACATATCGCTTTGTCTGCTTGATTAACATATACAACTTGTCTTACTATCAGTTCCCCTGTTCGGCTAGCCGAGGCGACAGTCAAGATCGCCAAAACACCTAGAATTTCTACAAGTCTAAGTATGTATGCATACGGTTAATCTGTAACGTCCACCCGGAAATTGTGACTATTTCTCAAGATTGGTACTTTGAAAAGCTGAGCAACCTGCTGGGACTTGCATATGTTGGACATAAATTTACGGTGGACGGTGGGCAGCCACCTGCGATACGCGTGACCGCGTGACGAAGCACGCGTGAAACCGCGTCGATCGCGAAATTATCGAACGATGAAACGGTTCTCTTCCGGGTATCACGTGACACGGTTTGACCAGCGAGGATACACGCCTTTTGCCGGTAGATTTATTTGACGCATTCACGAGATGTTTTCGTAGGGCGACCCGTACTATACTCGGGAAGTTGCTTCTTTTCAGACGTTTTGTGCAACCACGTGCAATTCATGCTGCGTTGCGTGCTTACACGGGAAGTTAAGACCGCGGTTATACGTGAATCACTTTTGTATCCTATTATAATGTAATGGGAATTGGTTAATAAAATTTTTGTTTTATTTTCGTATGGTTAAGAGAATTTATACTTTTTCAATATTTAATTTAATTTTAACCCTTATATGACGTGTTGGTGCTAATACAACGATAAAGATAATGTGAAAATTGTTATTTCACTTTGTTTTCATTGATAATAAATGGAAAAAGAAGAGAAGGCTAGTATATAGAAACATTCGAAGATCACAGAGAGAGAATTTGATAAGCAATTTTTTAGATTCAATACATTATTTCTCAGTACTATAGCTATACCAAAATAGTCATTTTTAATTGATAGTGGAATTAGATATTATGTATTTTGTACCCTACCGATATGATTCACCATTCGTAGAAAAGATCAACTCAAGAGCAATCAAGGTTCAGTTTGTGGAATTTTTCGAAGACTGGATTCGTTGCTTGGACGGAGTTACTAATTATCGTAACAAAGTCCATCTAGGAGTAAACACATTAATGCGTCTTAATCGCAAAAAGGACAACACGTACTGTTTCCGTAGATCGTTAACGACGACATACACGTTCCGTGTTTATTACGAACGCTTCCGCCATACACGCAGCGATCTTCTTTATCGTAATTAATTATGGATGAGTTTAAACTGATACATTTGCTCGTCGCTAGAATGAGAGTGTAAAACAAGTCGAAATCGAATCAGTGTATATGCATTCTGCGCATTTTTGCATCTTCAAGCTTCGCATAAATGCATAAACACATCCGCAGTTTACAAAAAAGATACGAAAGAAAGGTTTTTTCTTCTACAGAATGATTACTATGTAAAGAATGCATCAGAAATAAATAAGTCACAGAAAAACGAGGAAATCGTAACTTGGTCATAATGTCAAGATTTTTTCGTGCCTCATGAACGAGTGTTGTGTCGCGGAACAATGCCTGGCTCGCTTCGCAGTGCACCGTTAGTAATTTTCCCTGAGAGTCGATTCTTTGAACTGTCCTTTGTCACTGGCGGTGTACGATGAGATCTTTTATCGATTCCGCGAAAACATCTCGAAATGATCTTAATAGGTACAAAAAATGCGAAAATAATGCCGACGTAATTACCGCGTTCGAGCATACTAGAGCCCTGAATGGCAATTCCATGTTCTTCGATATTTTTCAACGAGATGATGTATCATCCCTTTGTCGATAATCTTAGTAATTTATGTTAATTATTTGATTGAAAACTCCCTCATTCTCTTCCTCTCTCTCTGGATAATTTTATAATTTTAATAACATGATAATATCACATATCAGCAGGAGCCTCTTGCACAAAAACTTGTATAACTTGATCCTTGTCAATTAATAACAGAAATAATAATATTATTAACATAAATAGCTCAAAAATTAATATTTGTCTATCGCTCATATAACCTAAAAATCAAATACGACGATAAACTGGCTTGCAACTTTTAAATTTGTAGATCCTCGTTTATTTTATTGATCCTATCGTGCAAGAGAATTTATTAGCAACTGTCACTTGTAAAATTTCACTGTTAATATTAATTCGATTGTACAAAAGACTCCAGGTATTTTAATACGTATGTATTTATATACGTATATCGTATATGCTTATGGCCAGTAGCGTACGTTTGGAAAATTTAAGTGCGTTAATTCGATTAAAATAAAACATCAATTAATGAATGAAGAAAATAATGAAGCATAATATTCCTTTGATATGGTATCAAATAATGTACGCATATACAAAAAGATTTAATACGTCGACTGCTACCTAACATCTTTTTTTAGCAACAAACTACATACTTTGAAATGGTATAGCCAGTATACAAAGAATATTTGCTTTTCGTTAATATAAAATGATTTTCAGCATTTGTTTTAGTTGCATTGAAGGAAAGTGTAATGAAATTCAATTTTTTATGCTATCATCTTATATCTTGACATATAGAGCGAAAAAAATGAAATTTAGGTGTGGCAGTCAATGTGTTAAATCTAAATAAAAGTAAAACATACCTCATATAAGTAGCAGCATAGATATATAGTTTTATTTGCAATTGGTGTAATCCCTCCTTATTAGTCTAAATCAGAACTACACACTTATTAATATTACTATTCGATGTCCTTCCCGAAGTATCAATTTTCAAGTATCAACACACACACGCACACACACACGCGCACGCGCTCACACGCCCACCAAAGTTCGTCGGTCACGAATAAATTTATGCGAATGATGGATTTTACAGGGAAACGTTCGCGGAAAACATTCCGTTCTCACATGAATGGTGGTCTCCTAAAGCTCGCGCCACAATTAATATTACAGGAAGTCGTCGAAGAGGATACATGTTCCTTAACGAACAAGTTTGCCTGTGGATATCTCGAATAATGCGCGTTTCAAATAACGAGCAGCATAACGCGTTAGATGACTGAACTGAACAGTGAACACTGAATTCTATTTACATAGAGACATTAATTAGAAAATTATAGTTTGTCGCGTTGGCGTAGTATGTCGGAAGGACTCGATAGGGGGCTCGTGCGGGCTTAACGACTTGCCTAAGTAGATGCTCTACGTGTTTTTAGTTTTATGCACGTGTGTACGCGCCGGAAGATGGTGGCTTCGTTTGAACATCGATGCTGTGCACGTAAATTATTTCGGATAGATAAAACTTTTATAGTGCCTATAATTTAACGTTTACGTATTATTTTTATCAGTGTAGTCATTTGTACTTGTAGAAAACTCATAAAATAATTACGACTTTTCGCTTTCAAAACTTATGTACAATGTATATAATGATTACGTAATGACAACGTTTGGCTTCAATTCTTCAAGCAAGGTTGAATTCTATGAACAAGGTGAGTAACTAAATAATAACAATTCATCGTATATTTCTAAATTTTCCATCACTGTCATGAAAGACATGACTCTTTTTAGATATATTTTTGTCAACATTACATTTCATGAAATGCATGATATTATATATCAATCGATCTGTTTTAAGTAGATTATACAGATACCAAAACGATAATCTTCATACTATACTCGGTTTTTCAACAATGGCAGACATATTAATCGTATTTCTACCAATGAAAACCACATCTTTTCTATATAATTTTTCTTAGTTAAGATATAACAAAATATCCCATCAATTATTAATTTTCGACAAGAACAGAAAAGGGAAATAGTAAATGCTTGAATTAAATATATTTTCAGGCGTCTAACAACCGATCAGTGTCGTTAATGTATCGAACGATGCCAGTATGTTTGTCTTTGTTGAAAAATCGACTACAATACAAAAATTATTATGGTGTAATATTTTAGTAATAATAATTTTCTACAAAATAGGATTGGTATTTCCAACATAATATTTACATCATAATCTATGCCTTGAGACATGGTATTACATAAAAAAAAACATTTTTAATGGTACATAACGGGTTAACCTTTAATTACATTTCGAATAAACTTCGTGGACTGTCTTGTACAATAATTTACAAACTGATAGTCTTATTGAATTGACAATTTGTAGGTTATAGACTTCAAATAGCATAATCAGAGAGAAGAGAGAGAGAGAGAGAGAGAGAGATGACTCACAATTCATTACCAAACTTGTTAATGATATAAAAAATAATTTATTAGCTGTTATTTGCTATTTATAAAATTTCACTAATAATATTAGTTTAATTGTACAAAAGGATCCTAGTGTTATGTTTAGAACGATTCGAACTTCTTCATTAGCATGCAACGTATAGCGTTATATACATAGAAGTTTTTCGAGTGACACGAATCGTAAAACGTTCAAAAGTTCGTTGACTTGCGAATCTATAATGTTCTCCATTTGATAGTTGCGTTGGTAAGAGGACAAATCTCTTTGTTGATCGCGAGGTCATTGGACCAAGGCCGGTCCTACCTGCGTTAGAATCCTTACATAGCCGGGATGTATAACATGTCTATCCCTACCGCGTTACAGGGTGTCCACAAAGTATCACCGACGCCCACTCGACCTTTAAAAGATGGTCTTTTCGTGCGCTCGTGACCGTATACGACACACGACAACGAGGTCGTTGCTTCGTGCCATTGTGCTCTTTCGTGGGATCGAATGGGCTCGTATTTATAGGTTAGGCCACGGCACCGAACGCCTACAGGTGTCAAATATATATGGCCGTGTTAAGTTTCAATGGATACGATCACAGTAGATGGAGACACATGAAACTTTGTTGAGCCGATTTCCGCGATAATAGACACTCGCTTGCCAATTTCAATTTAGCTAGGATTTACGATTATCCCACAGTACTTTATGCGGTAATGAAATTGTACTATTGTAATAGGTAGGTTGTGGATTTGTATCAAATGAAATAGAAGTTTTTATAAATTCGATTTTTATACGGTACTCGTTCATGATATGTATATTAATTTAAAGAGACTTCATTCCTTAAGAGTTATTAATTAGGGGTTAATTATTTTTATATCATTTTTTATAATCTATGTGACAATATAACATGTTGTTGCAATAACTCATAGAATTTTTGTACATGTTTCTATTTAAATATAATATACAATATTTTTACATGTATTCTAAATTAATTTACATAAATACACGCGTAATTCATATCAATATGATTTTTAATTTTAATTATTAAGCTCGTGTTGCCGAAAAACGTTTATCAAATTGATAATTCATTGTATTTAAATGATCGTGGGAACCGAGTTTGTAGCATTACGTTCACATACAAAAAGTCGTGATACACTGGTGCAATATCGTGAAGTAATTGTTCTGAACCAGACATGCTGACATTTCGTACTTGCTTTTTAATCGGAAGTTCAATATTCTTTGTAGAGAAACTGTTAAATGATAGATGATATGAGAATAATAAATATCCTATAGAATACCATTATAAAAATTACAGACACTTTGTAAAGTATCTATCATTTTAAAGCACTTTATATTTTTTGATACGTTCACGTAAATTCTACGCTATTCTACACAAATTCTACGTTATTTTACGTCACTATACAAATTAATCAACACAAATAATAGCTTGTCATAGCGTTTCAATTTCTTCATACAGTTCTAAAATCTAAATGAAGAAACGAATAATAACGAAAATATGTTAATGTTTCTTCAGTTTGCGGAACTTAACATTACCCCAAAAGTAACATTTCTCGACGCTCAGCCTGAACATTAATTTCTCCCCCCAATGCAATTGCAGTCAAATACATAAGGTTAACGAGCCGACACGTTTATCATTGATGCACGCTCCAGATGATACGGCTCGAAGCGTGACGGAATTGATCGCAACGGCTCTCGTGAAATTTATACGACGCTCTGGCTACGATGAGTTATTGGCTTTTGCAAAATGATCCTCGGGTCCTCCGTTCGATGTTCCGCGCGGGATTCTACGCTTTACGACGTGCCGGGTTTCAAGCCCGTCGGTGATGGCCTGTTCCGGCTACGGCGCGCCGCTATCGTCGTTACAGAGGTTACGGTCCGCCAAGATTTTTCCTCGAAATCCGTTTGAGCTTGCTAGCAAAGTGTACAGAAGAGGACTGGCTACAGCAACGCGTAATGCTTGCATTATACCGAGTAATACGCGAATGAAGATTCAAGAATGGGGAAGCGCTGCCTCTGTCCGCCTCTGTACAGCCGTTATTGCCGTTGTTATTGTTGGCCCGAGGTGCAATGCCTTCGTCATTCTTCCCGATGCATTTCCTACTTCTGCACTTTGCCTCGGTACCGTTCCAAGCTACCACCTGTTCTGGATGCTGTACTTCTTTTATTCATTGTTAGGTAGGAAGATTTTTCGGGTGTGAAAGGTCTAGAATGCTGTTCCACTTTAAATATTTAAACGTTGTTTAAATGATTAGAAACGAACAACGTTCTCGCTTTAGCGTACTAGATATGTATGGATGGGTGTCGACGTTTTTTTAATGTTATAAGAAAATCTTTAGTTTCTGTCATATTTTTGTCAAATTTAAGAAGCTTTCTGATAGGAGAAAAATACGATTTGGTTGAAAATGAACCAAAACCCTCATCAGAATCTGTGACTCTGTCAGTGGTTCTGAAATCTGGGAAAAGATATTTCTGAGGAATTAAATTACAATCCCATTCGTGATATAAAGTTGGAATGTGTATTGATTTGTAAATTAGTCTTATGATCTCATCGTGTAGAAGTCGATATGTTGAATCTTCGTAGATCAGAGATTCCTATATTTTTACAAAATATTGAATTTCAGCAGGCTGCTGTTTTATTTCTGTTTTTTAGATAAAAGATTTCGGTATAAGGTTACGTAGAATTTAATACATTAGCTAGAAATATGGAATGCATAAATTACGAAAATAATATACGTCATAGTCATTGTATAAATTCTCAAAATACAACATTTGAAAATCTTTCAGTGTTTCAAGATTTTATGAAATTTGTCGCCGTGAAAAGTTTCGATAATAAATTTCTGAACAACAGGATATCTAAACGACGCTACCATAAAGGACAAATGCAAATCGATGTCATTACTTTTCATTCTGTTTTTCCTGTTGTTCGATGTATGCGGTGTAGCAGATAACAACGTTGAGTCATCCAAACAACGTTATATTTATTAGCAGTATGGTACGTGCAGCCACGTCGCATGGCACGTGCGTTTCACGGAAGCGTATGCCTATTATTCCGCGAATTCTAATTTACAACTCGGTGTTTAAGCAGGGCCATATGTTAATTTAAATTCTACCCCGAAGAAAGGGGCCCCCGTTAAGATTAACGATAAAGACGGGAAAATAGCCTGTTTGAACAGAATCGCGAGCTATCGTCCGTGGTCGGTTTTTAACCAGCCTTTAGAACATAATACCAGTAGTTTGGATTATTAAGAAAGCAAATAACTCCATTACTTTCTACGTGTTGTCTATAATATGATACTCGTTATTAAGCAGCCGAGTTAATTATCTTCGATTCCTTCTTCCGTTTATTTGCGGTATCAATTAGCGTTAATGATAAGGAACACCGAGCTAATTTCGAGCTAATTTGCTCGAACTCTTGTGTACCCTATAAGGATACGTATATTCTTCTGGATTCCTGAATAGTTCGCTTACCGGTACTTATGGAGGAAGCTTAAGTCGGACGGTTTACAGGGTTTCGATGCATATGTAAATATATAAAATGAGTCACCAAACTTCTTTATTTGTATTATGTTATGTCAGAAAATTTAACCGTTTTTTTACATATTGTTTATTGATGCTTTTCTTCGTAAAATGAAAATTCTTTTATTATATAACGATTTAGGCCAAATCGTACAATTTTCATACAAGAGATTTCTTTAAACAAAAGAAATTAGAAAAATGTTTAAAAAGACACAGATGAAACATTTTGTTATTTAGAGGAAAGAATGAAGCTATAAGAGGAAGTTACTGATTAATATTGATCTAGAAATATTCTTTTTTCATTTGTCTAAAAGCTCATCTTCTGTCTCACATCGATATTTCTCTAGATATTCTCATTATCTTTCTTATCCACTTTTATTTAAAACTTCCCCGCAAAGAATAGTAGTCGACTGAAAATTGTTTCGTCCGTCTCTCATCAATATTCGTTGAAAAACTGCCTTTTCTTTTAACATCAACATCCGCCCAAAAATTCTTCTCTTTCGCTCAGTGTTTTACGGTATCGATACGTTGTACGATCAAAATCGCTCTAAAGTAGAATTGCACCGTGGACAGACGCCAAGTAAGGATCTATCGCTCTTTAAGGTCCGATCTCCTGCAGGTTAAGCGGTCGCTTGGCTTTATAGGTAGTCCGCGTGCTACGCAGGAGGCGTGAGCCATGAACTGATCTATCGGCTTGAAAAGAGCGACTCGGCGAGTCGGAAGAGGGATCGGCGCACGTTGCACGGCCGGCAATGCTAACACAATCGCCACCGATGATCACGGCGATGATGTTAATCGAGTTACCGACCAAGCCGGTAGCTCACTGTGCCGCGCGCGTATGCGCCGCACGTAGATGCACGTTTTACGAGAAAATTATCCGTAATTACTGATAATCGACGTGTTTATTTCTTACAGACACTGACGGAATGAAATTCAATTCGTACTAGAAAATTCGAATTAAATCCGACACTCAATTTATAGAATATGAATGCTACTCGTAATATGTGATGGATTCGTTCATCTTACGCGCCAAGTATTCAGTGTTTACAAGCTTGTGAAAGACTATGCTCTTTCCATATTACAGACTCATTTTGTTTTAAATTAAGTTACTAGCTACGTGTTATTGTATTACATATTTATGAACTTTATCAGAATGACCCAGTTAATTTCATGAACTGACATTTGGATTTCTCACATGTTCCTCGATAGCTACAAGCACAATAGGGCAATAAAATCCGTGTGCAAATACTTTCACCGAGTCAGTATCTAGCAATCATTTTATCAAACACCAATTGGAAACTATCGCAATTACATTAAAAAAAGAAAAAAAAGAAAAAGAAAGGAAAAAGTAAGGAACCACCAGTTCCCAAGTTTATCTTACATTAGAATATTGACTACTAGTTACTTTCAAAAATTCCTTTTACGATAGAAAATTCTATACAAACAAATTCACATTACTGAATTGTAGCAAATGTGCAAATACTTATGGATGATAGTATGGATGAAGTTTAATCACGGTCATCTTTCGATTCTTATCACAAAATAAATAAAAAATTACCGGTTTTTATATATTGTTGAAGTAAGACATTTGTAGTTATTATGTAAAACAGCTTCTACCTGTCCATCATGTTTCATTAAAAAAAAAAAAACAATATTATTTGTAATTGTTGTATAGAATTAGTCTATCATAGTCTACTTAAAAATATAATATCATTGGTTAATAATGCAAAAACCGACGGAAATTTTGCACCCATCCAATGGTTTAATCAATTAACAAACTGTGAAATGTAAGCATAACGCGGCCAATATTTATATACCTCGCTGCTGGTATTTAGTCATCACACCTTCGAAACGATTGACATTGTGCAAATAATGTTGGATTTTCGCCTGTCTCGAGTGGCATCGACGAGTGTTTGTTCAGCCTTTGGAACAGAAATTACGTCATTCTAAGCGACTGAGTGTGATCGATTCCGTCCGAATCGTTATGTTCAGTCAGGCACATCTATTCCTAAACGAATAGAAGTGATTGCCATGAAGCGACATTGGTGACGCGTTGTCATTGCAGTTAACTTCGTTTGCCAAGTTAACGATAAAACGTCCCGCGTTAAAACGTTGCAATTTAACGCGTGGATTACGTTGTGGCGCGATAAAAGGGACGTAACGTAGAATAATGGGACAATAAGCGTTGAACACGGTGAATCGTTTATTTGTGGTACGAGGTAAATGGAGTTTCATGGCAGAAAATTCGTGTATTAATTTATATTACGAGTATATTATCACATTCATTTGATTCGTTCAACGACCATAATATAATTCAATACACGACACTACACGCCTTTATTATTTGCATTAATTTATATAGTTGGAGGTCAATAACACGTGTTCATAGGCTTTCTACGTTATTGATAGGATAATAATACCCTACTGATACCGTTATTTGGCTTTCGATTGTACATTTTGTTTGTTTCTATAAACTCTTAAAAAAATATTTATTTTATAAACTTATAAGGATAATATACGTACATGTACGTGAGAAATTTCACTTTTATTTGGTGAAAATCTCAAACACGAAATGTGAGGCCAAGATTAACATACATATGTATTCAAAATAAGAAACAGAAGAAGATAATTCCCTATGATTCAATGTGTTAAAGTAAATTTCTAGAATTTAATGTTACTTTGTCCTAAAATTCAGAATGAAATAAGAGAAATAGTTAAATTCCGAGAAACTAGTAACGTTCAATTGTGAAGTATTAAACTCGTATGTACGTTGGACATTTTTAAAAAGCGCCCTTTGAACTATGTTAAATCAAATTAGATTGTGTAAAAAGGAAATCGGATATTTTTTTTCTGAACTGTATTTCATTAAAATCGCGTAAAAACTGAACCAGCTATATATTGTTATCCCGATTTTATTTGAATTATGTAATATCATCGAAAAACAAATTTGTACGATTATAAATTCTGGAATTGTATCAGAAAGTTTATATAGATGGCCAAAATCAGATCGATAATTACGAAATATCAGTCGTAAAAATTGGTATCATCGAATGAAAACATGTCGTTAGAAATTTACGCTATCAAAACAAGATTTACCAGTGAATTCGTTGCTTTATTGGATATTTATTACGCGGTGTACACGGTATCTGCGTTATATTCCGATGGTTTTTCAATCCAGTGATTTATACTAGGAAACTCCTAACGGTTCTAAGTTAGATATATAGTAAGTAAGATACACCGAGTGGACAGACGCGTCTCGCTTCAATTTAGCTTTAAACGCGATTAGAAATCGATAGAGAGGCCAGCTGACTTATCTCGAGGATCGTTCTAGGGTGTTGCAGAAGTGGTTACTTTGTACAGGTCCTGTAATTTATCTTTGTGTCCGTCGATAGTTCTCGTCCAACTCTATGCCGTAAACTGTATTTAAACTTCAATATATTAAACAATGATTTTCTTTGATTTTTTCACTGTTAAAACGATTTAAATAAAATCGTTCAGTGATAATTTTTGTGTTTCATACAATTTGCGAAATTTCCTTTGAATTCTATTAGCCTTGTTGCCAAATTTTTTAGTAAGTTAGTTGTTTCGCACAAATTATTTTTATACATCCTGATAAAACATTGACAGTTATCAATCTTCCGGCGTCGATATTCTACCTAAGCATTACGCAAATTATAAAAACGCAAACCATACATGTAAATGAAAGAAGAGACAGGACAGTTTAGTCTTTTTCCATCATTGTCATAGCATTTGCATAACTATAACACGTCAACATTGTATACTGAAAGACGTAGTCACGCAACTCGACGCTACCTCAAGGCTAGAATTATCTTTGCACGATTTAACAAGCAGTAACCTGATTTCAAAATACAGACTTTACTTTATCAGTGTGTACTAGCTTGCTGTTTCATAGAATCAGCTCCCAAATAATTTGTTGCTTTTCTTGAAAATCTTGTTTGGATCGTGTCACTTTTTAATTATCTCTTTAATTGAGATACATTTGTGTTACTCTATTAATTCTCTCTAATAAGTCATCCACCCCCTGCTTCCTGCGCGCGGTTCGCGTCAACAATGGAGTATCCGGGACAGCTGTGGTCGAAGTACATCATTGGCTTAGGGTGTGTAAACTCGTGTGGTCGCGGTCTGATGTCGTCACGTGATACGCGCTGTGCGATACACTGACCACTCGTGCAGTACAGAGTACTGGACAACGCGTTTCCAGTTTAGTAGCCTGTGTACTGACTTAAGTTCACTTCAATAGAGCGTGTACTGCAATATTCGTTTTCTGTTGACACCGCCGCGCTGATGCCCTCGATATGCAATCGTGTTTGTTAATATCAACACATTCAAGAGCGACGGCATAGCATACATGTCATACGGTATTCCGCTATAATGACCGACGACAATACATACGTGTCATCAGTATTTTTAATCAATACTCAGACAATTACAAGTATAAATACTAATATCTATTATATACTATTGTATATCTATTATATACATGTTACACCTATAATTTCCTCATCCTTGAAATAAATATCATTTTGCCTGTTTATCTTCCTGAAATTTTAACTAAGACGCGAATGACGTGCATTTCTTTTAAATAAAAATTGTCGAAAACGTTTTTCTTTTACTTTTACATCCAGAGATTCGCTTATTTTTTATTATAATTGCAGAAAAGTTTTCAGTCAATCGAAACTGTTTTGTTCAAAGACATCGTTCAGAGTCGCTCTCGAACGTGTTAAGGGAAGTTCACATCATTAACAAATTATAGGCTGAAGAGACTATATATGTTGTAATTTGAATAAGCTATAAAGAACGGACGATTTGAAGTAGACGATAATGTACGAAGCGCATATTAAGATAATTTTATAGAGACGTTTAAGAATGATCGAGAATTATTACTTATGATTTGGTTCGATTTGAATAATTGGTAGGTTTGAAAAGTGCGATAAAGTATTCAGGAGGTTGGACTGGCATTTAACGGTCCTTCGATTGCGAATTGAATTATAAGCGCGCCTTTCTTCCATCATTCCCACCTGAACAGTGTTTGTATTTGAGTTAGAAGTCTGCTTGCATGCTGTCTTTAACCTTCCAATTGTCATAACTTCGTTTATGATGCACCATGGAAAATTTGGCTAATTTCTATGTGTATTATTCGTGCAATATTCTACACGCTCCTCAATCCGGTCCCTTCATAAGCAAGAAGAACATTCTGAAATAATCCACAACGGATTAACGTTACATTCGCGCACAAACGCATTCCCCTTTCAACACAATAAACATCGTGTTCTATTCAAACGCTCATAACATCTCGACATAAATTTACAACCGCGAGGCCGCGGTAAATGTTAAAAGCTCGAACCGCCCTGTCTTCACAAGAATCGAACCGAACAATTAACCGTTCGTAGAGGCAACAACGCGTTCCTGTGTTGTGTAAACGCCTTTATTCTGCGGACGTAGTAGACGCATTGGCTACCATCGGCGCATTCTCTCGGAGCGACATATTTATGAGCACTTCGTCAAGGTTCGAGTTTTCCTAGACCGGTCTTTCTTCCACTTGGCGAGCCATCCTCGTCGCGTGCTCCTTCCTGACAATCATCGGCCGATCCTTCTTCATTTATCCGCAGCGTTGCTGCTGGCCCAGGACAAAGCGCGAACCGCGCATCTCCTAGGAATTCACCTGGAAAGTAAAGGTTACACCGGCAGCAAATTGTCGTTGATTAATCGCGCGTTTCGCGTGAAAGGCGTTTTGTCGTGACCGGACGCGAGCTTTCATGCACCGGTCTCTAGGGCGGAGAGAGGCCGCGTCCGAGAAGATGATGAACGGGGAAGAGCATCGTGTCAATACGATGTAATAGAAAACAAGCATTGTCTTGTGACGTCTAGCGATATTTTTAGTCGTGTAATGTGTCGCGTATGGAATAAATGATCAGGGGATTGCATTGTACAGAGTGTATTATGCAATTGTAGTTTTTAAATTCTTGAAGATACTATGACGAATCCCATCAGGTACTGATAGAATTAAACGATTTCGTATAACACATCGTGTGAAGCATAAACTATTTTTGGATTTCATATAATCAAAAAATCAACTTTATTTTTCTAAATACAAGAATTTGTTAATGCACTTACGATCGAACGGATAACTCAAACGATAATTTGTTGTACGAAACGTACTATTTTATAAAATGGAAGTTAAGATACACATACTGTAGCTAGTATTTTACGGACAAAACACATTTCGAGTACCTGTTTTTTTTCCAATCTGAGTACAATCGAATTAGGGAAAAAGGTATCTGGTACAACTGAATTAACTTCATTATTTCTCATAAATCCTACATATACTTTTATCCGCTATATTAAATCGGTCAAAGCCTCATGTATATTAACTTGCATTCGATATCTTCGATTGAAAAAGCCCAATTTCATAATTTCGAAGTCTTTAAATCCTGTAAAACCCTTTCCTTTCGCCATCATCAACAATTCACGCTGTCTTCACTCGTATACCATAATCCTCCTTGCCATCCATCCAACATCTAGCATCACCTTTAGCCACGAACGCGCGCGAAAGAGTGCTTCACCTTTAAACCTCTCAGATTAGCGATTCCCGGCTTCGAGCCTTGGCTCTTTTAATAGGTTGTACGTCTTCGTAAGCGTAGAATTACGCGGATTATTGCCGAGGCTAATGTCAGGTGTGAATGTCAGGCGAAACGCACGAAAGCCAATGGCACGGCTTTTTCACCGCAAGATCGCGCCTCGTATACAACCAGGGGGAAGCCACGCGCTGTGCCACGTGCGTGCAATTACGCCACGAAACCCATATGATTTAATCGTTCGTGTGCACGCGTGTCGTTACGAACGATTCGTTCGTGTCGCTACAATGCTAAGTTAGTTAAATCGAAACCCCTTAGACTTCTCTCATTTCACATGGAAACTGGTCGTGTCTCCTGAGTCGTTAGTAGAGCATGCGCCTATAAACAGGCCTTGCGGGAAGTTTTTGGATCAATTAGCATTAATATATACTAGGTTTGCAATTTGAAGTAAATATAAAAGTAACGATTTCAAATACGGGATCGCTTCAATTATTTTAGTTGGAGAGAGAGAGAAATAAAACGCGAATCTTCTGAAAAAGGGGCTTGTAGGTGTATGGCAAATAATAAGTATGTAAGTACCGAGTGTATTTTTTAATCGAGCAGTTAAATTATTATAAAATTTTCATTTATTTCATAAATATGAAACGAACAATGTTCTTTAAAGGCTGTTATAATTATCATTTCAAACGTAGCTAACAACTATAATTAAAACCTGCGAGACGCAATTTACTCAATTCATCACCTTGTCTTATAGATCTTTTTCTCAGAAAGTTTCTCTGTTATAAATTTCTTCTTGCTTAGCATTTGAAGAGAATTTTTATTTTGTCACCTATATAATCTATAGTTGTTCAAGATTTTCGTAACTTTCCTACTTTCCATATCGTTTCAGTTTTTTATCTCTTTCTTTCATGGTAAAATTATTCTTTCCTATGATCAGACACTTGTAATCTTCTTTAATTATTACCTATGATCTGCTCCACGGTGACTTCCTGCGACGACAGAAGATGATGACATAACTGTACTCGTCGAGTCGTGTGGATAGTCACTTGTCCACACAGTTGCCTGTTTCTGTTTTTGCTGTTCGGGAAGGGTACGCATAACCGTGCGTGATCATAATTTCGGTGTAAACTGGATACAAGCGCAGGAAGTATCTGCCTCCGAGTTCTGCTATTAAGGGTAATTCGTTTGTCTGATCAGATTTCTCTTGTTGTTCCGATATTACTTAAACCTGTTAATGCGAGTCGAAACTTTAAGAAATCGTGTATGAACAAAAACTGCAGTTTTGAATTTAGCAAATGCTTTTATAGCTTTTAATTCACAGAGCAAATTATTGATCTTAATCTATGTAAACATTTTTTGTTAACAGTATCTTTTAAGTAGTCATTATAGAATATAGTTCAAGTAGTATATTATAGAAACATGTTCGGCTAGCTTTATTTCTTAAAATTCTTTCATGAAAACTTTTATACAATTTTTTGAATAAAAGTAAACAGTTTAATTTTTTCACTCTGTATCTTACATATTGCACTGAAAAGTGTTATTAAGTAATTAAAGGATAAATATATTTTTATCCGTATAAAAATATGTACAAAATGTACCACCCCGATGAGAAATATTTTTCCAGCTTTTACTTCAAAGTAACAACAATTTAATATATTCTAACCATTATACTATTCGGATAGCTTAGTCCTTGAAAATCTTTTTAATGACAAAAGTTTTGGAACGTTCACATAAAAATTACTGTAATTTAATATTTCACAACCAAGAATATCTTCGTATATCGTAATAATCATCCTCTTGAGACAACCTGGATTCCCAATAACAGGTCAGAGATCATCTTCCAGTACCAGTCCTTGATCCCGTTCTCGCGATACGATCGATTAACGAGCATCCGCATTTTTGCCGCACGCATACTTCCATACCGTGTGCTTTCTCGCGCGATCCATGGTTGCATAACGCTCGATGAAACACGTAATAATCTTTGCTGCATGACGCGAATCGATCGAGTATCGAGCGTATCACGAAATACGTAGATGCTTATATCCTTTTCGATTCGTATGCGGACGGTCTCGTCATCGACAGTTAGGCATTTTCATTGCTCGTCAAAGAATAGAGAAAGAGCGGAATCCACTTTGAGGCTGGGAGGTGCGCGCGAGTGCCCACGCCCTTCCGACGCAATGATTTCCTATCGGACATGCAAACTCTGACTTACGTGTCAGTCGATGGATAGGTTTCCGCAATAAGGAAGCGAACGTTATGATCGATCTCTCAGCCCTGACAATGCACGCGGATTATGCCTGATGACCGTCCCTTCCCTTCTTTCTCTCTTCTCTTCTCTTCTCTTCTCTTCTCCTATGTTTCTTCTTTCTCTCGCAATCAGTCAGGTTCAACCGACTGGAACTATGTACAGAAAAATAGTAGAAAAAAAGTATTCCGTTGAAATACTCTATCGAATGCGTTAGTCGTTTTGATAAAGTATCTACATTAGATGATTATATTCGAGATTAATCGTGTATAACACTCTTGTTTCCTGCCGATACGCTCCGATGATACCGCGAGCAAAGTCTCGTTTCGTTTCTCTCCGCTTCGAGAACGGTTACGATACGTCTTGCTGTATTTATTTTCCCCTTCTGTTACTCGAGCGTCTCGTCCGTTACCGTGAGAGAAAGAGCCTGGAATTATGTAAAACGAAAAATCACGAGAAAACATAATCGATAAAGGAGATAGCGAAAGTCCCCCGTTTAATCATCCGCGCCATCTCAGTTTGCTCTTGCGCCCAGAGGGCGCGAGTGGACTGGATGCGACCGCGCCTGCGCGGGCTATAAGAATGCAGGGAATTTTTGGCGCGTTCCGAAATACTCAGCACGCTTGTCGCAGCAGGGGCCGCAGCGCCTGTTATCGAGATCGTGCTTGATAAATCGATAATCTTGCGGAACCATAGCTTGACAGCGGCTCTGGTCCTCGGTTGGGCATGCAGGTACAGTTATCGGACGGGGGATTCACCCGGAGGATGCGCTTCCTTGACGTACATTACGTACGTGCACCGCACCGTGGACAAGAGTTACGTCAAGCACATACGTTCAGGAAGAGTCGTGGTCACGGTGGTTACGTAACAGAAAAGAGAGGAAAGAAACTGCTCAGAGGAGAACGAGGGAGAAGTTAGCGGAAAAACGCGTGCATCGCATTATGTAGCGAGAAACGCGTATCGCCGCCGCGGGAACGTAATCGTACGTGCACGTTGATTCGCGTAAAGGACACGCTCGCGTGTATATGGAGATGTGCACCGTACATGGGATGACACAGTGCACGTGTATCGCGCTACAGACCGGTGTGTGCATGCGCATGCACGCGTGCACGCTTCTCGACACAACACGTGCGCGTAACGTGAGAACTTTGTCTTCTTTTCGATCTCACCTCCCGTTTTAGTCGCCATTTCCTTGGGTGGACACGGTCCCGTGCCATGTAACAGGACTTTCGGGGACCACGGTATTTATGACAGTCCCGTGTAATGTGTTGCATAAAATGAAACGGAATTTCCGCGGGATTTGGTGTCGTTCCTATGTATGTCGTACCCGCCAGTATCTTACGCGTATATGGGGGTAATTGCTTTTATGCGAATTATGGGCTAGTATATAGGAACTGGAGAGAAGAATTGGTTAGATGTTGGGAAAGATGCATAGTCCCTGTCCTTATTCGGACGAAGTCGGATGAAAGTAGTTTTTGTATAAATCATTTCTGTATAATTTGATTCTTTATACGATGTTATGAATGCAAGATTTTATGAACAATCTTGATTGTATTTATAAGTTAGTTTTACATATAAATATATAGACATATTACTAATTTGCATATTTGTACAATTTAGCGTATACGCATTATTTTTTAAGTAATCGTTGTAAGCCTAATATATAGTTTCTACAAATAATTAAGAAGAATATATCTGTTTCAAACATTATAAAATATTATAGGATGGAAATAATGAGATGAAAATTTAATTTTGGCGAAAAAAGCGTTGTAAAGAGAAACACTACTGTCAAAGAATGATTTGTACGATGGTAATAAAAAAGTTTAAATGAAAAGCGCAGGATTTTTGCGGTATTCATGATAATTTATCAATTATTTCAGTTTGAAGTCGATTGTATAGTTATAGAAATCAAATTAAATTTTTTAAGTTCGCCATTTACAATCATCCACTAATATATAGACGTCTGCACAGATGTTGTAACTGTTCAAATTCCTAGATTTTGCATCACGAACTCCAACATTTCTTTCTTCTTTGTGCGTTTGTCTTGACGCCGAGTCGTCACTTCCGGTGACGTGAATTAAAACGGTACTGGTCCAAAGCATGAAAGTCGGACACAACCGAATCTTATTGTTAGCTCGTGACTGTTGCATGATACAATATCCTGTTCGTGTACTCATTTGTGTTTTATTCAAGAAGACAATCGGTCAAGGCGCCATTTCGGGAGAGTTTTGAACAAAAGAGTAATTTCGCAAGAAACGATAGAGGTAGCTACTTAATCGTTTTAAGGCTGCACAATTTTCTCGGCAAATAATATTTCTAAAATAAGAACAACGTGTATTATCTCATATATTTTACAACTTATTTTTAAGATACTTGCACATTTGTCAGCATACCTTTTCCTTTCAAAATACTAATCTATATAAATATCTTGCCTATATCTTTTTTGTACAATTTCTTGTATGTACAGTTGCATTCTGTTGTTATCGATCGTACCGTCAAGATACCGATATCGATCGTCTAGAAGCCTAGACGATCGTACATAACTAGTGCAGTTGGCAATGCATTAAAACCTTAGAACGCAATCTCGTTCCTCCTGGTAGACCAGACATGCTCGAGCAAGCTTTCCTCTAACAAATATTCCGATCATTTATTCCTGTTCCGCGTACCGTCGTTCGGTCCCATTACAATTTCATGGTTTTAAGACAAATGGAGATATTTAGGTCGTTCACCACGTAGGTATAGCGAACAGGATGCATCGGTCGAGTGTATTCGTTCAGAACGCGAACGAAGAGGTAGCCGCCTAAAGGTTTGGTTAACGCGACCGTTCCGTCAAGGACAAGGTGGAAATGAGGTAGTTTGTATTCTTCGACAATCTCGTGCATGCGTCAGCTACCCTTTTTCGAAACAAAACGTTGAAAAGCATCAACCTCGAGCCTCTGTTCTACCTCCTTCTCTTCCTTGAAATATTTCTTCTGTAGCTCACTCTTTATCATTCTTTGTTCTTTTATTCTTGCGTCGACTCTAGTGATATCCGTTTTACCTGATTCACAATGAAAGGGTTGAATTGTTTATGGGACAGTAGGAATTCAAATTTCAGAGTGTCCGAGTTCTGAAATCGAAAACAAGCTGAATTATGTATTCGCCAGAGTTAGGTATTTTGCGTGTAAATAAAGTACAGTTAGTCTTTTTATAAATTTTCTTTGAAAATTGATTACAGCTACGGTGACTTAAAAAAATATCTCACAAAAATTAATTTCAAAACAATCATTTAAGAAAAAGATACAACCACGAGTAACGAATATCAAATCGAAACGGTCGTCTATATAATATAATAATATTATAATAGACAGTTAGTATATATGGTATATATAGTTAATATAATATATAGTTATAAGTTATAATATAAAATATATAAAATAATCTAATATTTTCCAGTTAAAGTTTGACCTGAGTACAAATATTACCTATTATACAACCGGCAATAGTCATCGTAACCAAAACGTACGTATCTGAATATATGATTCATCCTTTCAAAACCAAAGAAGCTTCAACTTTCCTTTATAATATACACCATCGATACAACAATAAATATTCCAAAGGCAGAGCAACTCTCTCTTTCGACCGCGTCTCTCAAACGACTCTCTCCATTACTCCCCTTCAGGCTATCCCGCTACTTTTAAATTAAATGTATTTCGCTGGAAAATAAGATCGAAGTCGTGTAGTACATTAACAACAGGCTTTTACGAAGTCCTCGCGACCTCTTGCCACTCGGAGTAATTTTTCTTGTTAGCGTCGAAAGGTCTATCGCGACACAATGTACAAATGGCCCTCATCGTCGTCGTCGTGGCCATCGATGGCTTACGTAATTTTTTGTTCGACAACAAACTAACGCCGCGACTTAATATCGAGCAGCTTGTTCATGCGCCGACGCACCGGAAATGTTGTAACGTGGGATGACGCCAATGGATAACCTTGTTGCCATCATTATGCGGTGACTCGAGATGGCTGCGCGCTGTTTGCTTACCGTCTCTCATTGTGCATCGTTGCTGGCTCTGAATGGAAGGCAGTTTAAATAATGCTCGAGCCGTCGCACGTCTAACCATTAATCATCCGCCGGAAGAATTGCTCGAGGATTTGTTTATAATTATGTTGCTGAGCATTGGTAACTTGACGTTGTTTGGCTGTGAATCGTCGAGCGTGTTTGATCGGTTCTTGTTGAGTTAGAAGAAAAATCCTAGGTTTTTAGCGAGAGACACGAGGAAATGTGTTTTATGACGATGGCTAATGAAATCTTGTACAAATTGAGAATGACTTGGATAAAAATGTTTAGTAGAAAAAGTAAATGATAATCACGTATCTTGCAGAAATGTATTATTCGTAGTTGTTAGTATAGGTGTTAATAGCAGTCAGCTTCTATGCTAATGTGAAATTATAATGCGCAACTACTGTTATTTTGCTTGATTCCAAGTATCCACGATATTTGTTCTATTTGACGTAAAATTGTGAAAGGGAACCGTAATCTGTAACTTGTCGATTTACTACCGGTCGACTAGTTGTAAATTACCGCGCAGAAGAGTTCAGGAAGCGTAGCAGGAAGCAAATCAAAGTAGTTTAAAAATGTTCAAATCGATCGGTCAGGTAAAGGAATGTCGCGCCGTTCAGAATCCAGAGTGCTGGATATTTAATTACCACGGCGATACACATTCCGTCACGAACGATCGGATTTCATTTAGAGGAGTTACGTTAACTGTTGCAAAGGTGCGCGCACGTGTGTGTAGGCGTTATCGATCAAGCCCTCCGGTTGTCGGTGCTTTTTACGGCGGCTATTACTCCGACCGTATTTCATTCGGCGTATTTGCGGTTGTCGTTGATAAACGATACAGTTGTATTAACCCCCTTAAAGTACGACGAGTCTCGAGCTTCTCGTCGTTGCTCGACGCAGCGGTGTTAATAACTGGTTGCACCATCGCGGCGTGGCCGCGGACGCGTAACTATTGCGTAACGCAGAAACGAAAGCGGCCGATGCTGGCAAACGCAGCGCTTGATAGCCTTTGTAATTCCAGGGGTACGAACATTTTTATTACACCCTTGTTGCGTTCGTAGAGTTTCAAGCACCGTTACAGAACTTGATTATTATTTACGCAAGTCGGGTATTGGTTCATTCAAATTGTGTGGTAAATATAGCGGTAGATATATAAGAATTGACTGTTGCATCATGGAAAAAAGTGGAGAGGCACTCGAAGTTGCGACGGTGAAATTTGTTATTGCTAATTTATTTTGGTTTCGCTGACATGAGAATGGAGCGTTGGTGAAGTTTACTTAACCTTTTCACAATGTAGCCGAGGAGAGATTCGGCTAAGCCCATAAATACATATGTAATACTATAAATTTCACATCTTGAATGTCATCGTACATAATGCAATTATTAATGTTTATTTCTCATAAAAAGTCGTAAAAGTACAAAGGCTTTCGTATCCGATTGCACGATAACGTATTAACCGTAATGACATAGCATTGAAAAGTTGACAAGTTGTAAGTTACAGGTTATAGACTCCTGTTGCATAAACAGTTTTTGTAATTTCACAATTTCATGCTAAATAAGGCAACGAGGTGGCTTGTCATTCGTGAAATTTAACTGTAGACTTTTATACGTCCGTCATGCATGTGAATGCATTAGCAGAGGTAATTTGTAATTTGTCGCTTATAAAACTTCCCTAATAATCGTACACTAATAATAATTGTATAAAGAGAGCTCTGATAAAGGGTATATCGAAAGAACTGAGATAGCTATGGAATGACATAAATTCCATAAATTTCTGACGAAGTTTAATTCCTTGTAACTGCGAATCCATTTAATTTCTCCGATATGTAAGTTGCCATATCGGACACGCAGCATCTCTAAATAACCATGACTTCAACAGGATAGTCTATTCAAGTTCCTCTCTGTTCAACGACTCGCCCAAGTCAGGCATCTGCGGTCCCAATTTAGAACAGTACCTGTCGCAACGGGGAGTGATCGAATCTAATCAAGTGGGCAGAATCTATGGTGTCGTACGGTGACGCACAATAGATCAGTATATGTCGTGGTCGGTATCCACTCGACTATAGACCGTACAATAATAATTCTGCCGACACACCTGACCCTCGTTAATGCGTTGCTCAATCTCTCCACCGTACGGTGAAACCCTTCACCTACTTCACCTCCCGACCTACACAACGCTCCTAGCCGTCTCTTTGTGCGTAGTGATTTTTCGTTGGAACAATATCGCTTACAGAAAATGCTTACTATGTAGGTGTTTTCATTCGTATTGTCAATGGAAAGTCGAAAGAAAATACTCACGAAAGCAATAAATAAGTCTAGATTCTTTGAGCAACGATCTATGCGTGCTTATATGAATTTCAAGTAAACTGAATACATGTGCGATTGGTTCGAGCGAAAGATATCGTTATACTGTCATCTCCGTTGAAGTTCTGTCGCTATCGAAACACATTTTCTTCCCCCAGAAGCGATTATCGAATCTATAATATTCCCTGACGAAGAAAATAAATCTGACATATTCAGACCTGGTTGATGGGATTCTATTTTTCTGGTATGCGTTCGAACACATTCGATCTACTACTTCGTACGAATGCGAAGTCGAGGAATATACAGTCGCAGATGAACATTGAATGGCTTGGTACAAGAATCGAAATACTACGATGAAGCGTTACACGTTTTTTTCTACGCGAAATCTTTATTCCATCAAATTGACGTGTGTTTTCCTTACCAACCTAAACAGACTACCGTTATTTATCTTCTTACGCTTATCGCTTGTATACTAATCCTGATAAATACATGAAATATCAACGATATTTAAGTACCCATCATCTTCGTGGGTACAAACACAACGAAGACTACCTACGGTTATCTTTTTCTCGTAATTCTGAGCGCCTGTAAATATCCTAACAACATTTCAGACACACTGTCCGTATCTAATACGCGCTGTACGAGATGCGATGCACACGATGCAATTATAGTTTAACTTAACGCACGGACGATCTTACGCACACTCGCACGTCGGATTAAACGCGCGTTCTGCTCGGTACGTAATGTCCACATCTGAAACACGTATCTGCACGGATTACAGACTGCGAAACGAACTGCTCTTGTCATCTCAGAACGTTTTACACTGAAACACGAAAGTCGAAGACGGATATTTCATTACGACCGGAGTCGTTTCCACCTGCATTTTCTCCCCTTCCCTCTCCCTTTTTAGCATATTCGTTGACCAACGCGTATCTCGTGCATTTCTAGAGAAATCGGAGGATGATTTAACTTGTGCCATGCAGACGCTCACATTCGGAGACATTTTAGAATGCTTTTTACTTTTTCGACGAAACAGATTTGTTCGTATACTTTCCTGGAAAACAAGAATATACTGGCTAATTCCTAAACCTTTTCGAGTGTGAATTATAAACTTTATTGAAACACTTTGCAATAATGCAATGAAATCAAATATACGCTATTCTGTTCAATAATCTTCTACTGTCTGTTGCGCAATGCCATTATTCCATCCGTGTAGAATTTCTATTGTTCTTGAAGAAAAACGTGACTTGAGAAAGGTTTGAAACTTATCCGACAATCCAATATATAAATGTAACTTTCATTTTTAAATACAAGGTGCGTCAACAATCATGGCACAACCGGCTGCCAGTTGATTACAATATAGGATAGAATATATATACTTACAATTCTCTTTTCGAAAACTTATCTACCGTGGGAAATCAAGTGTATTCACTATGTATATACACACACCCGTTATATTTTACTGTTACTACTATTACTCGCGAGTTATTCGTTAGAAACTTAAAAAATAATTCGCGTTCAATGATTCCTTCGTTATGCAAATTAGCGTTGGGTTACCGCGCGTTAGGCGATCGTATTATCAGGGGATATCGAGTTTGCTCGCAGAGAGCGCGCGCGCGCCTTTGAATAACCGTACCAGTACATTCTAACGGTACGGGTAACAATAATAATAAGCCTGTTTTATCGCGTCTCCGTGTTTTATCCTATGGCGATGAATTCGGAACGCGGATGGTGTCATCCAACGCGAATCGGTTGAAGCGTGTAGGCTGAGGAAAAATCGGAAAATTATACATTCTCCCGTTCGCGTATAAGGACAGTGAGAGGATCTTGAGAATCAGGTCACGAGGGTTTGCGAGTTGATGGCTAAACTATTTATGTGTATTACACTTCATCAATGGTGTCACGGGGAGGTTGACCTTTGCTCGATGCCCACACCTCGTATCGTAATGCTGGACGAGACACTATCGTTTCATATTTATCGTTGCTCGTATGATAATAGAAAAATGACGATATTAGGATCCCTTTGTATAGTGATTTACTAACTAATAATATTGGCGGATGTTACGAGCTATAAGCTACAACAAGCTACAAGTAAAACGTTGAAGTTATAGATTAAATCACTATTGTATTTCTTAGTATATTTTACCAACGTTCATGGCAAAATGCTTGGTGTAGATAAGATTCTTGGAAAAGTTCCGTTTAAAATGTAAAGGTACTTCGTTTACGGTCAATTATTGCCTGTTTGAGCCGTTTTAGGGTCGGTGTTCCCATTCTTAGAAGGAAATTGTGGCTTTCGTCCGTATTTAGAAAGAACGAACGATGCAGTGTTTTTCAAAGTTCTTGTCATGTTTGGAACAATAATACCTTGTGCGATCCGCATGTTGTAACTGTTTCCATTCACCAACCAGAAAGTAATTCCTGTAACACATTCGCGTTAGTCAATATTCTTCGAATTCAATGCGTTTATACGATTATGGTTTTTTGGTAATCAATTCGTGTTAGAATCAAGAAGCGAAATTATATTTACGAAATTTGAACAAACTACTGAACAAACGAAATACTAATCGCTCATAAAAATATATATCGTATGAGAATCCATTGGATCCAAATTTTTAAAGGACAGAACGTTAGAAGATGCGTATTACAGATAGCTCCTTGTTAAAGGAAAGCATGAAAACGGAAATGACGAATAAGTGCTCGATTTTTCCGTCGACTTGTACCCGCATTTCTATCGAGCAACGTCACTCGATGATACATATCTGCCGAAGTATTATATCATGCAACTTTTCAGAACAGTGCGTCATTCCAGTTTCGTTGGAACAATCGTATTGTTTTCACCTGTACATTGCAGCAACCTTTCCAACGTACAATGCGAATGTTCCGCATAATTCACGATACTTGGCCTCCATTTCTTACCTTTAATTGCCTCTATCGAGTGACTGAAATTTCGATAAAAATGTTTATCGTGAATTAAATCCAGTATGGTGGCATGGTGGTGTTGCCCGAGCTTACGAAATGGAACTGCGTTTCGTAGGAGGAATCGCGTTATTTTTCGCGCAGGAAAAACTAAGAACCGTATCTTTGGATCGATCGTAGTGTTACGAATGAATGTTGAAAGTATAATAGCGCAATATTCGCGTTGAGCGTCGGGCATGCGAAACGTCGGCCCCTTTTGTCCCGTGTAATCGAGAGGAAGGTGCCCCGATTTCTCTGAGTCACTTGTGAAAAAGCGAATTCCTCGGGAACGGTGTTATTCGTTCGAGAAAACTTGCTATTCAGTGATTTATGGGGTACTTACAAGCGGAGCGTGACGTTTCACGAGAATTGGCAAACAGTTCGAGGAAACGACGTGCTTTTTGACTAAATGAGAGACTAGAGCTTCGAGAAGTTCTTGATAAACGAGTATTCGACGGCTTGCTTAGAAATTGTAACACTTTCTAGAGAATATTGTGATTTTCCTGTTCTTTTAGGAAAAGGGAAATTTATCGAAGATTTGAACATTCTTTATTATGGAATGGGAAATAGAAAGTGAATTTTAAGTAATGCGTAATTAAAATATAACGAGCGAATAAGAGACAGAATTCCAAAAATTTCATAAAGCTTGAGAAACGATCTACCAAGCTTGTAACAAAGTTTATTGACGACATTATCCAAATTATGAACGATAGTAATAAGTCAAACAACATACATTGCTAGAATCGGTAGCTTTTCTATTTCTTACGATTAAATTAAAGGGTATGAAAATTTTCAAATAGTCAAAACTTTACTGACATAGCTAATTTTATACGACGTTAAGTAACAGACACACCGTGAAATTACAAAATTTCTCAACATGTGCATCGCAAGTTCTGATAAGTGAAAATTTGCAAAAGTACAAAGAATAGCTGCTGCATGAAGTTGCAAGAGCCTGTAAATAAAGCAAAGCCTTGTTGTATCATCGAGCAAGGGACGTTCAAGAAGCAGAGAATTTTTCTCGATAGCGATGCTGGCTCCGAAGGTCAAGGTTCATAGAACGTCCTCCGTCTCATCTCGATGAGTATCGGAAACGACGAAGAATTAGCAAAAAATTGAACGAAAGGAATGAATTAAAATAATCATATGTAGAATGTACAAGAAGTTATACAAAAAAGGAAATTGAAGGTAGAGACAGAAATACGCGGAAAGAGCGAAGAATGGCAAAAGTGAACATAAATAATGGAGAAAACGGGCAAAAAGAAATTCAATGGATAATTTTAAACGAAGGTTAACGCTGATGATACTTAAGAGGCAGCTACTTTCAATTCCTGTTACATTAGCATCGCGACACGTGGGAGAATCCTAGCCAGCGGCAGATTCGGTAGCACACGATTTTCGGACCGCTACTGTTTACAATTCCGCGTAATAATGAATGTGCAAGGTGAAACGTGGAGGAAGATGATAAAAGAAAGGATAGACACGACCTCAAAACGAAGGTCAGGGCGTGTGTGTGAACACGTAATGCGAACCGTGTTCGTGCTGCACCCGTTTCCTTCGTGTCTGCACCGAAGGCCGCGTCTTTGACGATACGCTTCGCCAATATTTAATCCAATGAAGAATAACCGAGGAAGATGAGGAAATGGCGTAGAAAAAGATTAAATACGTAGTTATTTTGATTTAGTAGATATTTATGGTTATCATTGGAACTTTGAATAAAATTTATTACTGTAATTTTTTTTTTTTGTTCTTTCACCAAGGATAACTTCGATAAATAGATTTCATTGCTGGTGAGATTTAGTATAGAAATAATGGTTGGAATAGCGGTAGTGAAATTAATAATTAACATACAGTATGAATTTCAGTATTTTAATCAGTGTTGCAGTACTTACAAAAATCACTGAAAAAAAGCAGAAAATACGTATTGCTAAATTAAAAGGTAACTATTTAAATACTTTGAGTTTCTATAATAGTCCGAGTCTTTGTTCTAAAAGGCATTTCAATAAAAAATGTTTGCAGAAAATATTGAAAAAATTTCAAAAAAGGTGCGAGAAGGCGTAAGATAATATTTGACATTTATCAATCAGGCTGTTCGAAGGTTAGCAAGAAAGCGTTAAAGGAATTGTTAATTAGCGGCTTAAGATGTTAAAAAAGACTTATGTTCTCGAAGACTTCTTCTTGAAATTGTTAATTGAGATTCTACGCCGTGTACAATGCACACGTAGAATGAAAATCAACGAACGTTAATGAAGGTAGCTTATAAAGCACTAAATTGAAATACTAAACGATCTTTTCGACCAAGTTAAAAGAGAAATCAACTATACGAAGAAATATTGAAACGATAACGAAATTTTCAATATTGAGATAAATTTGTGTGAAGATTAAAGCGTTCCTAAGTTTTGTACGATACGATATATATAATAAATCGTATAACAATCCTCAAAGTATGCATTAGCAAAATCAGATCAATCGAAAAATACTCCTTAAAAATTCCTTAGAAGGAAATCATTTTTAACGAGGCAAGATTCTATTATAGTTATTCAATTGTCGATCGACACGGTGATCAATCACAACGTCAATCAATTATTGACTGACAATAGCGATTTCATCGATGGTGGAACATAATGTTAAGCTCTAACAAGCGCGGATTTCAATTAACCGGACGTATTGTTGGATACCATTCAAACGCCCAAAGTTGCTTCTCCGTTATGACGGTTCGAATAAATTTCTCTTGTGATAAACTTCATTGAACGGAACATCAGCAGATTGAAAGCCTACGTTTGTTACGATCAGACATATTGTTCGTATCAACTACACCGCCAGACGTTGCTCAAATATCACGAATAAAATATAAGAAAGAGATATCGTATCTACTAGGAGAAATGTATTCAAGTCGAAATTAATTCGAAGAACATATCCTGTTACACAAAGTTTAAAACTTTTGTAGGAGCTGCAAATTAGATGTAAAAATTATTTTCAATGTGTATTTAATTAGGAAATTGCGACTATGTTCACATTCGAAGTATTTTCTTTTTAGTTTTCGTTCGTTTCAGTTTCAATTCGCATCAAATTTGAAAGCAGAAAGATCTCTTTGCTTGTAAAGCAACATTTTCCCAATCTTGTTCGAAATCGCAGGAGAGTTCGTTTCGTATTAAGCAATCGAAAGTAAAATCGCTATATCAAAAGCTGCGGCAGATATACCGTTATCTAATCTGTTACACAATTTTATGAAACGCGATAAATAATACTTAGTTTACGCTAGTTACGTATGGATTAAGGTTTGTTAAAAAACCATCAACGCACTTACTTAAACGCTAACAGGTATGATACATGGCAGAACTCTCTAAAATTCCAAAAGTTTCTCTACAAAAATTTTTCATTTAGGTCATCGCAATCGAATGCATTCCAATTAACTCGTCTAATATCTATAAATTCACTGCTATGTGACGACTCCTGCAACTCAGATTCAGTTGCATCGACTCGAGGCTTCCCTTCGATCCAGTAACATCGTTTCCGTCAATCATGGTCTGGGAGTCGTGAATAAAGAGGAAGAACGAGGCACAGCCGGCAGGAAGAGGTATATTTAACCTTCTGGGTTAAAGTCAGTCCGGATCGAGCGCGTGTCCCTGATTACGGTGCAGCGACGTGGCTCGTCCTGATGCCGCATGCCGGCGGTCCGCCGGTTTCACGGAATGCGGCGTGCCGCGTCTAGGAAGTCTCTAGGCTTCGTTGTGCTTTCTAGACGAGAAAGCGGTCTGTGTCGTCCCACGATTCCACGGAATCTTCTCGGAAACCGTTCTTAGATCAAGCAACGAGCGGCCTCGTGTTGCTCAAACGGACGATTTCATCCGGAAGAGGTGTCTAACTGGGCTACAGAAAGCGTTTCTTCCTCTTTTACCTCTGTTCATTGACTAAGACTTCCTGTCTCACCTTTGTTTATCGGTCCGGGCTGAGTCGATGGATCCAGCATTACGAAAGAGGACGTTCGTCGAGGATCGATTAAACTATTTTTGGACGTAATTGGTTTTAAAGTGTATTTCTTTTGGCTGAAATTAATATCGGCCTGGCTCGGTCCGGTTGAAACTACCATTATAGTTTGCGAGAGTTAATTTTCTTTATTAGCTAATGTTCATCGTGTGAGTTTGAGTTCGGAGGAATTTGAACGTTTTTTACGTTTGAACCATTAGGAGAACGGTCTTTGTAAAAAAATACATTAGAAAGGATCAACATTTCTAGTGTTAAGATTGATCGTTGTTATTTGATGCTGGCTATGGCGTTGGATCGAAAAAAATTAGTGAAAAATAAGAATATTTATGAAGAAAGAATTATCAAAAGATAGCTTTACGTTTTGAATTCGAGCGTCAAAATATACCTACGTATAAGGTTACTTATTAAGTAGAAAGAATCGAACAAATATCTTATTGTTAAACACGAAAGCCATTTTCTCTTTCTCGATCTTCTTAGTCGTTAATTATTTGATTTATCAGTAATTCAGGAATATTTGATTCAAGTCACACGACTAACAATCCAAATTTCCTAAGAACAACATCTCGCTTGCATTTACTACAAATATTTTCCTCGATGAAAGCTACGGTTTATCCTTTCAAACTATCTAATACCATCCTGAAACTTGAAAGACAACTTCTATCGCCGTGCAAAACGTTATTTCCACAAAACCCGATCGACAGTCTAAACGTCTTTCGTAACTGAAAGATTTACGGTCCATCACGCGGAGCTATCCTGCAAGTTTCCTTGACGTCTTAATCCTCCTCGAAACTATGTCCGATATATCGTGTCCTTGGATACCGTGCAATTTTTGCTATTTTCTGTAGTCGAAAATAACAGGGATTATTCAAATGTTCGGCAGGAAGTCTCCCGGGACGAGCACGCTAACAAGCGAGATAATTAGCGGTCGATCGCGTTAAGCCGGATTAGGGATTAAGATTGCTTTCGGTTGTTCCATGGAACGCGCGTCCAAGGGATTATTAAATGGTACCTATCGTCTATCGTCAGATTTATAGGTCCACGTCGTTAATTCGGTAAATTATGAAACCGCTTCTGGAAGAAGGGAGCGTTCTACTTCTTCCTTTCGGAAATGATTCATGAGTTTCTCGCTGAAAAGGCGTTCTTCGGGACCTTTTGGGACATGTTCATCCCGGGCCCCGGGGATATATCTCGTTTCGCGGTTGGATTTACAATTACCGGGACTGAAATGACTTTAATCGGGCTGGTTGCACGCGTCAGCCCCGGCACAGAGAGATTTACGAATCGCCGGTACACGGGGAATTTTAGGAAACGATTAAGACGATCGGATGGTCGGAGTTAATGGTGATTGATGATTGCGTTTAGGGCGCTAACTCCATGGCTCAACCTAACGAGCCGCCCTCCTCCCCTCTTCGTGCCCGCCGGCGAACAAGCTGACTCACCAAATTGTCAGTTATCGTCTGCTAAACAATCAAATGATCGGCCATTGATTGTTATTTAGACATCGTCATCCTCGTTATCGATGATCGTACGATGAGTGAACGAGACGGTAGGAATTTTTGAATTTATGTATGTCTGTGACAGGCTTGCGAGAATTTTATTTGAAATAGTAATGAGAAACTATTTGAAATAATAAATTTTATTAGTTTCTACCCGGTCTAATTTAATATTCAGTTCCTTTTTGAAAAATATTTCTTATTTCTTTTACCACGCAAAACATCAAGTATTAAATCTATATTTCGATGAATTAGGTTTGCATCGCTTCTTTATTCGAATTAATAGCCACAGTTTGCAAGCAATATTCTATTCATATGTTACGTTGAAATTCTTAGCGATTCTTAGCCATAAAAAAGGCCGTCGAATCTTCCCACCAAACATCTCTCCATCCTGTTCAATTCAACCTAAAGTCTCGAAGCAAAGTCACGATCATTATTTGTCAGAATCGTGAAATCAGTATTAAAAGTGTTATTAAATCCGTGGGGATGGTCGTCGATCCTTCACCGGCTGAAAGCCAGCAATCTTAGTCGCCATTCAATTAAACGTTTCCTCAAATCCATTATCAATGATACGCTAATAACGACGCAATTTATAACCGCAATTTCTCTCGATCGGCTATGGACCAATCAGCTAATACTTGGTGTAGAGCCGCTCTCGCGGCGGCTGTTATCCTTACACGGTCTCTTGACTCGTAAGGACGTTCCGCACGATCTAACGAGGGGCCAAATATCCGAGGGGACGTTACGCCCTGGCCCTAGACAAAAAAGGGCCCCGAAAACCGCAGCTCGGTATTGGCCGGCCGGCCTCAACGTCTGAATTCTCTAATCTAGACACGGCACCAAGGGATCTTAAGTGGCGGCATAGGTGTATAATAGGGCTTGTGTCTGGCCCTTCGGGCTACTCGGTGAGTAGAATCTTCCAGTTTTACCTGCTCAAGGTTATTCGCGGATAGTCCCCTCTATACTGTTTCACGGTTCGTTGTTTCTTTGTCACTTGAATGGAAATCTGAAATAAAGGTCCGGAGCACATCCGAGTCGTTCGGTAGCTAACTCCGCTCGTTGAAATTTTTGATATTTTAATGCCAAAGCACTCGGTTACGATTATCTTACATAAGCAGTGTTTTGTGGAGTTTTGGCAAATAAACTATTAGCACGTTTTGGAAAAAAATGGTTTTGAAGTCACGCTGTATTCGATAAGTTGTGATGAATTTTTCCCGCGCCTTAAACCCTTATTCCATCGAAAGAACCAACGGAATAGCTAGTGGCCGCAATGGTACAATTTTACTTCGGTATTTTCGCATTACAATCGAACAAAGTAATAACTGTACTTCACGTCTCTCTCCTATAAATTTTAAACATCTAACGTGCTTCTTGCGTTCAATGTTACATCGCCTGCTGAAGAAATATCTGTAACCTGTGCGTATCAAAACGATCGACAGGGATTGTAGAAGCAGACTTTACTGTTAATTTAAATTTCACTAAAATGTGCTTTTTGTTTTCTATTTCGTGTCTGTAAAGTGTTCGTAAAAGACGTAATCGAAATATGAAGTCGGACTTTGTGTAATATATTGTATTCTATTTTGCATAGAGATGGAAAGAGGTTTATTGGCATTTATCGAGCTTGTAAAATGTCTAAACTCTAATTGAAATAGGTAGTGAAATACTATCGTATTCTGCTCTTTACAAGGACGAAGAGAAATTTATTTATGGGAGTTTGGAACTTTTTTTCCTTGCACACAAAGACACAACCGTATACAACGAAAATTCTTAGCCACTGCTGCTGCCAGCGAATACCATCTAATGTATTCCACGCTGGTTAAATGTGAGCCTTTCGGGGCTGCATCCCGAGAGCCGGCGAATTGGTTCCATGCTCGTTTCGAATCCAGCATCGTTCGCTAGACTGTGTTAGAGAATAGACTTAGGCGAGTTGGGGCTCGTTTAAAAATTCGTTCTGAACTGGACCGCCGTAATGCATCATTCCTGGACGGGCAAGTCGACTGTTAATTGAATCCTGGACGGATTTATGCGAACCGTAAATATGGGAGGTTAATCACACGGTGTTTAACGCATTACGCGTGAAAAGTCCTGAAGAAGTACTGTATTCGCGATAGTATTAACATGTAAATTTCTCCCCGGAGGAACCAGTTCGACATAATCGTAGGCAGGAGTAAAATATCGATCGTTCTTAATCGTTGTTCATCGTTGGCAAACGAGTGTTTGATAATTAAATTAAACTGGTGCTTGAAGCTTCTCGAGTTGTTTAGGAATTTCGAACCCAATAGCTTTGGATAACAAATATGATTTGAGAGTGACTGTCAGACATGTAACAAGAATAATATTTTAGATAACAACCAGTATAAATAATTAAGAAGATATTTTTCTGTTTGTTTGTTTGTTTTTTTTTTTTTTTATCAAAGCAGTTTGGGTTTTTACGGTCCTTTTTATGACGTAAGAATAACAGGTTTACCGAGTAATTACCGAGTATTATAATGGTCTGTAGTGTGTATATGCTGTTGTTATAATACACATACGATAATACGTGTTATCGTTCATCCACACATAAAAGTGCACATAAAAGAACGTTTTTCTCAATCGACGTCGAGTATTTTTTTGGTTACAGCAATTTTTTAAACAGCCATTTTGAGTATAAGAATCAATAAATTAAAATCGATAAGTATATATAAAAGGAAAGTCTTTAATAGAGAGTACTATTCTAAGTTATTTAATAAAGTATGTACTTTGTATATGTGCGAACCATTTCTTAAAATTATTAAATAATCAAGAAGATCAATAGAATGTTTGCAATAGGTTTTTACATTTTATAGAAGGAATAAATGTAAGCGTATTTCGCAACAAATCATATCATCGTAACAAAATAAACCTTTTAAAAGAAACTATGCACCATCAAAAAAGTCAAAGCATCTGGCAGTAGCTTAGTCAACGGAAGGCCGCCGAACGATCAATTTTCTCGTCGTTCTTCTTACTCGAACATTTTTCTCGATCTAATCTTTTACCAAATCCTTCAGAACACGTGTATCCACATATTTATTCCTCTCTAATACGATCCTCAACAAAACACTAACAAGTCCGTGCAACAGATATCTGTCCCATAAATTCTGGACCGCAAAAAGCATCGACGCGTTTAGGAACCAGTATATCCAATTCCCCACAAACCTTAGAGTTTCTACAGCGTAGAGAACGGTACAGTATGTTGAAGGAAGATTCGGGCAATTAAAAAATATGATATAAACAACAGAGAATCGGCATAAAATTTTTACATTTTGGTAAATGATACACGTAAGTTTGAAGTTGTATTTTAACTGCAAATTAATTGCAAATTTTTCTTTCTTTGTTGTTTTGATAATCGATTATAGAACAGATTAATAGTAGAGATTATAAAAATTAATTAAAGAACTGATCGATTGAAATGTTGATAACTGGTGATAGAGCAGATTAAGTATACTGGTCAAATGTTCAAAATTTTCTTCCTTGATCACAGTGCCACAAAACAGAATTTAGTAATCTACATCGGCTGAAAAAGATCGCACAAAATTGCAGTTAACCCAATATTGACTCATAATCGGATAAAAATACTGAACTAGAAAATGCTATAAATTATTGGGGCAATTGATTGCATAAAAAATATTTATTTCTCATTAGTACATGATGATTTTAGACTTTCTTTCAATTTGATCGAATTAGTTAGAAAATAAGTTATCAAGAAACCTCGCTATGTATCATTTTATATGCTAGCATCTAAAGAAAGAAAAAAGAAAATCAGATCCAGCAGCTGCTTTAAGACAACTTGGTATAAAATAATATAGTGACCAGAAGTTACTTCGATTGTTAGAAGTTCTTTACGACTTTCTAGAAGTCTGCTGCTATCGTTCATCACTCTGCATAGTAAAATAAGAACGATAGATCGATACAGTTACCGGATCGTGCCGTAGGAGGCATCTCTTCTTATTATTTGCTTAAGTCTGGTTCACAGGGAGCATCTCGTAAATTTAATCCTGGTTGCTCTTTAAATAATCCTGTCACTTTCGCACAATAAACAAAGTTAGTTGCGCCTCTGCATGAGGTAGAGGATTTCGATCAGGTTGAAATAGTAATCTATAAAAGCACGTTTAAAAAGACTGCTGGCCTGTTCCAGGTCCAATAAACAGGGTGTCTGTGTGTTTCGACATTGTAAAAAATCGTTTTACGTTAACTGGTTCGAAGAAAAAAATTCCAAACTTTCAGCAAAATAACGACGAAATAAAGTTTACGACGTGGCAGTGTATATGGAGTTTGCTGAAGAAAGATATGAGCTGCAATGGAGGTAAGATGAGGAAACGAATTGTTTATTATTTATTAAGATAATCTATTAGTTATATTTACTGGAAAACTTTGATAGATTTTACTTCGTCTGAATATGAAATAACAGATTCATAGTAAAATAATGAGAAAATAACAGCTACGAGAAGCATTCAACTTATAATAAACATTAATATTTTAGTAATTGATAAACTTTGCTATTAAAATTTGCTCGCACCTTTCAATTTTATTAAAAAGAGAAAAAGAAAAATATTGAAAGTTTTGAGCGATACCGATTCAAGCAAAGGGCTATAATTTCGTAGCTCCATTTTCTTTCTTTACACCATTTTATTGTACGATCAGACATTGTCCATTAATTTGATCGACGTATAAAAGCCACCCTGTATATAGGAACGCAATGGAATCTATCTAAGGATGAACCTCTAAGGTCGAAAATAGGGCAAGGAATCGTTAAATTGGCTATCGTGGTGGCTGGACGTAAGATCATTAGAGATTCGGGCGGACCAAGGGGTTAGAGATGAGTCTGGTAGATACGACGAATCCGGGCCAACCTATACATCAACGTGGTGACCAATTAGAAGCGGCGTTTCTTCGTTTCGCGGACGACAAAGGTTGTCTAACGAAAAGAACTACCGAAAACGAGGAAGAGTTCCTCGGGGTAGAAGAAACCGAGACGAATTCTATTGTTGCGATGGGACAAAGGAGATCAAAGGGCGCTGGTCGAAAAAGCGATCTCGTTTCGATCAAACTTTCGGTAGGAGAACTCGCGTACGAGATCGTTGATCGATCTAATGCGAAAAGATTGAATTTCCTTTTTCGACAATTAATATTTAGAAAATGGTAGCGATCGCTTCTTTCTGTTCGAACATAGATGAATAAATTACGTTAATAGATCGTAAGCACAGGTATTGGGTTCTCTGATTGAATTTCCGGCGGTAAATAAATCTTATCGCCGTTAAAATCGGTGACAAATCACGCTACCCGATCGCACGGATTTTATGGATAACAATTAGGACCTAATATTCCGGCATATGATATCAGGCAGGAAACAATAGTTAAGCCCACATACTCGGGAAGACGAAAGACAATAACACGTTACAGCGACAGTGAATCGACACCTGACACTTGTTACGTTGGCGGCGAGAAACAATAGAGTTTGAGCGTACCTTTACGAAGGACAAGTATCAATGACGACTCATACTTGTCGATCTCTTTTAAGGTCGAAATTAACGTCAATCAAGCTATTCGAGACGAGAAAATAAAAAAAAAAGAAAAGAATTGACGGTAAGTTACCCGTACGTTCGATGTAAATTTAACGTCATTACTAATATTAGGTGGAAAATCAAATAAATTTTGTTTGTAGCTGTAATTGTTAAGATAATTGAATTTGGACACACAGAATGATGTATGAAGTGGATTTAGATGTGCAGGTGCCAAAATAATCCTCAGTTAATTATCCTTACATATGTTTATTGCTGACTACCTCGCTGTACACTTCTCGTCTAATACTCTCTGTCTACTCTAGCTGGATACTCGTTTGATATTAACTCTTTAGACTCTGGCTGGATACTAACTCTTTAGACCATCGCTAGCTACTAACTGCCTTTTCGAATACCGGTCGACCGTTAGGTTGTTACAATTGTTTGTCCTTCCGGCTTGTCGGTAGTTACGCTTTTTATATGTTTACCGTTGACAATTATAATTTTCTTATTTATTTACTGTTGTCTCGTTGTTACACAAGACGATCGTTGTTACAACGATCTTGTGTCGTCCTAAGTTCTCTCTCTCTCTCTCTCTTTCTCTCTCACACACACATGTACAATACAAATGTATTATACACTCAACAGTAATAAATGATGCAAATGAAATAACAGTACTATTTCTATTTCTATTAGGTTGTCCGGAAAGTTTCTTTCGTTTTATAAGGGAACAACGGATGCACCACGTTTTCTGTTTCATATTATTTTATCGAATTACGTATATATTTAATGAAATAATAGAAAACGGAAAAAGTCGTGCGTCTATTGTTTCCTTATAAAACGAAAGAATTTAGTTAGTTATTTAGTTATATTCAGTTAGTTATCCACCGAAATATTCGAATTAAATATTCTGGAGTAATTGAGAGAATCAAAGTTTCACCGTCTTTCTTTTCTTTATAGAATTAAAAATATTTAATCGCTATTTCCTAACAGCTTGCGTAACGTAACATTACCTAAAAAGTAAACAATATTCAAATATCTTGACGTATCTCTAAAAATGAGAATACATTAGATGTGTCATTTTAATTAAGGAAGTTGGAATATTTCAATGAACGCCCCAAAAATCATAATAATAGGAAGCTATTTGAACCTAAAAGAGCGATAAATCTCAAACCATCCATTCGTCTATCAAGATTCACAAGAGCCGGTCTCTCGATTCGAGAATACTTCGATTGCAATATAGCAATCGACGCTTGGAAAAATCACGATAATAAAAAACTATGCGAACCATATAATCCAGTAGATTCCAAACCGTCCATTCATCCATCAAGACTCGCAAGAATCAATCTCTCGATTTGCTTTGCGGAGAAAGGAATCTCCGGCGGAGTGAAACGTTGGCCGATTCCGTGACACGTTCGACCACAAAAACGTGCGAGCCGGAGCATCATCCGTACGAGTGAATTCACCTGCGGGGCGAGACCGGTTGGGCAGCGCGAGTTTTCCCTCGTGCGATGCGATGCTCGCGTCTAGCTGCGTGCACGCACTCCGTACTCGTGCCACGACGAAGCGCGTGCGCGCACAGTGCGCGTCAATGTGCGCGTCAATGTGCACGTCAATGTGCGCGTAAATGTCCGTTCGCCAGTGTGCGGTCTACGGTGGCCTTGGCTCAATGTCGCATACTTGCCGGGCTAGACCGCGACGCAACGTGCGCGTGTTGCACGCACCCTTCACACGCATTCACCTTTACGCGCGCGTGTGCACGCTGCCTTTTGTCGCGTGCGTAATAGCCGCGCGTTGGGATGCCACGCTGCTGCACTAGGGTCACGAGGTCAGTAAACAAGCATCGAGCAACAAAGTGGATTGCGGTGACGGATGGATTGTGACCGGCGTTAAGCATACTCGTTGGAGAAGCGCGTTCGGAAGATTCCTTCGTTTAGTTTCATTTTGGCGTGAGACAAGTGGATTGGCGCGTAAGAGAATCGCGGAAGCAGCTGATTACGTTGTGGAGCGTTATGTGCGTTTATGTTATATTATGGAGCTTTTATTGTTTTAGTTTTTAACGCATCTTTCATTGTTTCGTTTTGCTATGATAGACGGGAAATATTAAAAACGTATGTTTTCATGTATAGGAAGTATGTATTGGGAAATACGTATATAACAACATTCGTGCGTTTAATTTTATTTCGACGTGGGTTAGGTCGATTGGCACGTAATAGGACTGTAGCAGGAGTTTGATTAGTTTGTGTTCCTTTGGATTTTTAAATACGTTTCCTTATTTCCTAAAAATTGTATTTAATATACAAAATATATCAAGGAATTCATATTTTCGTGTAAAGAAAATATTAGAAAATGTATAATCGTTCGTTTAAATTCATTTTGGCGTGACTTGGACCGAATAGTTCGTAAGAATTTTGCATGAAAAATACTTTCAAACTTACGTTTTTATGTACACACGCAAAATGCACGCCAAAAAGATACCGAATATATTTATATTTCATCGTCGATGGCGTTCGACGGGTTTGATTTATTATTTTGTGTTTCTCGAAATGTCTATTATTATTTCTAGCTAAGAAATTCCGTTTCTTAAACGTGATGTATATTTCCTAGCTTTTCTTCTGTCAGGCCCTTTATGGCGAGTAAATATTTGGCATTTTTTTGTTGCACCGATTGAACCAGATATAAATCAGTGCGAGACGATTGCGATCTCGCCCCCTGCAACTATCAAATGATAGGCCTGCAAACGAGGCGTACGCGTGAAACGTTGACTTACAATTGCGGGCGAATGGAAATGAAGTTGGAGTAGGGATATTCATACCTCTGCCACGAATGCAGACACGGAGAATTTTTTCTTAACTGTAGCAGACATGGTAAAGTTTCTAAAAATAGTTTCGTAGTCATTCAGTCGCCATATATTTATTTCGAATCGAAATAATGTGAAAACTCATTGCAGTTGTATTTACATTATGTGTGAATTGTGTATCGTACACGCATATGTAGATATATGTAGAATACTATTGATAATTGATCTGAGAACTAGGTCTATTTTTTCCAGGTTTGTCAGCAAGCTTCAAATCGAAATTTTCTTTAATTCTCATCAACCTTGTTTCGGTATTCAAGTTTTTACGTCCCAATATTACTTTATCCTTAAATACAGACAAACATGTTTTTAATATTCCAAAAGAAAACGCATATTGACAACGATTCTTTCATATTTTCCTCCGACTAAAGAAATATTTGTAACGATAGCAAAACGCGTTTAGGTCGAAAATTATTCAACGAATCTAACAGGATTTTGATCGAGGATTCCTTAATGCGAAATTCTCAGGTATCACAGGTTCTCGATTTTGTACACCAGTAAAATTCCAACCTGTGGAATTACGTCACGTCGCTATGTACGATGAATCCCAAAACGTGAGAAACGCCATTGCCGGTGAAACGCGTTAATCGACAAACGATATATCGTTCACCGTTTTTCACGTTTGTGTCTTTCTCTTTTGTCGTCGCAATACGACGACGATAGATTCGCAGGAAGCAGGGTAAAACATATAGTTGATCATTTTCGATCGCGAAATAATCTCAGCATTATCCTCACTCGTGACAAGCCGCGAATGTGGCAATAATTCCGGCTGAACCCCAACTTCCCTCCTGACGGATGAACTGGTTCACTTGTCTTCGAGTCGTTGGGTGTCGTAACGGCTTCTCACGATCGTGGATCCGGAGCTCGAGGAATTTCAGTCGGGTTCACCGCCGGTTATGTTGGAAGACAAAGGGAGAGTGGGAGTAAAGAGAAGGGACATGGATTTAGCAATGATTTTGGTTAGATTTATTTCGGATTTGCCTAGGTTTCGGGTTATTAATTTCTCATATTTCATGTTCATTTAGACTAGATTTGCACATAGTTTAGTTTCGGCGATGTTAGTTAGTAGATGATAGTTTCAATTTTAATTGGAACTTGTGAGCATTTCAAGCGTATTAATTAGTCAGGTTGACTTAGATGCGGCTTTTGAATAGACTCGGTTAGATTTAGGTTTCACAGTTATTTTAGTTACGTTAATTTCAGATTGAGCTTGACATGGGTTTATTAAATTTTAATATTTCAAGCCAACTTGAGCTAGATAATATGAATTAAATTTAGATTTGGAAAAGATTTCGTTTATGTTAATGGTAACAATATTGTGCATGTATGATTCATTATTTCAAATTGTCATCTCTGACTTCGTTTCAAATAAAAGTAGCCCAAACCTGGAACAAATAACCCACGCCTAGAATATGAGAGACCGCTTCTCCGTCGATCGAATTAACTCTGCTAGAACTAGGAAGCGAGCGGACCCTTACTGAATCAGCGCGAGCTTAATTGAACAGAGAAAATAAGAAACGAATGACGCGAGCGATGACGCGAGTATCGACTTGCGTGAGAACAGCCTGACGAACGATTCGCATTAAACTACCCACGCGATGCGTTTGTATTATTGCTTCGCTTAATGCAGGTGCCGCGACTTCCACCTGAGAACGAGAGATCTCGTGGAAAAACAGCTAGAATCCGGCGGAAGTTATGCAACCGAGCGCCGATCATCGAGAAGTTAAACGATGACGAGCGTGTACACCGTGTCGATTGGCGCCAGCGAAGTGAAAGTCGGTTTTACTTACCATCCTTCTCTCGATTCTCTGGCTACCCCGTTTCTTCTTTTTTTTTTTTGCGTTCGCCAACTGCGTGCGAACGAACGGTGCCGCGTAGGCTGACAATAGTTACGATGAAAGAGATAGGCTCCGCGAATGCACGGGAAACCTTCGAAAAGCGAAACAGGTAGAACCGTTGTAAGGAAGTCCGGTGACAAGTATCGTGCTGTGTGAAAATTGGAGCGTGGTGTTTTTGTTCGACGTCGGCAGATAACTTACGAGATAGAAACTGTCGGCAATATTGGGTGTAGGACGTAGGGACCGAATATGGTTAGAGTGACAAGAAGAATTTAGCGAGGTTCTGATTTTCTGATAGTGGTTTTTAATTCTTGGAAAGAAATAAATGACGTAATAAATCTTTGATCTTTGCATCAGAGATTCAATTCGATCTCGATTGATCTTTCCTGTTATTTATATATTTTATTTTGATGTTTTATACCTTTGACGAAATGAGTACCATGACATAACTACCCACACTCATAATATTTATCTTCTTATATATCGTGGTTAATATGATAAGGAATTACATATGTCATACGAGTACCTCGAATCATACTAAGAAACAATTTACTTCTTCCTCCCAAAAAGGATAGATTGCATGTTTACTGAAAAGAAAGAAAAGTGGGAAAAACATTATTCTTGTTTTATAACTATAGAACCGGTATAACAGGATATTTTATTATGCAAAACTTGAATTCAGCAGGCTATAAAATAAAATTATAACAATAATTTAGTAACGTATGTGTCATCCTCTATTTTCAATAAGTTGAACTGCTCGGTTTTGCATACTCCTAATCAGATCTTGCTATATCGTATCCTGTACCCTGTACCTGTATAAGGATCGAACATTTTAGGATGATTTTACAGTTACGAGGCATAGCGTACGTTTTAAACACGCGTATAGCTTCATCTACTTCGTACAGTTAACTGCTGAACGTATTCGAGTCACGCAAAAATAGGACACTAATTTCTATGGTCAATAAATAAAAAGCGTAATAAAATTTTAAGATAAACTCTAGCCGCTACTGGCGACTCGTCAACGCTATCTCCGCTAATTCTCTGATCAAAAAGTACGTAGCTACTTAGGGCGACCGAGTGCCAAACACATATCTCGTTTCCACCACTCCAGAAACATCCCCGTGAGGCGATAAAGAATTACCATTCTATATCCATTAGACTTCGTTACAACACCAACAGCGTTACCTCGAGAGTAACGTTATCTTGACAAATTTATTGCCGACCATGGCTAGTCGAGTCCTCTAATTAATTCATAGAACGCCAGAGAGCGAATTCCAAGTTTCCCAATATCCGCTGGAATGTTCCAACTTCGCTCAGTCGAAGCTTCTCTGTTCGAAGTCACACAGTTGGAGGATGGTAAGCGAGTCGCGAGCCAGGTTGCACAACGTCTCTCTTTTCTGCCTCTTTCTCGCGCCATCCTCTTTTCTCTGTCATCCTAGCTCAAGTTTTTCTTCGTCTCGGATCGTCGCGAAGAAGACGACGACGACGAAACAAGAAGAAGAAGAAGAAGAAGAAGAAGAAGAAGGAGAAGAAGAAAAAGAAAAAAGGAGAGGACGCTACGGGATGCAGCACTGCCGTCTAATGAATAGTTGGGTCAGACTGCCGGCTGGGTAAATGCTGAGAATTAACCGCCTCCTTCTTGACATTTCGCTCGGAAGAGAATCTTCTCGAGCGTTGGCCAGCCACGGTCCAGAGAAAGAGACACGCTCTCTTCTTCTCGCTCCTCTATCACGAGCCATTAGATGGTGGACCGCGATAGCGGAGACAAAGTGTGCAGACCGAGTAGAAAATGGTCGAAGGATTAGTTGAGGGACACGGCTAATTACCCAAAACTCTCTTTTCACCATATAATGGATGAAATTCGTGGCAATGTGCACGCGATACGCAGACTGGTTCCCTTAAAAGCGTTCTGCGTACCCCACGCTCGTGCTGCCCTCTAATTCGAGGAATTCTCGTTTGGAGAAAAGGAAAGCGGTGACCATGTTGGCACGCTGCTAGCTTCGTAGCGGCGAGAAACGTTATCTTCTGCCGAGTTCGCCTTTCGGCTTTTCGTGAGCTAGCAGGATGTCTGTTGTACCGTGTTCGCGAAACTCAGCCGCCGTGATTTAATGCCATATTGAGACTTCGAATTAGCATAGTCGACCAGAGAGCAGAAAAAAAAATGAAAGAGTCGGGGCCAGACGCGATCGTGATCTAATGTCGCTGGCATTTCGCGCAGAAATTTGGTTTCATGATAATTTTGGAGGCGAAAAGGAGCGCGAGACAGAGGCGAGGTCGTTGATTTCAGCCAAATTTTTTTCCTTCGGGGAATTTACAGAAAAAAAAAACACGAGACGCTTGTTGGATTAAGAGTCTTTTCGATGGAGGCGTTTAATGGACCTCGTCGTAGAGAGCGTTTAACTAAACCTATCGTATGGCATACGTATACCGTTTAAGAGTTTCTTAGAATCTATGATTTTGCAAATTAATTTCTAGCCTGGATTTTCTTCAAGTCGATAGAAGTAATGTAATTGTGGCTATTTGACATTGTTGATTGTTTTTTAATTTGAATCTAAAAAATTTATACGTAATCAGGTTCATTACTTGTAATTGGCTTAAATGAACATGTTTACACACGCATATTTAATCTCTTTATGATAGGTATATCTGTAATATTATATCTGATACATATTTAATATTTCGTATTATGTGGATAACTGTTTAAATTATTATATGTAATTATACAATTTTTTCATTGATATCACGTAACGATCTTTTAAACATATTTTTTCATTTTTGTTTCAGGTATGTCGAACAAAGCAACTCGTAATCGACCCGAGGAAAAAATGGTACTCGATATATAATTTAAAACACGTTACACAAATATCAGCAAATTTGGACGTAGTTCGAGATTCATAAGAGAGTATGTACAATATCGTCTGTAAAATACAGAACGCTTGATAACGTGAAACATAATATTTATTAAAAGAGGTTTAATTGTTCCACCGTTATTCATTCTATTCTTCATAAAACGAAAAGTAAGTTTTAATAAAATAAAACATAAGGTACAATTCTCTTATTTAACAAACTGCTTACTTTCTGTGTCCACGAAATTGATTACAAAGAAATTATTACCGGAAATTATTTCATTAGAGAAATTATCATAAAGCTGATCACAGCATGCCAAAGCAAACTAAAAATCATTCGAAGAAACTACATGTATTATTAAATAATGTTCCAATGCTTTAAAACTATATCATGTTCACGTTATAAATTCTCCATAAATTTCTCTGCAAAGTTTCCGAACGACCCTGATACAATAACAATACTAAGAGTGCGATGATTTATGGTCGGTAATGTACGTTATAATGCCACGCTACTTTGTCCCAACGTTACGTTAAGCTATTTCAGCGGCCGCCTAATCGCGCTCTAAGAGCTAAAAGAAACATCCTGTAAAACATTATACGTATCTACTGTTATATACCGCCGTACCGCATAAATACCTTAATACCAATTGACATTCCGCACCATGTTAATTATCCGTTGTATACGCAAAGTTATTACATTATTCAGCAGATAAGAATATAGGTGTAAACGACTTGCGTATCGGAAGCCATAACTCGGGCAACATAGCCAGTCATAATCATTCGACTCGCAGCTGTGGCGAATTCCGCTCGAGATAGTGTCGCGAAAGCACGCGGATAATTCGTGCGTTGGACGATCGATAAAAACGAGAAAACGTCGATTGTAGCTTGGTCGGGTATTTTCAAGCAGGGAAAAGGCGGTCGTTACAATCAAATGGCGGGCCCTCGATCGATCAGTCGAATAACACGAACCGATATACAGGGCAACGAAAAGAAACGCATCCCACACAAGCCGCGTGCCGTTAACCGTTCTTTTCTTTCTTTTTCTTTTCTTTTTTTTTTTTTTATTTGGACAAAGACTTCGTGTTACGCCGACCGACGTTTTGCAATTCCAGCCGACTGCTCGTGGTCGAATCGATCGGGTGAAAGCGCCGGTTTGTTGCTGGATAATTCGATCGACGCTCGTTTATGACGGAGTTAACGATGAGGAGGGTATGGAGAAAAAATAGGGGGAAGTAGTGTAAACGCGTCCTCGTTCCGCATATGTTCCGTGTTCGATGTGAGAATTTTCGTCTGCGGGGAATAATTTAACTTTCTACGACGTATTAGGTGTTAGATAGATATTACATTCTTATGCGTTGGTCAGTAAACTGCTGGCTATCCGAATGAGACTATGATGTGTGTTCTCACGAATACGGATGAGTCAGAGCAATCGAATATGAGTGGATGTGTTTGAATTTTCGGAGATTTCATTCGTCAGAACAAGTATCTACTGTGATCATAGCCTGAAGTGAGACACGGTTCTGGTATTGTCTGAAAAAAAATCGGTAATATACCATTGTAGGTATCGATATGTTATTGTAATGCCGTTGAATAGTACGAGATCGGCTGCTTTTTTTGGCAAAATGTAATTTAGGTACAAGATTACTAATAGAAAAATTCAAGATGATCTGATCGTCCATTCAACCTGCCATAGAACGTCACGTTACAATAAAGGTTATTTTTAAAAGTTAATGCCCAGTAGAAAATTATTATCAGACGTTGTATAATATTACCGTGTAGGATCGGTCTTAATTTAATTTTGTAGTTTTATTTTTGTATTAGTGAAACATTAAATACTATCAAGATTTGTTCTATACAAATGTGACAATTTTTGTTTCTAAATATGTCTTGGAGATTGCTATCTACTTTTTTTATGATTTTATGAACCTATTCCTAATTGCATTACTATCATACTTCGGTATTAATTTCGTTATTAGTTACTCTGATATCACGTTAGAAAAAAAAAGAAGCGAACTGGTACTCATAGCTTTACAGCTTGTAAAAAGCTTTCCTTGCTTTTATTACTATTTATACGAGCATGTACATTGCGCAAGTTCTGCTTCTTTATCATGATTTAACGGTTACAAACCATTTTTTCTCTCTTACATATTAAAATATTCATCACGATCGAATTTAATTACTAATTTATATCTAGCAATGAATGTTTGCTATTTTCCTGCTGCATAAATTTTTTATTCCAGTCAAGTTAAAAAAGTAGGCGGTTATGGAGGGTTGAGAACGAGCGTGTACAAGCATACCAACTTATATACACGAATGATATATATGTACAGAGCGAACAAGCGGGTAAATAGCGCGAGTCGAAGCAGGATAAAGGGATGAAAGATGGCGTTAAAGGAGAGGCGGAAGGCGACCGTGGCCCTCCGGTGGTGCGGCAACGCTAATTAAAACGTCTATGCAAATTTCTCTAATTGATGAGTCCGCCTCTATAAATCGCGAGTCGACTGCAATTAATGCCTTATAAAATTCCGGGCGACGCGACGATACGTGCCGTTCCGCCACGAATCGTGTGTGCAAATGCGCCATCTCCGTAACGAGATTAACGCCAGGATCATGTTCTTAAGGATCGTAGACGGTAGAAATCGACAAACCATTCTTGATCTTCTTTCGCAATTCTTTCCTTTTTATCGTTTTTATTTGTGTTTTGTGTATCGTTGTTATAATCGTGCGATTTTACTTTGAGATGCTAGTGAATGGTGAATTATCATATGTAATCATATATCCAATCATCCTCAAATCATATATAATCGTCTGTTAATTTAAGGCGTCATTTTCTTCGTTTTCTTCGTTGGTTATCGATTGATTCGATCATTAGCTGCTGAATTAATTATCAGCTCGTTAAAGAACGTAGCCGAATAGGAAATCAAGCTGCCCGTCAAATATAGTAAATACATTCCACATTTAAAATGTCATTATACGTAACGCGATTATTCGTATCAATTTCATACGAGACACTTAGAATTATTAATAATTAGTAAAGAGATGCAAGTGATATTTTTAAAGTTGTTGAGTCGATAGTAGAAATGGTTAATTAAATCATTGGAACTATATCGTTATAAATAATTTAAATAACTCCAAGTTGCATAAAACAGTACGATTTAGTTGTTACGACGATTAATTACTAAGCAAAGTATCTAAAAATCGAAATAGTAACGATAAAAGGTAAAAAGCGTGTATTTTTGTATCTGATACTTGAAATATAGGAGATCTTAAGGATGAAGAGATGATTATTTTAAGAAGGGTTCAAGGGTTTAGAATTAAGTTTTCAACACACGCTATCTTTAACATTTGTGTTTCTTGGTGGACGATTGTGTAATTAGGTTGTGCAACGTCTGAGGATGGTAATTTCTTCCGATCAGTTCTTAATACGTGTAATTTTTGAAAAGTACGTGTCTGGACATTTAATACGAGCTGTTTTAATTCTGTTATCGATACCTTTTTGCTATTGCGGTGTAATGTAATACATTATAATGAACTACTTAGTAGTGGGAAAAGTATTAATTTAAAATTTGATTAGCGTTGTACGGAAATTACATACGAAGTGTTATCAAGAAACTAGACTAATGAATAGAAATTAAAATTAATGTTTATGTTTTATACACGAAGATCACAGGTGAAGTGGTGCAGCTAAAAAAGATCATCGAACAGTATATTTTCAGAATTTTATATGTACATATACCAGGTGAGTCAGTAAGAATGATCACTTGAAATAAGCCGTTATTTATCGACTTCATTGAAAAATGTTTGAAATAAAATTTATTGTATCCGAGAGATCTGATCAGGTGAATATAGTTTGACTTCGTAATACTTTATATTTCTTTAAATACTCTGGTCTCGATTTTTTTAAATGGCACCATATCTTTTCTATAACATCAGTCGATTCAGCTGAGCATTCTTTACAAGAAAAGTATTAACTTTAATTTAATTTTAATTTAATCCAAGTTAACTTTAATTTGGCAAATTTAACGTATGGGAGACAAAGACAACGAAAAAAATTGACAAGTAAACAATTTGACAAATAGATTAAATAAATAAGTTAATATTCGTTTGTGTAGAATACACAGTTGTATCAACTCGAGGTCATCTCAATATTTCAAAAAATATAAGGTATTAAAAAATCAAATTGTACTCCCCTGATCAGATCCCCGGAATAAAATAAATTCTATTTTAAACATTCTTTGATAACGTCAATAGGTAACGAGTTATTTCAAATGGTCATCGTTACTGATTCACCCTGTATATAGACTGTAAAATATTATTATCCAAAAATAACATCCAATAAAATATTGCAAAGAAGAGACACGTCTAATGAAAACTAAAGCATTTAACGTAAGCGCGTCGCTGTAGAATATTTCTTGAGAACAAATCGAATTTACGATAATAATAATAATAAAGTATAAAATGGCGAGCGTTGTGGAACAACGAACAATTCGCTTTCATTGAAATCCAGCGAATCGAGGCACGTACGGCGCGAATTAGTTAAGCCAACGAAGCGTTTAATACGTTGGCAAAGATAACGATGCTGCAATCGATTAAAAGAAGAAAAGCAAAAAGAAAACTGATGAAAAAAACAACGAAACGAAGGAAAAGAGAGGAGAAGAAGGAAAGCGGTTGAAAGTATCCGCTATTAATGGCGCTAATGTATTCAGTACCGCTGATATAATACGTTATCTTCGACGAGTGGACGGCAATTATTATTTAACGATAAGCCGTAAACACGGTGAATAGAAACGCCCTGCTCGTCTTCGATCCGCGGATAAAACATAGTTGCTGCTGTGATAAAAGGTGTGTGCAACACGGTTGCAACCGCGGTGTGTACAGCATAAAACCGTACGCATGAAATATCGATCGGCACAGCATACGTTCAGTGAATAATAAACTATACAAATAGGCCGCCATTAAATCTTTATTACTTGTATATGAAATCGAGGCCACGGCTAAATAATCTAGCCCATCCACCATGGCAAAATGGCGAACACGAAATAGACGGTTTAAGCCTCGTTCGGATGAGTTAGGATGCTTGAATTCGAACGATTCGAATTCAATTTAATTTCATTTGAAATATCATTTCGAGTTACCACGATCCCGCTCATTTGTCAAGCCATTTTATTTTTAGTTGCTCGGTTCGAAGTTGCCTCAAGTCGCTTTATTAATACGAACTTGTTGCTTCGCGTGGCTTGAAATATCGTATCTTAGCAGGCTTCGAGCGAAGTTCCACACCTTGTAATCATTTTTTTATTCGTGACGAATAGCAGTTGTTAGATAAGATAATGCAATTTCTAGTTGTTTGCTGATATTGGTTTTCTAAACGAAATTGACATTTTTTTAAGCGCTCCACTCAATCACCAAAGAGGCATCCCGACGTGGTTTTCTATATCTTACAAACTTTTCTTTTTCTTTCGCAGCAATCTATTTTACCGGTCTCAAACACGCCAAACTGATTCGTATCTACTTCGTTGCCAATTTCATCTACCGTTTCGTAGTAGAACTGTCAAATTTGTCACAATCGCGGGCGTCAGATGTTTCATTTTACCAATCGCTAAAATAACGCAGCTGCGTTTAGCAAATTTGATGTACATACATATTTTACGTTAAAAATTCTTCTTCGCTAAAATGAAGGCAAGATCGAAATATAAAAATTCGAGAATAGTAACGGGATTAGGACACGCGTCAACGATAGAACAACGCGATTCCAGCGGGATTAAGTTGAATTTCATTCGAGCCGGACAACTTGCTTCGTCTAAACGCAAAGTCGGAGCGAAATGGCTGGAGTTAAAACGATTAGAATTCAACTAATAGTAAGAACGTAAGTTGACTGATCTGAGCGAGTCTTAAGAAACGGGAGGAAGTATTAGCGAACGTAGATAAAGGCTCGTGCATACCGTGCTATCGTAGATCGTAGTCAGAATCGCCGTCGATGTATTGGTCGTTGGTTGAGTTGATTTAAGGCGGTTGTCATGGCGTCCGGTTATTGCGATCGTTAATCGACGTTTCGTAGGTTAGCGCAATTAAGTTAGACGTGCGCAACGATCAGACGGCGGCAGGTCGCATTAACGCACGCGATGCACTGGCCGCGCATAATCGTCATAATTATCAATGATGACGGATCGTTCCGTCACACGCGCTAATTATTGCCAGCGAGGAGACTGCCGTTGGGCTCGCATCGCCGTAGGCGTAAATCGCTTGCTCGCGCGAGCTCTTTGCGCTTGTAATGAATTTTTATCGCGTCCGTTCGGCTTGTAACATAGCATTTATATGCCTGCAGCGGTCGAACGCCACACGATTCAGCTCGATAAGTCGAACCTCGAACGCGTCGTGTGCTGCCTGCTGTTGCCTGGCTTCGTCGCCCCGAACATTTTTCCGCGAATACATTACCCGCTTCGAACGGTTAATTGGTCTGGGAAAGTTCGCCGAACGTGGATCCGAGAAGATTCGATTGGGACATCGTTCTGTAGTTATTGTTACGTAACATGGTACATTTACGTACATTTACCTTGGGGCGGCTGCTTGTACGCGCCGTGCATCGTACGGCGAGCGCTTTTGTCTGAAAAAATTCTACTACTCTGCTATGCGGAACGGAAGAAACCGTTGCATAGAAGTACTTACGCGCACTGCCCTTCTTAGTTAATTCTGCCTACGTCGTTTCATCATTTTTGGCCGAATCACATTTGTCTATCGCGAGAAAATATCTTAAATTTCGGAGAAACGTGGATGAATCGTTACTAGAATCGTACGCGGAAAATTTTCTCGAGACGTTAAGATTCTCTCTTCGAATCGAAAACGTGCTATCTAGCGATTCAAAATGTTCGAGAGAATCGAAGTATTAAGATCGAGTACAGGAATTCAACTTTAAGGGTTGATGGCGAAGCTAATTCGAGAACTATGTACTTTTTGAACCGATAACGTGACGTTTGTTCAAACTTTTCATCAAAATCGTTTCGTCAAACAAGATGTCTACATTTTTTCAACGGACGAGCCGTTTTCAAGGGAAGAATCGCTCTGTTACGTAATAATTTCATTTTATGGACTTTATGGATCAATGTGATTTGAAAATTGTTCAGATTCGATGACGCGCAATAGCACAGAATCAAAGAATAATGAAATTGTTGAGCGAGACTGACGTCTCGTACTCAAATTATATATAATTATTTCGGTATTTTGGTCAATTAATGTAATTTATTCTGGTATTTTCACTTTATAATATTGTTCGAATGGCGATTGAGTAGGCAAGGAAGCAGGATATGGTTCGTCGATGCCGAGAAATTAAAAGATGACGGGGTTGTTTGTGCAGGGTGACATATAATCATTATAATCATGTATGATGATGGATCATGTAGAGCAGCGAAGTAATCAACATTGCTAGCAGGTTGCGACATTATAAGCACATACAAACACAGTTGCACAAAATTGCCGCAATATTCCCTTCTTTGCTGCAATTTTGTCTTTTTAAACTTGCCGATTTTTAGGAATCCACACTTATCCAATCTTCATTTTTATTTTAAAACTTTATCCGTTCTTAAAACACCACAATTTATTATCACCCGATCATACACGCGTAGCGGACGATTAACACACGATACAAATAAAACTCTTAACCATTCTAAAAAGGGCATTAAGAATTTAAGATTGGCTATTTAAACTGGATCGAAGTGGTTCGTCCGATTTTTATATATTTGTAATAATTTAGAAATGTCCAAATGCTCGTTTTACTTAATACCTAATCAGTATCTGTTTAACGAAACCTTTTTTTTATCGAAGCGGTTTTCTATCGGTAGGCCTGTTGTTCCGTTTTGGGGGAAACGAGGGACCAACTTGCCGAATTCAATCGCGCCTACAGATATATTCAGGTGCTTTGGAACCGATGCCGAGGTCCTTAACCTTCTGTGGAGATTGTCGCGTGACGTCATCGAAGATATAAGAAGATGACGCGATCGGTCGATCGTGTGGGTTAACCTGCTGAGTTAGCGCCGCTATTCGATCGGTCATTCTGTTATACTTACATGTCTCTTCCTACTGGGCGTATCAAGCGTGTCACGCATACGTACAAGGAAAAAGCATGTTCCATGACGTACGTAATAAAAGACAGATATGGCTACCAGATTTTGCAGCGAATAAAGAAATCGCTGTATCCGAGAGATCGGCAATATGAACGATGAATTAACGCGTTGGTACCATACTGATTTGAATGATTTCCTGCTCCTGCCACACGATATGGCCATCCAAATCGAACGGTGTGATAGTTGTCTTAAGAAAAGCATTAGCAAACAATTGAAACGAGAGATCACACGTATCAATAACGATTCTTTTATAAGAGATTCGAGGTTTTCACGCCGTAGATTCTTACACTTTGCACTGTTCTGAGCATATGACGCTATTCGAGGCTTTCGAATAGAATTTCGTTGCAAAGGAAATGGCGTTTCGGTGCGTTTTTAGACCCTGAGAAAGCTAGTTCAAATCCTGGAAACGTCGGAAGAAATTCCTTTCGGACACGGTTTCTATCCGAAAGCCTCGAACAGCGTTAAGCGCGAATTCCTTTATAGATTTCAATGGTTATGGTCAATGGATGTCGTACTTTTCGTTTTTGGGGACCAACGGTGTTATACGTTGCACTATTGCGCCAACGTTTCGCGAACGTTACGCTTCGTTCGTTCAGAGAAGACTCGAAACTATTTCGTACAACACGATCGATCTCGAGAAACCAAAGGTACGATTCTTTCGTATTTTCCTTCAATTGTAGGAAATTTTCTAAGGATAGAAGAAACGAATTTCGTCGGAAACGACCCAAAGAACGCAACAGGGTTAACAGGTTGACGCGACATCGCCGTAGTCGCGAAATCTACGATGTCTCAGTACCGGAATAGGTTGATCTCTAGCGAAGCAAACCTCGGTAAAGCAACCTCCGATGAGACTAAGTAGATATCGGCGAATGAGCGATGCGTGGGAAGCTAGTCTGGTGGTAGTGGTGGGCGATCTGCCTACGTCCCGCGGGATAATAAATCTGGACTGGGGGCCTAGGTTAGACTCGCCACGATCTAAATACATACGTAGAGGACGCCGTTTACACGCGTATGCTAGGTTCGCGTTAACTCTCCGCTGAGAGAAATCTCCCTCTTCCTGCTGCCTTAATTGGACTCTCTTCGCTGCCATCCTCTTTCTATCCTCTTCTTTCTCCTGCTGCTCCTCCTCCTTAGCCTTCTCCGACCAACCCGCCCTTGTTTCCGAGCGAACGTTTATGAATATTGATCGTGCGTTACGGTCCCGTTTTTTTCGCGTTCCGGAAGATCGAGCCGCCGGATTCTTTTTCTCGCGGCCCTCGTCTCGAGTATGCGCATACGCAACAATGGATAATGCGTGATAGCGCTCCACGTCGTTCGAGAGTTTCAACTGACGTCAGACTCGAACGTTACTCTTTCGAGAGGCTCTTTGAAGCTTGAATTTTTAAGAAGTTGACGCTTGAAAGACGAACCATGTAACCTACATTTTTGGTGGCTAAACGCAGACTTGTGTTTTTTCATAGTAGCTCATCGTACAGTTTTCTTTTTTATTCTTAATTATAGTTTAATGCCGTATTAACTGTCAAATCGTTGACCACGCTATAGGAAATTGTACTATACGCGAAACATTAATATTGTACTAATTTATCGGATAATTTTTCATCTCTTTTATTTGCAGTTCAACATTTTATCGTTAAAACTCTATTTCAATGCCGTAGTCATTAAGAACTCTAACGAATTTTCGGTGAGTATTAAATCCTTATTGATTTTCCTCTGATAGAATTCAATTCTTAGAATACACAATTTAGTAGGTGCTATAAATTATTCGGACAAAGGAGTTAGTTGTTAATTGGAATCGGACGTGTTTTGACCGTGGCTGACGTCACGCGCTCGAATAGATCTAAAAGAGAAGCAGCTGAAGCTTAACTTGCTCGAATCATTAACATATTTTATACAAGTAACTAAAATTTAGCAAAATTTATACAAGTTACTTTGAAATTTTTATAGAAACATAATGATATTCGTTACCTTAGGAGACGCGGAGCAGGTAATATGATTTTGTCAGATTGCATTAAAATGAACGTTGCGTGGGTTTTTCTCGAATATGTCAAAAGGCGTAACTGTAAACCTCCTTTTCCTCTTGTCTGCTTATGGCTCGATGATATTGGAAGACTCGTTCGTGTAGTTCATTAAGCACAGATAATTAGCTATTCAGTAACCATAATTGCTTCTTACGATGCGCACTTGTATCTCTCTAGGAATAAATTTAATCAGCTGTTTAATGCGCAGAATTCTATATAGTTATACGCATGTTATTGACTCTGCACTCGTGACGAAGAAAGAATAAATGTCATACGCAGGAAATTGACATTAGTAAACTGGTTAAAGTCGAGTTTCAAGAAGGAAATAGCTCAACGGAAATCAGTTATACGAGCGAATATTCTTAGAGCGGCTATGTCCAATCGTTTTTCAAAGAAAAGGACATATAAAAGTAAGTGTAAATTTCGTCTTATCTAGCGTAATCTTATCTTGAATTTCCGTTTAATATTTGATGAATCTTAACAGGAACCAGCTAGTTCTTTTTCTAGAAAAATATGTTATGTACTTTCAGTAAGAGATTCTTCGATGTCCTTGTATTTACCGCGTGCAGTAAAGCGGTTAAAATTAAACAATTTACATTAAAATTAATATCACGTAATTCGTATTAATATTAAATAATAATTCTCTATTTTTGACTATATAAATCAATCGAGAATATTTGAAACAAATATTTTTGCGGAGTTAATTACAACACATTTGTTTTCGTGTTAATCTGTCTGATATACGTAGTTTTATTTTCATCGATATAGATAATTATTTATCCTCGTAGTTGCAACGACGATCACACAGACACATATATGGGAACAAGAGTACGCGAGGAAACAGGATATGCTCATTAACGTCTAGCTAGAAACAGCATTTCCACTTGACTATAATATTCGCGTATCCGTCACACGTATCGGTGTTCGGTCTTAATCACAGAGTCTGCTTTCCCCCGGGTACCTCTCATTTCCTCCTCAATTTTCACTGCACGTGGTCTTTTATTCATCCTCGAGCCTCCACCATAAGTCATAGTAATTAATTATAGAGATGAATCATATCTCGATACGTCAGTCCCTCTTTCTTACCGGAGACTCCTTTTTCTCCAGTGTCGTAACAGTTCGAGATACAGGACGCTACAGCATCTGGAAATCATCGAAATTAGTGATTTGTCTAATTACGAGAATGTACTGAACGATTATTTCGCGCGTAGAGAAAATATCGTGGCAACTTCCGTGTACAACTTTACCTACAGAGAAATGAGAATGAATGCCTGATCATTAGGCTTTTACGGTGGTCTAGTTTTTGTTATTCAGGTAATTTAATTTGAAATTATTTACTTCTAAGATACTTGTTCTGTTTCATTTTAATATTGTATCATTATCTCAATGGACTTTGATATTATCGTATTTTACACGTTTATTTGAGAATTCGCAAGGAAGTTGAAGGCGGAGCTTGTGAAGGATAATTTTTACGACGGTTGCTAGATATAGCAAACTTCTCATTAAATGGAATTTATGCAAACCACTTGAAATTCGAAATTTTATGATAAAATAAACCTAATATTTTTCTTTTTTTTTTTTTTTTTTTAGAGAATTTGAATTTCCAGGTAGAGATTATTTTGCAATACATTGTGCACTGTACACCACCAAACAAATTACAATTATAATTACAATACAGTATTTTCTTAAATCGTAAAGTTACAGTTTTTGCAAACCGGAAAAGAGAAACCTAGTTTCTGCAGTTGTTTAATTTAAATTAACATCGAATCACCATCGAAAATGTAGTACAAAGTATATTATTAAATTTTCTTTCCTCCTATTCTCCTTTTTCTTTTCTTTACACGAGTCCTACATAATTAAACTAGACGCGATGAAAATCGAATCAAACTTCGACAAGAAGCCATGTTCTATTAGAAAACACATGTTAAGAAAATGTTATCTAATCTAATCTTACATCGATAGAATGCCGATTACCCGATATCGGCAACTCCGTCGAGCATCGAAAACTCAGACGCTAGCGAGTCTTAACACACGTTCGACAGGTTGTTAATTAGGTGTTTCGCGATAACGCCTAATCTTATCCCGATACACGGACCCTCAGAATCCACGTTAGTCCGCGTGTCTCGTACCAGCGACACCTTTCCCCTTAGGTAGTCAGCGCGCGTAAAGACGATTTTTACGCGTCGTCGATGACGCACCTCGAAACACATGGACAATTAACCCACTTATCCAGAACTAATGGGCATTCCATTATGGTGTTCCCTGGCGAGCGGTACATCAGTGGTCGCAAGTATCACATACTCGTACCATACTCGCCTAGGTACCCCGTGACGACACGAGAAATTTACAAGGCGATTTCTGTTGACTAGAACGAAGATTCAAAGTTATGTGAACGCGTGACTCGAGAAATTAAGGAAATTACGGGACATATGAGTTTATATAATGAGAAAAAAGTTAATAACGTTGAATGGCAGATCGAGTAAACGAGAGTCGATTGGAGAGTGTACGGGATTTCGCAAGGTGAATGAATTCGTATTTTACGATTATGTCTCTTACGAGCGAATAAAGCGACATTGCTTCGGAATTTGTTTCATTAGCTTCTCGATTTATTTGACTATACAAAACGTTCAAGAGTAATTTAGATATGGATGTTTTACGTTTATAGAAGAGTTTACTGATTGAATTTACACATACAGTTATTTGGAAATCAATATAATACATTTTTTCTATAATAAATCAACGTGGTACGTTCTTTGCTGTATTTCGCTCGTTGATATTTACAAATTAGCTTCGAGAATAATACAAAATCAGTTTTACGTGCATTTTCACGTCATGTTTCAATTACCATCAACTCTGTCTACATCAATATCTGTATATCACTTTTGTTATTAAAATAGCGATAAGAAACATACGAATGACTTCTGTACGTAAATTTATTCGCCACAAGAATCAGACAAATAATAACAAATCATAAAATGGACGTAGAAAGTAATATTTACAACATCGTCCTTCCTCTCTCCTTCTCGAGTCATCGAGTAAATCAGTCTGACGTCCGAGCCTCTTATACCCCAACGTCCAACGTCGCCCATTAGTACCGATTAACGACAGACAGGTCTTTCGCCGCCATCGACGCCATCATCATTTAAATCACGTTCAAAACTATCGAGGAATCAAATACCACTAGGAATTTGGTCAACGAAGAAACCGCCATCTTTCCAGACTGTATCTCGCCAATCTTTTGTCAGCTCGACTTTACGTAATACTGGTATCGTGCGCGAGGGAAACGGACATGGATATCGCTCTGTATTCACGGAACGATCGCGTCCATGCAAATTCGTTGATGCAAAAGCCGCGGACGCGTGTTATATAAGGTGCAAAGCTTAAACGCGTGGCGTGCGAGCGAGCGAGCGAGCGATCGCGTACGCGTAAACCGGTTTGCTTTTCGCGCTTGGTGGGGGCGTGTGACGCGACGCGCGTAAATTAACATCGACGCCGGAAAGAAACGACGCCAAACTTTCATATTTCATGGAATCGGGCGAAATAAGGAGCGCGAGAACGGCTTGCCTTGGAATTTTGCACTAAACTCTTCGACCGGACCGCGGTATTGTCGGGGCAAAAAAACTGGCGCACTTCGCACGATAGCTTGTTCTCTCGGATAAACGTTGAAGCAGCGGTGATTGGTAGACGAGGCTTCTTCGCGGTGATTTATGAATATCGGTTTTTTTTTTGCTTTGATTTTTCTTCCTTTATTTTTTGTTTGTGTTAATATTCATGTTAAAGGTGTCGCAAAAGGATAGATTATACATTTAGTCGGGAAAGTTCACATACAGCTGTCGAATTTTGCGTATCTGAGCCACCGAAGAAACTGGAAACGCATTTTGTCACAAAATTGCGTTTAGTTATATATTAATACGGTTATTATACATATACGTTATAGATATTTATAGATTGTTATACATTATAGATTATAGATATATATCGAGGAGCAATTAAAACATTTAACTCGCAAAAATCGCGAGATGAAATTATATCAGAAATTACGAAACCTTTAACGCTGACGATAGCTGGTCATAGTCAATACTTAGGACACCTACAAGATATTGATATTACCTAATATTAAGCCTACTATTTTCATGATTTCATACAGACATAACAGATGTACGTAATGTTTGCAATATTGTATCTTACATTACTCTTACTCCTTTTTTCTTAATAAAAGCGTTACATTTTAATAACACGTGTCTTAATGTTCTAAAAAAATTTGCACAGTTAAATGTGTTTTCACTATAATATTTTATATTTATGGGATGTACGTGGACCTTCGTGACTGACTGCAAGTAATTTGGTTGAAATTCCTAACAATTTAGAAACAAATTCTGGATGGATATAAGTTAGATGGTGAAATTTACGATCCTTTCGCTATTGATCTTCTGATTGATCAAACCGAGCAGTTTGATTAACCGACCAATTTATTCCGTAGCGATGAATGATCAACTTCCGTAACTAAGCGAGTGATTAATCTCAATAGAAAGTATCGATATCTGTGCACACGCTCGGATCGTCTGCCACAACACGGCTCGTGTTTTCATCCTGTTTCCATTCCTGGTGAGGACACGCACATATGTAAATGATGCTCTGCTTCTCGTTCCTTCGACCACGTGTATTATATTTTCCTAAACCATTCCTACTTACGCTACCTCATTATTCACCTAATTATCCTCGCAACATTGCTGTATCCTTTTCTGGAAACACGCTAAAAGCAGGTAACGTGTGTAAGTTTTACTGTTACGCTGAATCTTGCAATAAAATCAAGTAAATTAAAATAAGTTTCCTATACGGATACTATAATTTCATCCGGTTTGAATTTCGATATATTTACACAGCGGTAAAAAAGATTTACTTTTATATGATTTTGAACTAATTGAAATAATTCATTATTATAAAATAAAACATCGTCGTATTATATTACATATTTTAATACGATAAACGCGAATCGAAGGTGTCACTTAAAGTAAAGGGGTTAATAGAAAGTGCTGCAAGTTTAAATTTGTCACGATCCCTCGATCACACGATTCGTTCAACTGTAATTACAAATTGCACGAAGAAACAAAGTTATAAATCACAAATATTAGCATGAAACTACCAATAAATACAAAAATCAATAATATCGGCGAAATTGTCCGTAAGGTCCAAGCGAAACGTCTTACAATCGCCAAACGGAAGCATATTGTTTATACTACGTTGCTTGATCTTCCGAGTCTCGGCTGACGTGGAAACTTTCACGTATCTCTGGCCAAGAGGGATTCTCGACGCGACGTTGCATTTCCTGAACGTAACGCTGTGCGAACTATGACATTACGCTTAATTGTCGGTGACTGCATAAACATTGATGAATGCCTGGATGGCTGTGGACGTGCTTTCTCGAGATCCGTTCGATGACTTGGAAGACTTTCACGACGACCAGGGCCCCCATAGAAAACTGAAAGTCACATCGTGTCAACATTATAAAGTAACGATTATTCGTGTTACGTTGTACCACGACGTGTCTCGCCGCGAGTCTTTCGTGTCTCGACGATCGACGATCGGCGGTAGGTACGACGTTTTCGTCCGTGAATAAATATTTGCACGTGCGACGTTTCCCTACTGTCATTCCAGGGAAGCAATACCCGGGAAAAATTCGAACGAGGCAAACGAATACAAGCAACGATTGTTCGTTTGCTGATGGTTTGGTCACGTTTATTAGAGAAGGTGAGTGAGGCAAAGAGACGAAGAGTAGCGCGGAGAAAAAAGGAATGAGAGAAAGAAGAAGAAAGGAGGGTTAAGCGAAAGATAAGGTGGGAAGAGAAACGAAGGGAAGATTAGATTAGTACAGAAAATAAAGACAGGGCCGAGGACAGGAAGATCAGGGTGAAAATGAAAGTGAAGGAAAGGAAAGAAAGGAAGGAACAGCGAAGATAGATGAGAGAAGAAAAACCGTAAGACGGGAAGAGAAGTTATTAGAATAGCGCTTATATTTGCTTCTTTTCGTTTCAGAATTAAACAAATATCTTCTTAATCCTGTTAGAATCGATACTTCTGCATTATGAAAAGGTTTCTATCCTATCAACTATTTCAGTACAGATTTGAACATTAGACAGATCATTACGAAACGACTTAGTTTCTCAATTGACGATTATATATGCGCAAGACTCACTCGCTTGTTATGTATTCGCTTATTACATACTCGCTAAAAATTCTACGTATTACGTTCGGAAATTTCTCTGGTAGAATAATTGAATAGAAAATCGTGATTTATGTTTACGTAGAAAAAGACCAAAGGCATATCTACGTAAGTTACGAACGTTGTTGGTGTAAATTGTCGCGTGGACTTTTACAACGACGGTTGTCTGTGTTAAAACCTCACGAGCGAAAGGTAACGTCAAAATGAATTTTGTAGCTTGATCTTGAGCAGAATTCTCGAAATGGTACAAGTCCGGTTTAACTGCAATACATTTATTTTTATTCTTTATACACGATTAATTCGAATGCAAAGTATCGTTTCGTATCAAGTAAGTCACTCTCTTCTTTCGTCTATATTCGATCGAATCGTCTGCAATTGAAATTCGTGCAGCGTAATCGGATTTTTCCGCGGAACAATGATTTAGCACGGACACCGACAACACGGGCCGGATAACTCTTGTAGCAGGAAGAAAAGTCAGCCGTGCCCGTTATTCCGACATCGCCGTTGGGAAGAATGTAAATCACTGTCGTTGATTAAACGATTTATTCCGTCTACCTCTTAATTGGACCGGTGTGTTTATAACACGGTCCAATTAAAAGGGAAACGTTACGTTAAACGCGATCATACGTAACAAACGCCTGATAAGAGGTCTTCGGACCTGTCACGGTATTTAAAGAATCTTCGATCAAGGGGATGCTGCGCGTTATCCCGTTGCGTATCCGCCCTAAGCTCTCTCTATCGTCCCGTTCCGCTACCATGTGTCTCTAAGTGGACCGGTTTGCGTGGCCACGGCGACGTCTGCGTAGGCTGCATCATCGTCGCCGATCGATTCCTGGTATTAGGAAAAAAAGTAAAAGCAGACGAAAATCGAGGGAACAGGAACGAAAGAAAGAAAACTGCTTCTCGGGGGAAGAAAGGGTTTCCAGCTGGAGAGAAAGAAAGAAGAGGAGACAGCATTACGCCGGAGAAGATAACAAAAAAATCAACCGTCCACGAAGTTAGAAAAAGCAGAGTCGACGAAAGAACGTACACGTGGTGCGGTGTGCACGCTTATCTCGCCCAGGCTAAGCTTGTCGCGGGCTTGAAACACTCGAGTCTGGCCTAGCGAGATATAACGTACGGCTTATAGTGTCTGGATATAACTTGGCGCTTGCCGTGGATAGGGATAAGTACATAGATCAAGAGAAAGGCTAAGGAGAATCAACGGGCAAGATCCTCCTCCTTCTTCTACCGATTCCTTTTCCTTTCTACCTTCTTCTTCGCATCTTCCTCTTCCTCTCTTTCGCTTCCTTCTCCGATTTGCTCGTTCTATCTGTTCCGACTTCCCTGTCCCCAACCAGCTCTATCGAAGAAGCGGTCAGAGGTACCGCGGGAAATTAATGGGCATCTGCGCAACCGCATGAATTGAGTGGAGACTCGTGTTAATTGGGATAAAGTCTCGTGTTTTTCATGAATGAATCAAGCCCCGTGTCGCGTCTAGGCGACGCTCGGTACCGGTGGAGCAACACCGCCAGTGGTGGTTCCGCCTCGATCATCCTCGCCGCTTTTCCGATCCCTTTCCAAACTACCTTCTTCCTGTTCGGCTTGGTTCGTTCGATTCCGACGAGGGTCGAGACCAGGGTTGAGAGCTGCTGCTCGCCCACGCTCCGCTACATTCATTCACTTCTGCGTCGATCTCCCCTGGCCCCGCATCGTGGCGAGGAGGAATCGCCGCGGTGCCTTCGGCTCGAGCGTGTTCACCGTTCCTCGCGTGCGCGCTCACGGCTGCCGCCTGTGTACGCGTCTCCACTCGCCTCGACCTAGCCAGCTGACGTCATCTGATTCCTATACGTTTATCCGCGCGCATTTCCTCGCTCCCTCTGCTACCCCCTGTCATGCGAGCCGACCATTAATAAACTTTATTACGCGGCCGAATCCGCGTGGCAAAGGTCTTTCGACGCGGGAGACGCGAGAGACGCGCGTGGCTACCCGCTTCACGCCAACAGACATACCGCCCAGCTGCCTTCGATTCCTGATATACAGGGTGTCTTAAGCTGGGTTCCAGGGTAATAGATTATTTTACGTGCAAAAATAAGCCATGGAAACGAGATAGTACTAGGAAAACTAAGAACGTGCCACGTACATTTTATATACTCCTTCTTGCTTTGGCAAGAAACTCGTTCAATAATTACGCAACACTTTGTCGCTCTAGTTCTTAACTCTTCTATATCCACTAGTTTTGTAAACTAGAAAAAACTATGTATAAAGTTTGCAAAGTTTAAGATTACATATCCTGTGTTAAGACTTACAGGAACTGAATATCTGTTGCGTTCTACGTAGAATTCTCGTCGTATTATCGCGAATTTGTATTCCTTCTAGCAACGAGACACGCGTGGATTGCTTAATCACGTTTCCCTGGAAAATAGGATTGAACAACTAAGAACTAGAGCGATGATTTGCGACAGGAGAATCTCGATCGAACACATCCTCACGCCTTGCTGGTAATACCAACGCGAAAGAAGCTTCTATCGAATCAATGGCAGCCTCAAGGAATTCACTAAGAATGTGAAAGTACTATCTGCCCTGGGACACCCTGTATACTATCGATTCTACCGTTCCATCGGGTATTTTTAATGTTGGATTTCTCTTATTTCTTCGCCTGTTTTGCTGTTTCTGTCCTGGTGTTTTGGACAATCGCGGTATCCTTTTTTGATTTCGCTGTTTTTATACGCGTAAGGGATTTTACACGGGATTTTATTTGACCTCCAAGGTTATGAATTATAGGGGTGGTCGTTTGGCGAATAAAATAATTAGAATTTAATGGTATCAAGTTGCATGCATTTAGCAGATAAAATACAGTACCGTGTAAATGTATTGGAAATATATCCGACACTGATCTTATGGCGCCAGTTAAACATATTTTTAAGAAGATGTTCCTACTTGTTGTTATATGCAAATGGCTTCTTAGATATTCGTGATTTCATCGTTTATCTATGGTTTCTTGCAATTCACAAATTGTTTGGAGATATTACGGTAAATAGGACCTCAAGTTAAATGCTATGAAAGTACGAATTAAAAACTCGAATGAATTTTTTATATAATATATTTGTATAATATAAAGTATAATATAATATAGAATAATAGAAAATACAAAGTAGATTTATTATATTAGATAATAATTGTGTAGTACTCTCGAAAGAACAAAGTATTGATTATTCCAAAAGTAATTAACCAGATTTTCAAAAGAACTCGTATTTCTTAAAAAATAACGATAAAATCAAAATGACACAAAATATATTTATATTTATGAAAACGAAACATTTTCGTCTAATAAATGTTCTAAATCTTTCGCACGGAACTTTTTTATTTCTATTTAGAACGTAATGACACTGATATTATTCGATCTTTTTAATTAATTCTACTATGATTTGGTTTTATTCATCATATATCGTGTGATTACACTCTTGCTTTGAAGTAAAAAAGTTTGTTAAAACTTTAACTTGGCACTTTACGTTGGTAGTTAATTATTTGATTTCTCACCATTTTTTTCACGCTCATATATTTATTACTTCCTTTATGATATCGGTTGCTATGAATTATCGACAAAGTTTACCTACTTTGGCTAGCTCACCGTAACAGCCGAATAGCTGCCAGATATAATTTGAATTGCAAAGTAAGATGAGTGTGTTCGGCGAACAGCTGGTTTATGAGCTACTCTTTACTTGTTTATTGAGTCATATAAATTGTAATCGTAATGATTCATCTCGATTGATTACGTAAGAAGAGCATGAACGTGTCTGAGACTTATTGTGTCCGAGACGGTTAGAAACTTATAAATTATTTTAATAAATAACTAGAGCAATATGTACAAAAAGGATAAAACCATCGTCAACTTAGCGATAAATTTTTGTGTGTGACGTATTAATAAAATATAATAATGCGGTAATGAGCAAATGAAATACAGTTAAAAAAGAATGAACATACCTACATGAATATTTAACTCCTATCTTACATTATAAAGAATTGCCACCAAATTATCGAAACTGTTACATTGCATTAGAACTAGAGCGAGATCGCTTAAAAATCCATCACCTTTTTAGCAAAGATAATGACGAATAATACGATCTTCAAGTTTACTTGGTTTTTGACTTCGTCAAGGACCAAACGTCAAAAAGATGTATAAAAATTTATTTCGGATCGTGGATTTCTATTCCACCTTATAAATAGCTAATTACACGTAGAAATCAAGAATTCGGTGATTGGGAAAACATAATTCGCACACATAGAACGATGACGAATCTGCTTGCGCGCGCATCCGTTGGATGTCACGTTGTCCGAGATTTATGGCGAGATCGCTCTATCGCGATTAGGAAACTGACGCCCTCGACGCTTTCCACGATTCAGCGAGAGAGTTCAATGAACGCATAGACCAAACGATTTTCCGTAAGCAGCGATCGCACCGGCGCAGCGTGCGCCATAGAAAGTTGCGCGCATTAACACGTCGCGGATTGTTCGACGGTAATTGTACAAAGATCCTGTTCCCACGCGGGAAAGGAGCAATTTCGGAGCAACTTCTAAATGGACGCGTCTTAATTTAACGAATTACTACAGGAATAAAGGGAAAGATACGAATTATTTAATAGCAGAGAAATGTTTTTACCGAAGCGAGTTTCGAAAGACGCAGCGCTTATTAATAATCGCTTTGAATAAAAGAGCGAAATAATAAATTATATAGGAACGTGTTTTCGATATACAGCGGTTCGAAGAAATTCTTATCGTCAATTTATTTACTTCGTAATTTTTTGTAATTTGATTACTTAATTTTCTTACTCGTAATACGCATAAAACGCAAAGATATATATGTAGAATATCCAAAATACGGTACTCATGATATCTAGCGAGTAAAGAAAATCTCTGCGTAGATTCTAGTTTTTCAATCACTGTCGTAAAAATAGAGATTCGCATAAACATCTGCAGTCTACTAATAATATTTCTTGTAATCTAATAAATTTGTACTTTTTTATTTACGCCAAAAGCAAACAAACTTTTAATAACGAAAACAAACGGAATTAATGAGCAAAAACACGAGTAAGGAAATAAAAGGATAGAGAAAAGTCGGTGCTGGCCAATAACCTTCTTCTTCAGGGCTTGGCAACGTTGCACGCACATAGGTAGCCGGTTGGTTAATGATGCCCGCGCGAATCGATGATTCGTCAATGTCCGGCGCGGAATTGGAATTATCCGACGGAAGAGCAGGGTGTACACGGGTCCTTGGTCGTGCTCGCATCCCTCTTCGGTCCAAGAAAAATCGTGACGGTATTAGGTAATCGAGTATGTTGCCTTGGTAGAGAACCGATGATTTCCGGAAGTGCATGTGACAAAAGGATTAATGACATTCCGATGCTCGCAGCGTTTCCTAGTCATTTAACCGAAGTTGAATGGCAAGGCGTTTCGAAGAAAGCGAAGAATTGAAGTGATGTAAGAAGTATGAATGGGACAACTGTTGAATAGCGCAGGAATTATGAAACTGAGTGTGTATCTAACTTTCGTTCAGTTCCTTGAAGAATCGGAATTGTATTAAAACGCCTGAAATAAACTGTTTGCGTAATGTTAGATAATTACTTGGTTATATGGCGATGACTATCTTAGATTGTAATGAATATTCAAGTATTTCGGTTCAGTCGGTAGAAGAAGTCAGAGAAATATAATTGCTGCCAGATAATTGTTTTATACCATAGCAGGGAGCATAGAGATAGAGCAAGTAAGCCCTCGTACCAAATCCTAATTAATTTAGTTTGTAATCATTTCTTGGAAGACAAGTTTGGAAGTCATCCTGTATTTATAGCGCCACAAATTAGATTTTTAGATTTAGTAGCTTTTCCAAGCTTGCATTATACATAGAAAAGAAAAAATAGAAACGATACAATTAATTGCATTTACGCGAGTAAGTGTTTCCTCGATCGTACTTTCACCACTGTACAGGGAACATTAGAAATTGAGAAAAGGTTCGAGATTGTGAAGGAGACAGGAAGTGTTCATAACCAGTAAATCTTTGGAAATGATCTGTAATTACATTACCAACATTATTTCAACAAACTCGTTTTCTTTCGACGAGTAGAAGTTATATCCTCGTAGAAAATTATGAGCGCCGGTTCAGCTATCGATGTACATGATGTTAGGTTGTCCCAAAAGTTTCTTTCGTTTTACAAGGAAATAATGGATGCGCAACATTTGTCGTTTTATATTATTTTATAGAATTACGTACGATCGTAACAATAGAAGAGGAACAAAATGGATCCTAAAAAATTCAATAAAATAATATAAAACGAAAAAGGGTTGTGCATCCATTATTTCCTTATGAAACGAAAGAAACTTTTCGGAGAACCTAATATATTAGTTGTAAAAATGAATTCTTTCCGACAATAAAACTTCCACTTTACACAAAAATCGGAAAGAATTCATTTTACGCCTAACACATATGTACAATGCGTATACGTAGGTCGCGTAATAATTAATCGTAATCAAATTTGATGAATGATAAATGACCAGCTAAACTACTTAGCCTGTCTGAAACAACCTTATAACTCAAATAACCATACCTCTCACTTTACGTACGAAAACGTGAGGTCCAAGGATACCGTCGAATCGCGAGCATGGCAACGATCCGGTCGGAGCATCCGCGGATGGAAGGAGGCAGGGCAGCGTCGGCTGTTGAGCTCTCGATCTTGATCACGATATGCGAACATTATCCTTAGGAGGAAGCGCGAGCGATGCGGAAACCGCGAGAGCGTTCCGTTGCACACGTGGCCGAATGCCGCGCAAGCCCGGAATCGTGACTTTTTCGCGAACACCTGTCTATCTTCCGCCGAATCGTGCATGTATCGGTCGCACGACCTGTCCCGGCACGTAGGAGGAGATCATCTCCATGATCAATGGTCCGCCACGGCGACTGCAGCGACTGCATGTGTCCCCGGGGCCATAACTGTATTCGCGGATAGCACGTAAGATTATGGATGAACCGTTGCACAGTTGCGGAACAATGGCAAGTTAATGGCAATGCGCGCGGCATCCCTGGGCTGCCGCCACGGTTCCTCGCCGCGGTTCTGTCCCTAAGCACAGAGCACTGCCGCGCCAAGAAACGCGTAAAGCCCCGTTTACATCGTTGCGACAGTCGTGCGCTGCAAATGCATCGCCGTCTTTTCTTCGTCTCGATGTTACAGTTTGTTGCGAATAGATACGCGAGAAAATAGCACGTACTGAAAAAGTTAAGTAACTGAACATCGCCGGTTTCACGTCACGATATTGAAATAGACGATGCCGGAATACGAGGATCCGATACTCATCATTTTGCTAAATGATGAGACGTAAGTACATACAGATAGCAAATAGCGATCATATACGTTTAACATAAAGCGTCAAAATTGAGATGTTAAAATCTTTGGAATCCTGGGCAAGGATGTCTGTCTCACGCGTGATCAGTAAAACTCCATTTATCTAATTTCGTTGATTGAAATGAAGTTTAGGTTCAATGTCTAACTTAGTCGAGCTCCTATCGACTGAGTGTGAACAAAAAACAGCAGGTAATGGAGAAAATTGATGAAATCCGAGCTCAGGTTCAAATAAATGGAGTTTTCCTGTATCTGATAGTTGTCGCAATCGACTCGCATAGTTACTGTTTATCTTGGCTCTTCGGACGCTACTCTTTTTACATTTCAATTGTATTCTATTGTTTATCGCAGTAGTATGAACAGACCATAACGCGATCACGTGAGCGCACGCTCACGTTCTTCTGGAAGCAGAGGCGACGCGACGTTGCGTGGACATGCGTGCGCGCATCCCATTGTCGTAATAATGCACGTTCCCACTCTTCACGCCCGGTTGCCGCAGGCGTGTCGCGTTCCTAGGAAAGCTGCCCATCGATTTCGCTACGATGGGTAATTTCCTAACGCTTCGCGCCGCATACGTTGGCTGATCGTGAGAGGAGATCGGTGCGTCAAAGCGGATCGCCAGTTGTCAATACAGTTAGCAGAAACGCAATCATCTATGTGGCAACTTCTTTTTCGCTCCGCTCATAAACTCTATCGATTTAATATTATTGCAAAACTTATGCGTATGCGCTTTACGCGAATTATCGCGCAATATTTCGTGATTTTCTGTCTTCTAGTATACATCCTACGTCCGGCTTGATATCACGTATGTGTTGTAAAAGTCGCAATCCAATACACATTCGTGCGAACGCGTGAACCGAATGAAGTAAGATTTTCCATCGTGTATGCTACTGTAGTAAACATCTTCGTTTTCAGCAACTGCAAAGGAACTTTTTCAATCTCGTTCCATCGATCACGAGTTAGGAGGAATGTATGTTTTTTTTTTGTTATTTTTTGTCTTCGCTTATATAACGTAGGGACCTTTGATAAAAAAAAATTATAGAGGCGATAATAAATGCGTTCAATTTATCGTGAACATTATGAATTATCGTAGATGTTAGATAATTGTAGTAATTATCCCCGACATAAACAAAATAAATGCGTTTGCTCGTTTTTGAGACGACATTGTTGCATGAATCATACGTAAACCAGTTGTATATCCAGGAAAATCTGAAATGCTACGATGGCGCGTTCGGCCCGCAATAAACTCATTTAAGAACGCTTGATCGAGATATAGTGCGGTCCATTTATTTCCGTGAGGAAGACTTCTTTTTACGTATCTAGGTACATAAATGTGACCAATTATCTTCATTACTTCGGACGAGATACCAGCTAGAAAACAACGAAGCTGCAAGGGAGGGAGAAGCAAAATCTCGAGTATAGAGAATTTAAATGTATGATAATCCGACTAGAATTAATTATTTCGATTTTGCAAATTAATAGCCGTGCATGAATTATATAAAAGGGCGTTGTTTTAAAGTTAATTAAATATGTTGGAAGACGTAACAAAATTGTATCTGATTAATATAAGTAAAACACGTGGTTGCAACTGAAATTATTTTTACGTCTTCTTACCGTATCTAATTTGTTAGGCTCGATTGGTTAACTCACCCGGTACACTGCGTTCTTTCTTTGTCGATTTAAACTTGTTCGGTTTAGTTCAATTCTTCTCACGTTTACCTAATTTTATTCGATTAGATTCTATATATATAAAATTTTGCTGAAATAAAATACAATTTTATTTCAATAAGTAAATTCTTAAATTAATCTATTCACTCCACCTAAAATTATATTCTATTTACTTGGTTGAATTTTCTTATTTCCATCTGATCTTTTCGACCTAATTTCACATGAAACGTTTAATTGTATAAATTCTTATCAAACGTCGGTTCATTTTTAATGCAATCTGCTATTATTTCTTCCACAATTCCTTCTAATTAATTATCTCCAATATATTAATTCCACGATTCCTTCTAATTCCAATTCGGTCAAAAGAATCATGTTCTCGATCTAACTATTTTTCAGCCGATTCGATTCCCGCCGTTCCTGCGAGTAACAAGGTAGCATGGCTATGCATAACGATTAGTCATTGGATCGATTATCGATTATAGTCGAACCGAATTTATTCCGGCTTCGGTGTTAGTAGTCGCGTCACGTACGATCGAATCGGATACAGAGCAGACAGAAAAGAAAAAGGTACGATTGAATTGTAATAGAGTCCATGTTCGTGTCCATTGCGAGATATTATCGCGATCCAATCGGGATGAAATTAATAAAGCAATTTGTCCGCTGAATTAATACCGATCGCCCCAATTCACAGTGACTTCTGTCCTATGACAGCGCACTATTTCACAAAGGCGCCGTTTATGCTTTTGAGCTCGGCATTATCTTCGATGGCCGGATATATTCACGCGCCGAATTCCAATGAAAACGTATCATCATCGAAACATGTTGCAAAACATACATACATGTTGTAGCTAATCAGCCGATTCTAGAATGGACTTTGTCATTACTTTTAAATTTTGAATTTTAAGAGCGAACAAATTTGGCGTATGACGTTCAGAGTTTCCGTAAGGTCGTAAGACGGAATTTCTTTTTAACCATTCTGTAACGACAACGATACAAATTAATGTAGAATTATAATGATGTGTGGATAGGAATAAATCTGAAGCGCGTCGATAGAGTTTAGATTCTTTTCAGATGGACTTTTCTAACGCTGAGCAGAATATAATCGAATTTAAAAAACAAAACGATGTAAGTAGTAAAATAATAGGTATATTTTATAATAATTTACAAAATCAGATGTATAGCTTCGTTAATCGTGAACAATGGTATCGTCAGGCGACAAAAAAGATTCTAACGACGCTGCAATCTTTGCATGGAATGCCTTTTTACCTAACTGTCTCGTCAATTTCGGAGGGGTTCAAAGACCTTTTATTTCATCATCGATTTCTTAGAATAGCCAAATAAATTATTATCAATTTGCTTGATGATTCGCGTCGCCGGTTGAGATAGAGAATTCACATGCTCAACTCCTGTTTCGCGTTAAAAACGACGCGGCTGGAAATTATACGTGAAAATTGCACGTAACATGCATGATTTCAGGGAGCATCTAGAAATTCCGCGAATCTAAGTCGCGATTTTGGCGTGGACAATATGCGAGTCACGTAATTTCGGAAAGAGTATTTGGTTTCGATCAGTCAGGGGAGTTCCTCGGAAATTTCGGCTAGCCAGTCACGTGAGTAAGGAATATTAAAGTCAGAAACGGGGTACGGTTCTTAGTATCCAGGATAGGCTTGGCTAATCGCTCGTAAATACGCAGCCAATGCTTCGCGTTGCCTCGCGTATTCGTAACCCATAAAGTTCGCTTGACTAGAATTTCAACCAGCCACGTCGTCTCGACCTAACGTCGTGATTTTATCAACCTACGGACATGACTATCGAGTCCGAGAGCTGTACACCTTTCTCGTGCACGTACTTCCCGATCCTTACACGGAAAAGCGGTCTAAATGGACTTGTTGGATCAATTATTCCAGCAATTCAGCACTGAAAGAAGCAGAATTGGATTCTTTAAAGGAAAGAGAACATACATCAATTGAATTTCTTACAATTGAAATGACGGCATATATTTGAGTAAGAATGGCACGTACATTATCGGCCGAAAGTTTTAACACTAGTACGTATAACGACCGACAAAAGGAATTTTATGAAATAAAGAGTATAAAAAGACGCGATAATCTTACAGAATGAATTTGTATTTAATAAGAGCAACGGATAAATGTAATATATACTACAGAATAGGTAATTATTACAAATATGGTTAAACCAATGTGGTATTGCTAAAATTCATATTGCATCAAGTTTAGACTTTCTTTTGTTCGTTACTGTATTTCGCGAAAGACACAATTTTAAAAAGAAAATGAACTACAATTTCTGCTGTTCTAAAAAGATACAAAATTTGATTGGAGTAGGAGAGATGTTATTATCGACATTCGCAGCGTTATTTTCGAAATTGTAATAAAATTTATAAATGATTCAATGCGAGTACAATTAGGGAAATATTCCCAAACGTTTGGCTGATAGTGTATTAATCTTCTCTTCAAGACTCCTGTGTCAAGTCGGTTCATAAAAATTCTTTCATAATAATATCATGATAAAATACAATAACACGATGTGACGTTTCCCACCATATACCTCGTAGAATCGACATTCTTTCCCTCTAAAATCACTGCTTCTTATTTTCCCTCCCTATTTACAATCTCAACTTCTCAATTTGAAAACATCGCTTTTAAGCAGTACACCGGTTTACTGGAGGCAACCATGTGCGCCATTCGATCGCAGTTCCGATCTTAGGTCGCGGAAAGTGTTCTTCCTAGTGCGTTCATGAGCCAGAAGGATGAGAGGTAGGGCGTTGGTAGACGACAGTGAGCCGGTACGTGGGCCGTGATCCAGGGCCTCCGCCAGTACCGGTCTTACTGGGAAACGCTGTTATCCTGCCCTCGAGGCCCAAGGTGTACCGCAAGGACACGAATGTGGCAGTTTTTGTCGCCGTCGTTCTATCGTTCAGGCTGGCGCACGAGCTAAAAGCTTCTTTTCTCGCATCGAGTTAGCGGAGGCACCGAACTCGCTCGCGGTATATTATTGCATCGATAAACACGCCTACGTCTTTGTCTCGAGGGAACCGTGCGGGCGCCGTTTTAGCCTTCGTCGTTCGATCGAAATTAAGGTGGAAACGAACGAGGAAGGACAAGAGGGACTTCGAAGGTCTTCCCTGTACGTTCGATATTCAGTAAACGACGTTTCGGAATGAGTTTCAGCAGGGATATTTTTTCGCTGGGCGTTTTTAACAAGGAATCCTTGTCGCCCTTGGAGCGTCGAAACGGGTGTACCTTCACTTTCGGGACGTCTCGTGTTTGGTTATTACTGGGGAGTGGTTCGGGTATTCGTACGTGAAAGGAAAGGTTGATATATTATATCTCGCCATTAAAAAAACCTATATCACGCGCTTCACAAGGAAATAATAAGATTGGTATTGTACATGAGACGCTTTTTATTTGTTTAAAATCTTGCAGCGCGATTGCGAGAGGAATAAAAGGTACTGGATGAAAAAGCTTTGCGAGGTCGGAGAATATAAATGTATGTAAGGTATTGTTCAGTTTGAATTTCGGAAAATAATTGATAAATTGAAAGTCCATTTTCACATTCGTTCTCGATCTATCGACCAGTTTTAATCGAATCAATGATCCCTATATCATAAATTTTCGATAATCGAAGGAGTAGTAAATTACGTTTCGTCAAGCGAGCTTTTATATTACTAACCTATACTAGTATATAATTTCTCGTAATAAATCCAAGTTCTTCGATCGTTTCCTAACAATTAAGTATCCGATAATTATATTTAAAATCAAGGAACCGAATTGATATCTTCTTAACTCGAGTTGAAAGAGAAAGACAAAGAACTGATACTGTACAAAATTATTACTCAAAATTCCCAACTCCCGAAAGTTACTTTCGTATTCCAAAAGTACGTATAGCTGCTACACGTCACGCTTTAGTCTCTATCCTAATAATAATCTGACGATCGTATACAATTCTCTAAATCTATCGTAATCGTTTCCAGAAAACAGAACCATAACGTATCTCCGACTCCAACGAAAAAAGGGGCAACTTTCGAAAATTATTACTCAAAATTTTGAACCATAAGTTCTTGAAGCCACTCTCGTATCGCATTCGAAAACGAATTGCGGCCACACATCATATCTTATTCGCCGCCAACACGCCAAACAATCTAGACAAATCCAGCGTACAATCTCGTTCGTTTCGAGCAACTTTATATTCGCCTATCCGCGGTATCCGGGCCGCGATCTGATGGCTGGTATATCACGCTCGCGTACACACGCACGCACGCGACGGAGAAGTGGTGCAGAGCGAGTGATGCATGGACGCGAGCCAGTGTCTCCAGTATTCTTAAAGAGCGCTATTTATACCCCTGACTGCACAGGCTAAAAGAACGGCCAAGGAGCGGGTTCCTCAATAAGGCAGCAGGTAGGCCGTACAGTGATTCAGAGGCAATTTTTCCAGCTGCTCCAGACGGTGGCTCGACTCTCCGTCTGCGTGTGCACGCTTCCATCCAGCATCCACCCTTTCTACGTCTCTTTCTTATCCATCTCGTCGTCGTTCGCTTCCTCGTCCCTCCAATCGCTCACGGCTCTTCCCTTTCGTTGCTCGTTTCTTTTTCGCGCATCCTTCATGCCGCTAATCCCGAATCATGGATCTTGTTGTCACCTTGATCGCTCGCGATCGTCTGGTTCGCCGCTCAGCCGGCAGCCTTTAAAGGAGAATCAGGACAAGACTATCGCACGCCTATGTGGATATAGATATATAAGTACCTGAGACACAATTAAGGATGCGGCTGATTACTCGAAGGTGTACTTTTCTGGGTGATTGGCTTATTGAAGATTCAGGAAAGTGGGCAAAGTAGGAGTTTGTTAAGATTATCGATTATCATCGGCGATTATATTTGTTTTAATCGGAGTGATTGGTCCTATTTTGAGACTCTGTTAATATAATTCGCATTCATCGAAGCGAGATTATGCTTTTGCCTCGGCTATGCAAGGCTATGATCGAGGCAATATCTAGGCTAGTTCTTATTTTATAAGATAACAAGATTAAATCAGTGTGATTGAAAATACGCAGAAACTACAAGACATTTGAACGATTAATCATCCGTTATATTGATAATTGTAATAATCGTATTAATAAGTTCGATATCCAACAGGGTCATTGTTAACAATTACCGAATATTCAAAATAGCTATTCGTACACTTACAATAAATATCATATCTTCGAATTGTTCTCAAATTTTACCAACATGATCATGACAGTCGTGTCTCGTTACAATGCTAATAAAATCGCACAAGCTTCGTACAACACATATAATATGCGAAAAGTTTTCTATAAGTTTCCGAACGAGCCACTTTATATACAAACTTGTTAGAAAATTCAATATCGAGCTATCATAAATATCCACGCAGTAACTAGGAAAACTCAGGCGACTTTCTGATTTAGTTGACCCGTTGGTTCACGTGTGCGCGGAACTAACAGCAAGAATCGGGTCGGTGTGTGTCTATTACCGTGTCTGCTGTGTTCTGGCCGGATAACGAGCCAGGAGAACGTTCTCGCATAAAATGTGATCGAGGCGCATAGTTTGCACCGCGTCCTTAAAGGTTTCGCATTCTCGGGCAAAGCGGCCGCAACGATCGTAGCAGAGCGGAATATAAGCGTTATCAAGCGCGACGATTTCGCTGGCCTGGTACCGTTATCTCATTAGGCGAATTACCGAAGAGGCTCGAATGTTTATCAGCGGCCCGATCGAACTAATGATAGCTCGATACTGACGATCGCTTGGCAAACCGAGAACACTTGGAGCCAGCGTGGGCGTTGGGGCACCTCAATTAACATTGGAATGGCATTGCCGTCGATTTCACGTGGGCGTTCGGTATCCGAGACACGTATCCTTTCCGTTCGTTTCACTGTCGTCGCCGGTGCTGCAAGTGGCTGCCTGATTTGTCCTCGCGGTTTCGTTGGGAGCTCTATGCTCTATTCGATTTCTGGCGTGGGTTTATTTCGTGCGTTTCACAGTATGCAATTCCTGTTATATACTCTCCTGTCATTTTCTTCCTTTTTTATTCTGGGCTGAAATAGTATCGTGTACAGTTGAGTATTTTTTGACGTTCTACGGAGAAAATGTCCGCTCCGTTTTATTCTATTCTGGCGTGAGTTTATTTCATCCATTTGACACCTTGCACTTCCTGTCCTTGCCTTTTTTGTCGTTTGTTATTTACAGTAGTATCGCACGATTGCAACGCTTACGCAAAATTTGTACTTTTTTTAAAATACAAAAACGGTATATACCGTGAAAAGTTTAATTTTCTCTAATTCTTACTCGGGACATTTTAATATATATATATAGCAAATATGAATGATTAATCGTATAAATCGTAATACATGCTGAGCTAATATCTACTCTGTAATCAGTTATTTATACAAATGAACTAATACCTATATAGATATACACTACGTGTAACTGCTTAAGGAACATACACCTTCTACCCCATCAATTGAACAGAAAAATAACATTTCACTGTTTAAACGCAATATTCAATCTTTGCTTGCGTTTCGTTTTATCTGTCTCCCCATATCCCAAGCTACGTAACGAATAAAGTAAAAGTATTTAATAAGTAGGTAGATCGTTCTCTGTTGTCAACTTCAAGCAAGTGTTGATACCGGTTACGAGGCGAATAATTGTGGGTTTTCACGGCCGGTTGATGGAAGAAAGGAGCGTTTGCTTACCTCACTGTACTTCTTCATTAACAGCGTTCGAAAATTAGCGTTCAACTGCATTTCGCGTGATTTAACCTTAAACTTGTTTTATCGTTATAAATCACAGTGTCGAGTATGTTATAGACACAAGCTGTTTTACCGGACGCAAGTATTTAATATCTTTTCCTCGTAAACGGTGTCATTTGCTATTGAGCAATGATTCACTTTTTATAATTTACTTTTTATACATAATAATTGTACGCGTAACAATTATAAAGTAAAATAATTCACCTTCTGTAGAAATATCTCCAATAAGGATTATTGCAAAATTATAAATTGGGTGTATAGAAAATATACGCTTATTATGTACATTGGGAAAAGTGTTATTTTTATCTTCTTATATAATAGAAGTTTTAAACATACGTTTCTTATATTTTGAAGTATTATAGATATAGGTACCAGAGATAACGCTTAAAATAGCGTGGATTAATATATGTTCGATATTATTAAAAGTCGGTTTCAATCTCGCGGCGTCTACTGAATAAGAATAAAAAGAAAAAAGAAAAAGAAAACTATCGTATATCTGAAATTAATCAGCCACTTAATGGTTGTTTCCTCGCTTTAAAGGCTTTTTAATTCACTTGCGACTGTTATACGAGTATACTATTATACGAGTGTATCGTATACTACTTTCTCTAAAAATACATTCAACGTAAAGAACATATAACATATAAACGCTTATAAACTCAGCTTTGCCGTCGCCAAATCAATATGTGTTATTATACGCGACTGCATACACGGAATAACCTCATAAGAATACAAAAGCTAAAGCAATGAAACAGCGAAACAGTACGATGCAACTTACCTCCGGTTACTTTAATTGATCGATTCGATCGGTTCAATAAAGCAGAGCTGAAACTTCAACTCGCGTTTCATCAGAGGCAAGAGTCCCATGGCATCGCGGCGATTAGTCAGGTCGTCGACTAGAAGCAAGCGGGGAAGGAAAACGGTGAACGCGCGTTCCGGCGCGGCGTTCGGAAAAATCGATCGGCTCGGGGAGAGGATATCCGATGGTTCGCGGGATCGTTTGCAGACCGCTTACACCGACAGATGGGATTATCTGATCTTGAATCTAGCTGGGACGGCTCGACCGCGTATAATTGCCATCGCTGAGCGAACGAGCGTAGCTTGGTCGAACGCGCCAGCTAGAGAGAAGAGAGAGCCCTTCTTTTTCTACCTACGGTTCGTTCCTTCGTTCCTTCGTTCGTTCCTTCGTCGACCGGCCATACAGTGGTCCATTCGTTGCGTTACTCGTTCTCCATCATGATCGCAGGGCTGTTGGTTCGTTGGTCCGTTCTTTCGTACGTTTCTCAGCTGGTTCGGTTGCCGGACAATGGTTGCTGCTTCTGGCGTCGTTGCTGCCGGCTGGCCGGCTCGTTCCCCGCCGGAGTCAAGGCTGTGAACTGGGAATGTGCGTGCAACTATGCTACCTAGACCTTTTATTCCTCCTGGTATCCGCCGCCTTCCCTTACCGTAGCTTATACGCGTCGGCAACGGCCATCTAGTAGTGCGTCCGCATGAATCTACGCCTCCCCATCCCTACCACGCTAGTGTCCTATCTTCCTTCCTCCCTTCTCCTTGTCCATTTCTCGTTTCCTCTTTTCCTCCTTTCGTTTCCCGCTCTATTCATCCTCTCCACCTTAGCCGTCGTTCCCACTTCATCCTCCTTCTAGTTCTTCTCGTCCTCTTCGTCTTCGTCCTCTTCCTCTACGTCTCAGCACCAGACCCAGCTTGGTCGGCTTCCTCCTCGTACCTCCCCGCTTCTCCTCCCCCTCGCCCCGCCGCTCTCATCCCCCTTGATAACGATCTTCCACTGACCATGCCGCGCGCGCACTTTTACAAACCCCCTGGCACCTGTCCACCCAAGTAGATAATAACGCTGCCGCGAATCCCGCACCGCAGCCTGATTGCCTGACTGTTACCTTACCCACCCTGCCTATTCGTCCCTCTCTTTCTCCATCGCGGCGATTTCACCGCCGCGCCGCACGGCGGTCGCGCGGCTGTCTCTCGTCGTCGTTGTCTCTTCGTCCTTTCTTCGTCCTCTCTCCTCTTCTCTTAAGGTTCGTATCAGTCTTTGCTGTTTTCCCTTACTAACCGAAGGAAGGGACGGACGGTAACGTAGAGCGTGAGGACGAGGAGCACGAGGAGAACGCGGTTTTCTTCTTGCCGTGCGGTCGCCGAGGTTAGGCAACCGCTTCAAGGAATCATTGTCTCGCTCTCTCGCGGACGATCCTCTTCGCCGCTGTTCTCCGATCGTCGCGTGGGTCGCTCGTAAGGACGTAAGGATATAAGGCTTGGATATAATATACGATATAACGAACGCGCGAATTAATCACGCGCCGGCCTTCCCCTTTTCTTCGTTTCGTGAGTTTTCAGCTTGTGCCGCGCTAGAGAACGTTAGGATGCTTTGGACGAAGGGAAACATTCCTCTGTTCGGAGACTCGCGGATCTAATTTGTAATAAAATTTTGCTTGTAACGTCCAGCTGGTATCTTTTATTCATGACGAAGGATAATAGTCTAAGTTAGAAATTAGTTAGGGATTTTAATTTATCCGGTTACGAACCTCGAGTTTCTATATCTCAATTTTACTCTCGTTTTAGCAAACAACAAGAATTTGTAATATTTTAAGATGTCCAACATAGGATTGAAAGGAGAAATCATGCATGTCAACAAGACTTTTTTCATATTTTGTCCAAGCTGAAGGTATTTTTTAACGTTAGAATAGAATAATTGAGTCGAGAATGATGGAACAGAGTTCGTTTTTACTCTATATTGATTCGATTGTTTATTTTACTGCATCAAACGTGTAAATGATTCCGTTGTACCATGGATCCTACTTTACGTAGGCTTCGAAACTTCAATACTTTCGAAACTTCGAAACTTTCAATATCGTTTATAGCAGAGTTTAAAAATTCGACGCCGTACAGTAACTTTCGAATGTACAAAACTTCAATAAGCAGGATAATAGAACAGCGTTTTGAAGCGCTTTAGAATTGAAAACCTCGATAATTCTGCAAAGCAGAATCTTAAAATCCAGAATAAAAGATTTGAACGATCGATATAATAGAAGAGAATAGCATTCGTAGCAACGATCGTCTTCGTTCGCAAAATGCCTCGTCCTCGGCTCGTTTCTTCCTCCGCATCTGTTCCAGGTAAGCGTGTCCGAGCGCAGTGCGTGTCACCTGCGCGCTTTATGACCGCTTGTCATCGACGCGTGTGGCGCGACCGGTCGAATCCATCAAGACCACCTGGGAATCCTCGTCGTTTGAGCGAAAAACCGCTTCGTGACTGTGGCGAGTAGGATGTCAAGGAGGATCCGTTGAGGTCGGTTACGCAACATTTACTCGCGCGATTCAGATGGAAATTCAAACGCGTTCTTCCGAGACGGAACGATTTCTTTTTCCCTTCTTTCCCCTTCTCGTCCCCTTTTTCAGGTAGTCACAATGTTCGTGACTTGCGTAAAACAGTGTTTAGACTAGGCTGCTTGTTTAACCCGCTCGAGTCAAAATCTTTCTTAGATCGTGAAACACGTTTCCTGGATATCGCTTGTTATGTTAATTGTCTCTATTCTAGAAGATCGATCGTTTCCTTTGAAACGGACTGGTAGCGATTTGTTGGGATAATGTTTAAGAAATATTGGAATTCCGAAAGAAAATATCCATAGTCACGTTGATTGTATTCAAACTATCAATGGTCCGAATTCTATTCGTTGTGTTTGAAAACATTCTCAGACTTCGATTCTTCTCAGTTTATTTCCAATTTTTATCGAAGTAATTAGAGACCCGCTGTGATTTAATCGTCTTACGCGTATCATGTATGTGTCGCCAAACGCCATCATTAAACTGAAAATTTCGTTGTTTCAGCGAATAATCGATTAGCGTTCAGTCGCGCGTAATCGCCACTTGACAAGAATCACTCGCGTTTGTTACATAGAATGATACGATAGAATGTTTCATCAGTTTTTCCTCGCTAGCTTCGATATACGTTTATATACGCTTCCACGTCAGATTGCGTTCTAGTTGCGCGAGTCAATAGCCAGTTTATTAATATTAAATAGAATTCCTTTGAGGGGTACGTCGACGGCACGTCGCTACCATTTTATTAATTAATTAGGGGAAAAGCGAACGGAAGCCTTTGAGGTTGGAATATTTCTGTAACGAGGCCACGTTACGTTCCATTGCCGCCATTTTAGAACGTCCGACGATCAATGCTGCGCTTCTGTAATATTAAATTTCAATCGTGCCTGGTTTTAAACGTGCAACCAGAAGGAATTGCCGTGTGTGTCTGTGTATGTGCGCCGGCATGATCGATTATTCGATTAGGAAATTCTGAAATCGGATGCCGCGAATCTATTATATTGTATCCGCAACGAGGCCGCGATTTATTACGTAACCCCCGCTGTCGCAGCTCAGCTGAACGTAATGCTTGAATTATTAAAATCATGTTTTATTCCATCCACCGGATATTTACGAGATAAAAACGTTTTAACGAGAGCGGCTACCTGGCTAGCTTGATTAGCCTGCTTTTTTAACCGCGTGCCAATTCATCGAGCAAAGAATTTTTTAAGCCTTCGAATACTAATATTAACTCTAGGTTGGTGAAATTTTATCATTTGTTGCGTAGATCGTATGATACGATTTTTATTTCAAACGGAGGTACGTATTAAGTTTCTTTTCGCCATTGATAGCTTCACCGGATTTTACACACATTCATAACAAAAGTCCTAAGGATTTATCCAACAACTCGGTATAATTTCAAATAGGCTCTGCAGGTACTCTGACAGTTTTTTTACTGACAGACAAATTTTCTTCGAAGTCTACTCTTACTCGCGCGATACCAAACGCATCGAAAATAACAATTTGCTTTGGTCCATCCGACAGAAGAAACTCTTTAACAGAATCAATCTTCCAGTTTAACACGCGACATTTGGTTCCCTCACTGCGGCGGTATTAGCTCTCGTCCGAACAAAAAAGCATGTACTCCTCTCTGCGCGACTAGACGATTAACCGTTGTCACGAGAAGAAAAACCGCGATTTGACAGTCGCCTGTGAATGAGCACGATTAAAGAACGTTAATGACCCGACCAGAAAAATGAGGAACGCAAAACGTGAGACCGGTCTCCTCGGAAACTATATAATTCACGTGCGTTCGGACACCCTTAATGGTATATCGCGGTGATCGCGCGCCGCGATCTTTTACGTTCTGCGGAACGGTGAAGTGGCTGCCTCTTTGTAAGAGGGAGGACTAAGTGAGCAAAGATAAAAAGCATCAAGGTCTTCATGGAATTCTACGAACGTCAAGAACCATTGGCCATGGGTGTATGACCGTTAACGAGCTCTGTTTTGCCGGCTAAAAGTCTCCCTTGTTTCGTTCTTTTTTTTTTCTTTTTTTTTTTCTCGTGTGTCCCCTGTTCCTCTTTCTCGATTATGATTTCATTCCTTATTGTGACACTGTGCTATGCGTACAGCACAGCTTTGTACAGTGATTCGTTCGTTCTCTTTTGTGAGAGGTCTGGTGATGTCATTCGACGCGGTGTGTGCTGCATTGTTGCGCGCTCTTGGCTTCTGATGGATTTTGGAATAATTTTTGAAATTGAAAAGGGACGGTATCGTGGGAAGTATCGTAGCGACGTTGTGTCCGCTGTAGCGGAGACTATTGAGCAGCCAAGAGTCCTAGTCCTTCCACTGCTATTTTGCATAAAGTTCTACGTTTACTATTGTAAGATATATTCGTTATAACATTTTCAATCATCGAAACATATCGGAGCAGAGAACAAAGTTTTAAGTTAAAGCAACAACCTAGTAGAGATTCCTTGCTATAAATTGGTCAGTATCGTTACTGTAACCAGAAAGAAACCGCATAATTCGGTACTGTGTAAGAACACCAAAACTATGAAAGAGGAATTTCAAAGGCTGAGAATGGAAAATTACAGAAGCAATGGTTAACTATCGTTTCCTAGATTCCCTTCTATTGTTTCTGCCAATTATACGTTTAGAACGTAATTTCTTCCTAAACTTCTAAATATTTCCCACTTCCTACGAGGAACTTGTTTGAGTTACGTCACTTTTGACATACACGTGCGATATAATACATTCGTGAAAATTGTCCGTGCTATGTGCTCAAATACTTTTCATACATCGCTGTTCATCCATATAAAGAATGAAACTCATCCGTTTCAATTTTTCCATTTCTCGTTTACTCAACTCTGCATTGAATCCTATTTTCGCGCGAGCCACGTTCGCGTCACAGGTGATATTCAACTACCGATATTAAATTCCAAGCGCCTTATCACGAGTGACCACCTGGGTGGCATTTGGTCGTTCTACCCGATCTCAGAAACATACCAATAAGTAACGATCGAAGCCTTCTCCCACCCTAATGAATAAAGAATATAAATACTCCTTGAAAATCATCCGAGTCAGTCTGAATAAGTCAGAACTAGCCTGAATAATAAAAGCCTATCGTTGTGAATCGTAAATACTATTGTAAAACTGAGTGGAAATAAAGAACTCGATCTCCTATTTGGAAATCAATAATTGTTCTTTGAATAATTACTTGACATTCGAAAAGTTGAACGAACACATCATCACGGGCATAGGCTGTTCTCGACGTTGAACTTTTCCAGCCCGAGCCGGCAACCCGATCCAATTAGCGCTGGCAACGTCGAAATATCCGTTCGCTAATTGCGCTGCTTAAATCTATTCGTCCTGTTACTTTCCCGGCCGCCGCGGCGCGGCGTTCCAGGAATTTAGTCGTTGTCGTCGTTCGTGGTCGTCGTTGCTGGACGGTTAATTACGTTGCTCGAATTACCAGGGACCCGAGGTGACTTTGATCTGGGAAAGTTCGCTACGGCGCGTTCTCTCCTGGCCGTGTTGTCTCTCCTGTTTCTAGAGAAGGGAACACGTAAGCCTCGAATCTGGTTCGAGCAACTTCCTACTCGATCGCTGGTCCACATCAGTCTGTCGTGCACGATCGACGGACGTTTCGAATCAGCCGGTTAAACGGCCCGCTATTCGTCTTTACGTGGACGACGTTGTGTAATACGGCAATAGCACCCGGAAGGTACCATAAGAGAGGAACACGTCGACGTGTCTAACATGTGAACTTTCACTGTCGTTGATTCCCGCTGTGGCAGCTTCGCCTCAATCGGCTACCCTTCTGTCTTTTTGCCGGCTTCCTTCTTATTCGCCTGATCGATGAATCATAATTAGATCGCGGATACTTATATAAATTCATACTTCTGTGAATATAATTTAAAAGACGAGATCTAGTTGGACGTGTTGTTTTACTTTATTAAATATTCGGCTGAGTAATGAAATCCACGTTGTTTTAAACAGATAATATTACTTTCATAAAAAGTCTCTCTATTTATATCATTCTTCTATGAAAGCATTTACCTTATGAGAAAAGTCAGACGCGCGTGTCTTGATTATTCTTTAAACAATTTTTATAGTACTCCTCGAAACGTATAGAGAAAAAGTTTGTTATACCAATCCAATATTATAATGAGCTTCTTAAGCTCTTTACCTTCATCTCTTTACCTTGATCTCTGTTATAATAATCTTTCGAATGTCGTGTAAAATATTGTGCGCAAAAGCGTGCAGAATAGAACGTAGTATTTGTCTTTGAAATTGAATCTATTTCGCAATTATGAAACATAGTGTTTATATTGCCACAGTTAATTATTCCTTGAATAAGTAAATAATGATTCTCCTCTGCATTTAACTCGTCATAATCGCAACTATTAACTTCAAACGCAAGATATGTAGCTTCATAACGTTGCACGATGTTACAATTGATTCGATGACACTACAATTTTATCACCATTAATCTACTCTTCGAATTATCCGTTGAATCTACGCTCTAAAAATCACGAACACGGAAAAGAAGAATTACTCTTCGCAACTGTGCCATAAACTATTGTCATCAGCCTGCATTAACCAATCAAGGATCAAATAAAAAGGGATTAATAAAATCTCTTTCTTTCTGTAATCGCGTGTAAACGAGCATAAAAACGCTAAGTAAACATACATGGAACAAACGATTACGGACAATGAGTGGGAAACCTAAATACACAGCGCGTTACGTAGCAGTGAATCACGATACGCTCGCGCAGCTCAGGTGAAAAACGTGAACAAGGTGCAAGCAATTGCACCTTGCGATCGAGTTGGCGAGCGCCAGAGTGAATTAAGCACCGTCCCAGGAAAGAATATCATCGTTGTGTCTAACAGTGAGACGTGTTACGCCTGTGACGAGCATCTATTCGACGGGGACACCGATGAAAAAGAGGATGGAAGGAGGACGGGAATAATCGAGCCGGCAAGAAATCGTGACAAGCCAAGCAGAGAGAAAGGAGGATCCGACAACGTCTAGAAAGACCTTTAAGATCTTCATGCAAAGGCATATTCCTTCTACATGCATTCTACATATGTATATAATGCCTGGCCATCTTCGAGCCTTCGAGACGTCGCCATCCACGGCTCTGGATCCACGGTGTACACGTGTAACGATCGACGGATCGCAGGTATAAGACGATGCAGCCGATTTTTCGGTCTGAAGGGACGACGCGAGGCGCGCAGATGTTTGGCAGAGGAGACAACGTTCCGCCGGCAAGACACGACACGATACAAATTTAGAGTTGCCCGAGCCTCGCGAAGTTATGTTCCTGGTGATGTAGATGCGCCGGCGTGATTGTATTCGCGATTATGGAATGCGATACGCGTTCCGGATAATGGACGAATCGCAATTGAGATTTCAGCGAGGGATTCTGCCGCGACGATCGCGAGAGTTATCGATTTTAAGGGCGTTTTGCTTTGAATATTCAATAATACTATTCAATAAGGAGATTCTATTCTTATTTCTATCTATCTATTTTTTCGTAGCCCTCTTCGGATTAGAATCGACTACCAGTTACGTTTCTTTTTGGTTTACCCTTATCGTCTACTTTTCCAACTACCAAGCTTAACATCTTTCGTACTTAACATTTAAACTTGAAACCTACGACTGAAACTTGACCTTAGAATTGGTAGCTTTTACATTCCTGTAGGGAAAGTGGATTTTCAGTGTTAGGTTTTAAGGGTTTATTACGAGATACTTTAATAGGAAAATTATTCTTAAAAGGAGGTATGTTTTGCTAAACCTTTCTATCCGCGTTTTCAATAAATTTTTCGTAATACATTTTAAGAGGTTCATCGGAAGATATTATAATAAGGAAGCTACTTTTTAACTAATAAATCTAAATATATTTATATTTAACTATAGAATATCCTATTAGGAAAAGTGCGCGGGTCGTTCAGAAAGTAATTTCCCTTTTTTAATTAACAGCAATACAAATGCATTTTAAAAAGTTCTCTTTACTTGTAATTTGAATATACTGGGTGGTTGGTAACTGGTAGTACAAGCGGAAAGGGGGTGATTCTACGCGAAAAAAGAAGTCGGAAATATAGAATAAAAATTTTTCGTTTGAGGCTTTGTTTTCGAGAAAATCGACTGAATTTTCGCTCGGTACGCGTGCACTTTATCACGTCTCGTTATAACGAATCTCACTGTAGATCACTGTCTCGATTGACGTTATGTTGATAAACACTTCAAATGTGACCGAAGTGTTTTCCTACCTATTAACTTACTATCCGACTTTTTTTAGTCTATATTTTTTTTATTCTTATTTTTTTTATTCTATATTTTCGATTTCTTTTTTCGCGTAGAATCACCCCCTTTCCGCTTGTACCACCAGTTACTAACCTGTATACGCTCCCGCCGCCAATTCATACAACTATCGCCTTACGCAATCTTTCAAATCGTCGTTTCTTGTGAAGCATTATCGACCAAACAACTCTTCAAGTTTTGCAAAAAACTGTAACGAATATCATTTGCAATGAAATCGCAGACACGTTCTTCAACTCCTCTGCAACGAGAGACGGGCGGCCTAAATGCTTACGATCACCAATGATCCGTTTATAACTTTATTACCGTAAACTGCTGTAATTCGGTGATGAATTCCTTTTAGAAGAGTGTTTTTAGACTTCGAAAAGCATCAAAGCGTGATCGATGAGATTTTCAATTCACATCGCCGTTTTAAACGTGCGATACAACGACAATATTGGATATTTAAACGAAAAATTTTTTATGACTTTTGTCGATACATGAATGGAACTAGGTGACCTTCTATACGTACTTCCCATCGTTTTATATGGCTTCTATACGCAAACGGGTAGTACTTTCTGAACGACCCTCGTATTTTTAGAAGGGGAATGTGTATCCTATTGGAAGAATTTTGATTCCCTACACTTTGTTTTCTTATGGTACATTATTTTTATTTATTTCCAAATTAATAGTTATCTGAACGCGCGAATTATTTTTTTAGAAGGAGAGTGTATTTTGTTAAGAGAAGTTTTACGTGAAAACATAAACTGTCACGTTCTAAGTATCCGTAATTTCGACGACAAGCTAGTCTTTTCTCATTTAATCACAGACTGAAAGAGAAAACGTACAGGAAGAAAATGAAATTTTTATATCAAAATGTATGTACGTTCCATCGCGCTTCCTTCGAAAGAAGGGGATTCTTTGACGCGTATCTGAGCAGTTTCTCCGACGCCGTATAGCCGACCGATATGCACGTTATAGGCGGCGTGCTTGCACGAACTGGGTCAATTTGATTGACGGCAGAAATCTCGTTGGTCGAACGTTGGAATTCTGAAGGCAAACGCCGAGTTGCGATGGAACGAAAGAACGAAGATCCTTCGGCTTCGCGGGACGAATCTTACCACCCAAGGTAATTCACGATTCTCCATGGTGTGCCGGCAGATCCACTAGGGAAAAAAAGCGCCCACTGCGAGGAATAGTTAGATCAATAGTGGTGCCGCCGGCTGCTACGTCATTGACGATCCTCTGCCACCATTAGAACCTCGCCAAACCGAAGATAGAGGAAACTAGTGTGAGAAAGAAGGATAGAAGGGGGGAAAGGGGAGAGAATCCAGATTTCTGATAGCTGAACCTCGAAAGAACAGAGCTTGTCGGGATATACAGACTCGAATCGACCCGTTCCATCATCGTGGCCAGCTTCGAGATTCCCTCAGAGTCTCTATAAATCGTAGAACAGTGTATCCCAACACTTTCTCGTATCACGACCACTTTTTATGATAGCCGCGACATGCCACTCTTCGAATTTGCATAAAAATAAAATATGCGAAGTATTTAGAAGAAGGACATAAATGTTTGCCATTACGTGTCCATCGAATTCGAAAGCACAGCGTGCGTAGTAAAATTTAAGAAGAATTTAAAGATGATTTTTATAGGATAACGTAATTAATCTGTGCAACCCTTGTGTAACGTTGACTTTTTGTTATTCATCGAGTAGCTTCGTAAACACTTTTGTCAAGAACTTTTCATCTTTTTCAGCAGTCAGTTAACGTGTCCAAATATTTCGAAACATCCGTGTAAAACGTTTCGCTATTCACAACGAAATTTTACTATTTTCCTCTGCGCCGTCTTCAAAATATTTCATCGTTATTTCGTAGCAACCTGTACAATATCTAACTTTCACTTAAAAAAATAAAAGACACAAGGAACTTGAAATATTTCAATGTATCTGGAAAAATGCAAAAATACTAGATACGATATTTTAACTGAAAATGAGAAGGGCAGAGGTCCAGTCCGTAGACTACGAAACTTTTAGCCAGTAATTGACGCGGAATGGTAAATCGAGGCGTCGTTGGTCGAATTTCACAGGCAATCTGTAACCATTAGGGGCATAACGTTTTTTCGCCATCGTTCGTATCGCTGGAAGTGGTCTCTCATTTCGAGATTTCGTAGGAACCACAACGGGTGATATATGAAACCGACCCTCCGGTGCGTATTTGATAATAAGACGTGAAATAAAGAGGATAAATTAAGATCGAGCAGACAGTTTTTCGTCCGCTCATTTTAATACACGCTTTAATGTCTGCGTCTCGACCTAATCGCGGAACGTCCAGGCTCGCGGTGTTCTCCGCTAATTTATAATAATTAGACCCGTGTCTCACTGGTCCCCACCACGTCTCTTTTTGATCTTCTCCATCCACCTCCGTCGACCTTTCTAATTCACGTTGGCGAGCTACGCTAACTCGGTGATTATTTGCTCGCTTCGAGATCCCCTGTAATTTGGACCAAGTGGCTCCACGCACGAAACCGCGATTCGACACGATGCAGTTCTGTGATACACACGTCCGGCGACTGGAGTGATATTCCGCACTCTGAAATTTCGTGTCGCAAATCGGCCACGAAACGCTCGTGGTCGCCCTCTGTATCGCAATGGTAATGGCACCAAGGCACGATCGACGATTACGATTAAACTGGCGTGTTTGGGCGAGAAGAACACGGCCGAGTATCAGCGAGGAAACCGCGAACGATCAAACAAGTCTATTGGACGTATTTGGTGGCTACCAAAAGGATTTCAGAATATATTTATTTTCCAATGAAACGTCTTTTTATCAAGTTCTGTACCTTGCATTTTCATAGTACCAAATTTTTATAATTATAGGAAAATACCATTAAATAGTGCGAAATTTAATGTAGGTACTTGGACCTAATCAGTACGCAAATGCTACAATAAATATAACGATGTGCGAACACTTTTTGCGCTCATCGAAAATAAACATCGTCGGTCAAAACGTAACCTAGCAAGAAATTATTTTAATTGACGATATCGTGGCTGAAACATTTTTTAAGGGTTCGCACGACCTATTAAGGATCAGTGCTGTGCTAACGCAACATTTTAGAGGAAAAGAGATAGGAACATTCTTCTTCCTGACCTTGTATTACCAAAAACAGTATACATTATAATTCCTGCACGAGTACATAAATCTTCTACGACAAAATAGACACGAAAACGTGAAATTTCAATTAGAAAATGTGTCACAGGCCAGAAGAATTTCATCAGGTGATAAATAAACACGAGCGCAATAAATACGTACTATTACTTGCAGCTTATCTAATGCGAATGATCGATCGAATAACAAACAATATCCGATTAGGATTAAGTGGCACGTGGCGCTATAATTTTCGCAGGAAATACGTTTTACATAAAATTAACCTTTGACGCTGCAAAACATAAATCGTCGATTAGAAAATTGTCACAGGCTAGTAGAATTTCATCGGGCGATAAATAGCCGCATATACGATAAACGCTCAGTAATACCTTCGCCTTATCTGTTTCACATGATCGAATACCAAAACATACCGTTCAAGTACCAAACAATATCCGCATGTGTACTTATCATAAATCTCGGCATCCATTAAAATTAAACGTCCGATGTACGCGATACCACTTATTCATCTATTCGTTGTACGATATCGACAATATTGCATAGTAGATGATCGGTATAGAAATCTGCACACAAAGGCTTATTTCCCGTTGAGTAAATAGATCCATGGAGCACTTTCACTGGCGTCCTTCGCGGCCTCTCACGGTTCTCCCTCGAATCTTCATCCTTGGCTACACGGCGGCCAATGAACGTCCCGCGGCGAGGGCACAAGTGGACGGACAAATTAAGTGTTGCTCCGACAACGGGCCTGAAACACGCGTCCACACTAGAATTACATCCACCGATACCGATCTACATCGGATTTGAATAATGCACCGTGAGTTTCTTCCGCACAGGGGAATAACCAGTCCATTCGAATGGCTAACAGAACGCTACGCTAACGTTCGATCAGAGTGCGATACTCGGGCCAAAAGAAAGAGAGCGTGCATGTGTGCACAGATTCGAACGTACACGATGCTGCGTTTTAGCGGGCAACCATTTTATTTCGGTCGTTTCGTAGCACACGTCGCGCTTCCGTATCTGTGACTTCGAAATAATTCAAAGCCGTGCAGAGATACGCGATTAGATAGGGGATTACGAATCACCGATGGAGCACCACGAAAGGGAATCAGAACGAGTTTCGAATGCTTCTCGCTAATGAACCTACGCCGTACAGGAAACGCACACAGTGAGTTTTGTACAGTTCATTGCCGTCTCCGGGCATCGTTAGTCCCTGGCTAACCTTCACGGATTTAAGATGGTACATCACGCAGCCATACTTGACCTCTCTCTCTCTCTCTCTCTCTCTCTCCCTCTCTCTCTTTCTCTCGCATCCGCTGCGTTTGTCATATCTTTATTATTGCCCTCGGTTTAATGCGCTTCCGTGGCGTGTTGCTACGTTTTCGTCGAACGTTTTTGCGGCCGCAGAGGGCGGGGTTTTGCCGAGCGAAATTTTTCGTTCCATTTCGAGGACGCGTTATTACCAGGCCGAGGTGGCGGGCAAAAAAATACTCCGCCAAAGACAGCGTCGGTAAGCGGTCGTCGTTGAGTGTGTTTGGCGAATGATTGTTCCGACGTATCCATGGAAATGAAACGTTCGTAATAAAGCAGCTGGCATTACCGATATGATATAGTTTTTTACCGGCCGTTTCTTATCGACAGGAAGAGGGGTAATGAGATGGAAAGGACTGATGACAGTTCGCTGGTATTACACGAGTGAAAGTTTTTGTCCGCGCGGTATGCGAAAGAATCGAGAAAATTATTACGCTTGTTAGAGTTTTGTGAATAACATTTAATGCTGTACCGCGGCGCTGTTTTATACTACGCAAAATTATCTACTTATTTTCGCGGTAATCGACCTTACGTCGCGGTAACCTTAGGTCTGATCAAAATTTTCTGATACTACTGACGCCCGCAGTGGTAGTAGTATCGCCCGATTATAGGATTTCCTCCAGTTCACTAGAACTATACAGGTTTGCACGTCGCCTCTCTATGCTCTTGCAAAATGAAAAATTTGAAAGTTAATGTGTTTAAAAAAGTGGGATGAAGGGGAAACACAGAATTTTGCAGCGCTATCTATATAAAATTAAATTTCGATAATAAACATTAACCTTTCTTTTTTTAACGTAAAATCAAATATATTGCGCAATTCCAAATACAAGAAGCTACCTGTATTTTAAAATAATAATGTTCTTTTTGATATTTGTTCTTTTTTAAATTAATACTTGAAAATCCTTGACGTTCGAAGCTTAATTAAAAATCATGGTTCTGACGTTTCCGCCGCGTTATTTCTGCTTCAAAATGATTTAAATTCTACGTTAAACGTTTCTCCTGTCACTAAAAGCAAAACGGCTATTTACATTGCTTCTAGTTTAAGAATGACAAGAATAATAATTTGCTCCTGTAATAAAACAACGAATTCAAACAGATGAGACACCCTCGAATTTCCAAATAAACCACGATCAGCACGGTAGTCGGCTTGTCGAGTAAATGAAATCAAAGTATGCCATAGCCCCTTCAAGTTCTCAGGATATAAAGACTTCAAGAGTTAGTCGGTCAAACGGGCAAAAAAAAAAAAAATGGCGGAAGGAGAAAAGAAAGAAGAGAGAAATAAAAAGCAGAAAATGCGAAAAGGAGGAAAGAAACGAAGGCTGGAAGAGAGGAAAGAAAAGGGAGGAGAAGTAGAAAAGGAGATCGACGGTAGGCGAAGGGATACAAGGGGTTTAGCAAAGGGGAAACGTGAAAGAGGGCCTGGCCATAACATTACAGAGGAGCCTGCTGAGTGAGATATTACCGCCGTCATAACCTCTAATAACTACACAGAGCCCTTTATAACGCCTCCCAGTGCCTCATTGTATCGCGGTGGTAGGCTCCTCTTGTCTCATACGTAATGTAGGTAAGGCCTAGCGCTGAGACCTGTACTTTCAGATGGTACCATTACATGCCGGTGTGAGTATTCGCCACTATCGAAAGCCACTACGCGAGGACGATCGGCTATGGGAAAAAGAGCGTGGCACACGTGGAACACCGGCCTCGAGTTTGCGTATATACATACATACGGAGCGTGGAATCGTCTGAAGAAGCTTGGTCGTTCCACTTTGGTCGAAACTAAAGAAATTCTGTAAATGGGCGTCACGCATGTTGGAGTCACTGTGGCGGAACACGGCGAGTCGTTCTTGGAAAGGAAGAAACCTTTCGGGTGATTTTGATCCGAAGGTGTCCAGGGTGGTCTGCTAACTCGTCACCGGAACTGTGGGAATTCGGTGAGATTTAATTGTAGCCTGAAAAAGATGACATCGTGTAGCGCGGCAGCTACTTTTGGAAGCGCTGCTTCTGTAAATGCCACGGTGGATGTTGGAAGGATGTTGTTCTATATACTTTGGATGGGATAAAAATTTTACTCGGAATCCAAAATTTGAGATCATTATGTAGGAAAAGAATTTGCTGAAGTGAAACCACGATAGTCGATGAATTAGTAAAGTTACGTTTAAATGCATTGGAGAAGCATGAAATACTACACGAATGAAAATGTCTTCATAATTTTTGCAATTTCCCTTAATAGTTTCCAGCAATATGCATAGCTATATCTTCCTCAACTGATCTCTCTTCCTGAACTTGGAGGAACACAACCATCGTAACAATACCCTTGAAGGATCACTAATAAGTTTAGTACATACGTCGGTATGCAGTCACTGAATGACGTAATAATGATTAGCCGAAAGTCTAACTAATTAACTATCAAAAAGGGAAGAGGAAAACAAACACACAACCACCGTAACAATAATTCATCCCTCGAAGATCGTCATACACATATAATCATACATAATAACAGGTGATATCTTCTCATACGCCTCACTTACAGATACCATCACATATCTGGTAAATCTAATAATGGTCAGTGACTTTAACAAATCAACGGTAGAAGAATGGAGAGAAGAAGGAACACAGCAATGATCGAATCCCAACTAAACGAAATTGTCTGACAGAAACTAAAGTAGATGGGCGCAAAGGGCCGCGGCGATGGAATTGTTTTAGAAGCGGTTAGTTTCTAACTGATCACGCCGGGCTTTAATTAGCGTCTGATCTATGTGTTGTTACGAGCTGCGTGATTTTACAATCCGTCGGTTGTACAGGTGCACATCCTGCCCGAGGTTGATAGAATACCAGGATACGTTGTCGGAGGCCTGTGCAACATTTTCTCTGTGTCTGCGTTTCTCGTATTACCTTTCTTTTATTTTCATCTTTTCTCGGGATGGGCAAACTCGTTGCTTCTTCTTTCGCTGGACCGTGCGGCGCATCTTGCAACGTCACGAGGCGTTTATCCATTTTACGTCATTTGCCATGCTCGCACCGTGAAACTGATACTCCGGGACGTTCATTTCCGCGAGGTTTTGTTGCTCCCTTAAGGGGAAGATGCGTCGGATAGCAAGAACAGCAAATTCGTTCGCGCGTTTCGCGATGCTCTTTAAGGGGAATTAGAATTACGATTAATCAGCTCCACCGACCGGATCCTCTTATATCTTCCCCCTACAGCGCAGCGTGTCGTTGCTTGATGCTCCTTCCGGCTTCTTCCTTCAGCAACACGTGATTTCGTTATCTATGAGTTATGGCCGGAATAGCGATAAATTTTGCAAGAAGAATAACGTTTTGTAATGAAGCGTATCTATCGAACATGTGAAGTAGAACGAGACACTGAGAATCGTATCCCCCTTGGTGACTAAATCATAAAGTCACGAATTTACCAATGTGGCCAAAACGTTTCTCTCTATTCTACTCGCTTGTAACGTTTAATTTACTCTTATAAAATTGAATTCGATTGAAATTTCTAATAAATGGCCACAAGCAAATAATCAAACACATGAATGCATTTCAACTGTACATCAAAGATCAGTATGGTGGTTCTACTTGAACCCAATGTAGCGGCGCGCACGTGTATTTTATCGTTCCTAAACAGTTGCAGTATGAGAGTACGTATATATACATACATAAGTATGTATATTAATTCCAATTATACGACGAGAAAATGTCTGTTGAAGTTTGGACGTTTCGATAGAGGTCAAAAATCTTCAGATCGAAGTTAAATTTCAATTTTTCAAATAACTCCTGATCTGTAATCTTCTCTATATTATACACATGTCTAATGATCAGATGAAGCAGAAGTAGCGTTCTTTTTTCTTCTTTCCCATCTTAATACCTCTGTTTTACGAAGAGATGCCCGAGGGTGGTTACTTTGTTGCTTTGCCAGACTGTCGGCGTTATTCCGATGAAATTGATATTCCAAGATATCATCAGCGTTTAAAGCATGATGGCTACGTATAAATACGCGAAGCATTATGCATTATCACAGCCGCTTCGCGTGATATTGGCCGTTTTGTTGCGCGTATTTTGATTCAACTCCGTTATCGCTACCAATACCCTGAAGATATGCAAATTTCGTCGTCGTATACAGCTATGAAAAGAGTTTGACGAAGAAAGTGGTTCTTTCGTAATATATTAGGGAATTCTAATTATTAACTCTGCCTGAAATGTATAAAGTTCTTTTAAAATAAATTGACGACGATGTGAGAAAGAAAATATACGGCGAAATGAGAAAATCAGAATGTAAGGGAAATGTATTCATTTCCTATAAAAGATTTTACGAAGAAATTTAATAAATTATACATGACATTTTTTGTACTACTATCGTTTTATACTATTTTTATACTACGTTCGTAATATATTAGCACGTTAAGAGTCACAGAATGTTCGGATTAAAAATAGTTTCCTAACAATATACAACGAGCTTACTGCTTTCTTCTCAAACTTTATGCAATTCTATTTCATATCGATACAATAATGCGCATGTTGGAACTCGAGTATCAAAGAGGTATTAGTGCAATTATGAATATTAATTAATAAAAGTGTGTGCAAAGTATCAACGTGCATAAGAATTTACGCTGTAAATATCTTTATTTCCTTAATTTCTTATGATCTGCAATAATGATCGGACATCTTGATGATGTCATTTACATTAAATCATTCGTCTATGAAGGCTGTATTATTTTTTTCATAGAATGACTAAAGTATGACTCGAGTATCTCTCTCCTTCTTTTTTAATTTTTATTTTATTACGATTATGTAGAAAGCCACCCTGGATCACATATAAAAAAAAACAGATTTCCTGTAAACAGATTTCTTCAGAATCCTTATCACAAATGTTTAAAGTTATGGTATAAAAATTAATATGTTTCATAAAAAATTTTCGTTGCGAATAACTACTATAAATGAGTCTAGTTTTTTAAATTACGGATAATCGTTATCGATGACGAGAATTTAAAGTTGATTACCAGTAACCAATATCGATGGCAAAAACTTTTCCAATTACATTCGGTTATTGTCAATTATTACTAACATTACTAATAATTAGCACATATTCATTGGCAACGTAAGAAAACAATTATAATACGTATATATTTTATTAAGCAAAAAAAGAACAGTACGAAAATATATGAAACAACGAATAAGATAAAAGAAATTGCAATAAAACATTTTTATTAATACTTGTATTAATATCTGATTAGCAATAATCAGGAAAATTTTTCGCCGCCGGTATTGGCAAGCAAAATAAAATTTGGTCCATCGATAATGATTATTGATAACCGAAAAAAATGCCGGTCGTTTATATCGACTACTGATAAGCAAAGTTGAATTTCTGTTATCAATAATGATTACCGATAACCAGGAAAAATTTTCGTCATTCACAATGATTATTCGCAACCAAAACAATTACAAATTAATATTCTTTTACAAATTAATTTCATCTTCTGAGAAATTTCTTTCAGATCTATCCATAGCTGCCTTCTATCTAAGCAAAAATTAATTTTTACTCACGGATTTTTCCCCCAAAAATGTTCAAAATAAATGTTACTTTGCACCTCTACCTTTTGCAATAAGACGCACAACATTAATCAGCAAAATCGTTAACAGAAAATCCTGTCTATCACATGTAAATGTACTTTACTTTCTTCCTCGTTACATGAAAGGAGAATTCCCAAAACTACCCTTGCCCATCGTGCACCACAAAAACCGCCGTAACCTTAAAAGCCGTTCGACATCTTACCACCGTGTCCTTCCTCCGCGTACTCGCCCTTGTTACACACAAATCCGCCGCGTGTGTACTTCCGTGAAAACGTCGAGCGCGTGTCTCTAAGCGTATCGGTGAATGCCGGAGCGGATCGTACGGCGGTGCACCGGCCTTATGGGTGTAATGATGTTATTTTCTTGTAGCAGTAACTCCGTGGCGGCGCAAAAACCAGGCCCCCACGGCAGTTACATGTCTGTAGCAGGCCGCATACCTAGCTCGTTCGACTTTAACCCCCTGCGTGCGTACCACACGGCCCCCGTACGCATTCCGTATTCTCCTACTGGCCGGCGTGCCGTTACCGTAGTTACACACCTGGACGCCATTTGTACGGCCAAGGTAGGGGAAGCTTTCCCTTTTTATTTTTGCGTGGGTAGGCTAGATCGAAGCCACCGCTGGTGGAATCTTCTTCAAGGCAAAGCCGACGACGAGCCGGTAGCCCCTTTCGTTGCTCGTTATTACGTCGCTGTACGCGCCAGCTTTCAAGTATCTTACCTTTTTTACTAGCGAATGAAAGAGCCGATAATTAAAGGCGGACCAAGAATCCCAAAGAACACAGACGAGTGCGAGCTATTGCTGTTTTTGGGCGTGAAGGATGACAACGAACACGAATATTGACACGTATACTTTCTCCTCTGTTTTAATATTCTTCCCCCTCTTTCTTAATTCATTAATCTTAAAGATTCATTCTTTAATACAAATATATAGGGGACCACCCTGACCTACGTGCCGAAGAAAACCGATCGCTACGGGATGAATCGCGTGAAAAATTGCAAAAATGCACAGGACGCGCATGGTATACAAAGATATATAAAGCAGCGTACTCGCTCGTTGTGATATTTAATGACACGAATTTCTGCGTGGATTTTATCTTTTTTAATTGCATTCGCGAAAATAGAAATTTACATATGAACATATACAGTCTACTAATAGCGCGTAACTCGTGTAAACTTCTGCTCATAAACTGCAACGCATACATATGTATATCTGCACGTGAAAAAAGGATCGAGCACAGTAATTCTCTTGTAAAGCCCCTTGTTCCATTCCACTCGTCATCTTTCCAACTTCTTAAAGTACTTCGCTTAACTCCAATAACAAGAATTCCACCATAAATTCCTGGAATTCTGTACAGAAGGCGGATCGTTTCCGACTATCCGCGTTATTCCCTCGGCAAATGTAGCTCGTAGTTCGCGTCGAAGACGGAAGGTCGGATTTTTGCCAGCAAGAGCCGCGAGACGATCGTAAAGTGGCGAGTCTCGAGTCCGTCAAAAAGTCCGTGACGCATGTTCGGTCTCGGGGCATTGGTCTTATTTAAGCGTCGACTAACGTCACCTATCGTCGGTAACCGGCCCCGTTTAATTTTCACGGGAACAATTTCGTGGCGCATAATGAGCGCGTTCTGCTCGACGGGGTCCGGTTGACCGTTATTAAATTCTCGGTAGAAAGCGAACCGATACCGGGCTACCGGTTCACCGGTTCGGTATGCCGCTCTCCTAAGCTCGTTCGCGGTTTAACGATCCTCCACCGAGGATCAGGGCTGCTGAACATTATCCTGAAATACACATTATTAATGGAAATTCAACGGATAGTTCGCTCTCTCACCGATGGGCGCTTCCTTCTTTCGCCGCTGGCTAAGACCGCCCCCTTCTTCGACCAACGTGTCTCTCTAGACTACAGACTAGGATAAACAATTTCAGGATGGCCACGAGTTATGATATTGAACTGCATGGATAACTAACGCAAATAAAATTTATGTAATATCTGGAAGTGAAAAAGTACGGCTACTGTACCTCTGAAATTAAATACCTTTTTTCATCAGAAGCGTCTTTATTGTAGGTAATAATGTTTGGTCCAACACGTTGTACATCATATCTTGTGCTTTTTATCGGAACGCGTAGAAACACACGATCTCACATATTCTTCTTGTCTTTCTTTCATTTCCGTTGGTCTTTTTCTTTTATTTTTACATTGCGTGCTTGCGCAACAGGTACGTCAGCAATATTACTTAGGTAATTGTAGCGGCGCAATTTGTGTTTTTGAAAAAAATTGTTGCATATTTAAGGATTAACCCGACTGAACTATTTAATCGCAGAAGATAATTAAATCATTATTAGTTTTCTTGAAAACATCTTGCGATACTTCAACGAGTTACCAATTATCTTCCTTTGCAAGGAAGCAATTTTCGTTAGATATACTAGAAAGAAACAACTGATCTTGAATTAACATCGTTCAGCTGTAAACGAGACTCTAGGTAGATATTAATTACTGCAATCGTCAAAAGTCCTAAACTTTAATCGCTGATTTTGCAACCTCGCTATATCGCGTTCACGTGCTACTGCATCCTATAACTACTATACTGTACAACGACTATTATGAGCCTCCAATTGTGCTCTAACGCTAAGAACGCCTAAAGGATCTTGGCTGTGAGCTGGAGGGACAGCGAATAAGCAGATAAATAAAAAAGAACAACGAGGATCCACTATACCACCAAAACGCTTGAACTCTCGTTACCGTACACCGCAGATACTCTAGTATAGTGATTACTAGTAGGCGATAAAACACACGAAGACGAGCTCACGACGTAGTCTGCTGCATAATTTCCAGCGTGGTTCTTTTCTTGCGACGCGAGAGACGAGCTGAGACGCTTGTTTCACCTGGACTCTGGACCCTGTACTTGCTTTGCTCGCAAATAATACCGCGGCGCGTTTCTTATTTCGCGTGCTGCTCGCGTCGAGAACACGCGGCGGCCACTTCGACCGGTCGCGGTCACAGCTGTCCACCAGGATGCTTGATAATGCTCGGAGTCTCGCGGTACTGGCCGAGAATAATTCTGCGTGTAGTATGGACTATCACGGTTCGGACCACAAGCGGCTGGCCATTAAGACGTTGTTTATTACTCAGGGGAAATTTTATTCGTATTATGCCGCGAATAGTCGGGAGCGAAACGACTGCTGACCCGTTAGACCAATAAAGTGTCGTACAATGGATTTTTGACGCGTGTGACGGACGCTGCTTCGTGGTCGTCTTTATGCGATTGCATCCTCGTCTGTTTGGGGTGAAATGCTGCTATTTGTATCGTTAAATAGCGCTGCATAGTGGCAACAAGAAAGTTGGGAAGGTAAATGGTACGAAAGAATGCCATAATCTTACAAAATTATATTTGACAACAGCTGCGAGTAGAAACAGTGGCGAACGAAGGATAGTTCATAGAATGAGAAGTATAAAAGGGTAAGGTAATTTTACAAAATGCACTTATATTTAACGAGAGCGATGAGTAAGAGTAACGTATACCGTAGAATAAATGACTGTCACCGATATGATGAACAATCTTTAATACGAAAGTTAATAAAATTCATAGTGTATCTACCTTAAACTTTATTTTCTCATCACTGTATGTGGGGAAATTTCCGTTTGATTAGATCGTTTCGTTTTTAAAATTATTTAAGGACGATAAACGTGTGTCTGCAATCTTGTGCTGTCTATCAGATATGACAAATGTCGGCAATTCGTACAAACAGTTTGACATTTAGAATCGTGTAAAAATTCCTTAGAAATAAAATAAAACTTTATGATTCTTCGTGATTACCTTCATGATTAACATAACCATTTCATAAATCTCTGTTAATAATAATACTACGTTTCATGTCCTCTGTTTCGTAAATTATAAATGTATAAATCTAAACGATTATCGTAGAAACCGAATGATTATATAGTATTTTAATAGATTTGGCCAAATTTGTATATTTACTTAGCTAGTTCCTCGAGAATACAAAGAGTAGGAACTTGTAAGGAATGTAGAAGCTTTTGCTTCTTCGAATAGGAAGGCGCGTTAATTAGTCGCATTTAGAATGCGGAAAAGTTTCAAGCGATTTATAATTGCATGTTAGTTTAACGACATTCTTTTTACCTCTATTAAAAAATATGCGTTAGTATTAACTAGAAAAACATTCGAGGCCGTGAATAGTTTCTACATTTCCGTTTATCGATTTTTTCCTACGGAAATTTAACGATGTGTCAACCTTCCTCGTAGTCTGCGTTTTTCTTTTTTCCAATACCATTTACTTGTGACACTTGCAGTTAACAATTTAAACCAAATAACGAAAGAAACACAAAGAAACGATTAAAAATATTTCATGATCATACACTACAATAAGTAAATGCGATTAGTAGACTGGGAATTTATATCTTTATGTACTCGACTAAAAGAGCGAAGCAGAGGTTTGTTTCGTCCTGCTAATATTAAGATAAATAAATAATTTGCATAAATATTTATATATTTCTTCCTCCTGATTATTATTTCAAGCACAAGCAGGAAGCTCGGCATTTAAATATTTCATAAGATTCCAATTAAAATCGTCGTCCTTGTGTACGTCCTAAATGTAAAACATAGTTCAGAAGATATGGTCCATTTATCATCGGTAACGATTGTGCGTTGTGCAACACCTCGTCCCCTGGTTTCACGTATTTCACAAAAACGCCTACGATCCTTCTCAGTGTCAACAGCCGATTTGCATAGGCGCATCGATTAGCGTCCACCATTGGTCGAATGCAAATCAACCTACCCACGGCATCCAAATTCGTCGAATCAGCCAGTCGAAATTGATTTATCGCTCGTATAAATAGCCGCAGGATCCGGTATCCGCGTGTATCCTAACCGTGGCGTAACATCGTCGTCGAAATTCATCCTCCGATCACAATGAATGAGATACAAATTAAGCGGATGGCTCCTATTTTAACCCATTAAATAGCAGGTTTCATAATACCGAATTTCGTAGAAACTTGTATAAAAATTATTGCGATATTTATTATATTATGGTAGTATTTTTGACTTATTTATTTTGTTTCGTACAAGCGCCTAACGTGGGTTAATTGGTTTTGTTGTAGTTGAAAATCGTGTCATTACAGATTTAGGATTTATAAAAGATTAAAATTTATATGAGTTGTCATTTGAAGATCTCGTTATTCCATTCTCAAATGTATAACTCAAACATTATATTATTCGACGAACATCCTGTATTTAATTTTCCTATATTTCTGTATTATAATGCTTGTTACACCTTTTTTCTTTTCATATACACTGGATGGTTTGTCCCATGTATTAAAGAAACGAATAAATATATTTTGCGCTAAAAAGAATTTAAGGTTCTACGTTATTGCGCGATTAAATTTAAGATCTTTTATTTTTTCTGCGTTTCCTACGTTTATTTACGTGGTTTACTAATTACACGCATTTGGTGGCTGCGGTTTGCGCGAAATCTTAATGACAATGCTTTCGAAGATTCAAGTGGTTAATTATAGGACGCGCGACTCTTTTCCATCCCTCCCGTCACTGGGCGAAGCCTTTTAAGCCACTTTTAGCCTGTCAAAGTTGTTCCAGCCGCCGCTGACACGATTGTCGGCTGCCAGTATCGTGATTAAACGCATTTCGATAAAGCCGCGATCCGAAACCGAGATACTGGGAGGGACATCCACTGGGATGAGGTTGTTCGATCAGCTTCAACGTCGTGCGCTACAGCGGAAGCCCCTAGTTTTGGCTGCTCAAAGTCATTCATCCAACCGTAACCTATTGTTAGAGCTAGTAAGCGATCGTCTTCTCTAGTTTTTAATTTTCGTTCTTAATGGGGGCTATAAAAGTAATAGATGATCGATAGAATTGTGGAGGTATTAGATGACGATAATAGGAGTAGATAGTAGATTGATATCAATAGGGATTATGGAATGACCATTTGACGATAATTTGGACTTTTGTCCAAACGTTCATTTTTATTTCGAACCCTGGAGTAGATAATTCTTGTAGATCTATTATAATAAAAACAGGTAGCCATTAGAGAAGCGCATAGAATTATGCGGATATTATTTTAATTAAATAGAATGGTGTTTTGTAGAAATTACGTATGGTTAAAGCTTTATTTGAATGCATAAATCTAACGTTTAATTGTGCCTTCTCAAAAAATATAGCGTACATTAAAAGTTACAATATATACAATGTAGGCAAATGAATATATTATAGAACTTAATCAAACAAGTATTTTATTCGAAAAACATTTCTTATATATATATATATATGTAAATATAAATTTCTTCTTGGATTATTGCAAATTTAATTTAACTTTATTATAATATTTGTAAAAAAAAAAAGAGAAAAGAAGAATGAGATATCGAACAACTGATAGCCTTGAGAGATCAAAACTCGTGGCCTTCGCTTCAGCTCCATAAATTGAATCGTAAGATCTGGAGGAGGAAGGACATAGGTCGCGACAGGGTCAGATGTCACTTTGTACGAAAGAACGCGAAGAAACTCGAAGACAGTGAGCTCAGGGTGAAACACGTGATTGATGATAGATCCTGAAATAAATTTAGCTTTTTCATTTCTGTTTCTTCCGCCAAAGAAGACTTAATGGGTTTTTCGAGCTACATTCCCGAAAAGGCTAATTTATCGCGTCTTCGTGATTGCCGGTGGAAATGTTTCGTTTGGGCTGTTCGTTGAGTTTACGAGGAATTTGTGCGATAAAAGTGATGCATAAGGAAAGATAATTTTGTTGACCAGCGAATCAACTTTTTCGCTTTTACGTTAGTTTTACGTTGCATTTTGAAGCATTTATTGTAGAACTCGTTGAACATTCGTGGTAATGCAATGCAACTGGATATAAGGTAGATTTCGTTTCTAGAGATGCACGATATCATTAAGTATAATTTGTTTTAAAATGGAATTTTTCAACGAAAGTAAGATTTCTTCAGAAAGGAAAATGTTCCAGAAATCATCTGCGTATTAGGTACACTTTGAAAGAAATGAAATATCGTTGTCTTAAGAATATTATAAAACTAGTAATAAGAATAATAGACTAAAATATCCTAAACAAAGTAATGCGTAAACAAAAACAATTGTTGAATATCAATTTTATAATTTTCAAATAATTGAAACTAGACCTCGCCGAATAGCGACATTTCTTATGTAACAATCTTACATTTCTCAGCCAGTTTCTTTGATTCTCCTTTCTATTCGTTTCAAAAGACCTGCCATAATTCTTTTTATCGATACCAGACACTCCCGCTGTTCCTGAGTTACAACGCAGGATGGTTTTAGACCGATTAGCACGCAACAGAAAGATTTCGTTCATGATCGATGAGTCTGAGTCTGTATTTCACAATTGCCATAAATTCCACCTTCGATTCTTACCTCTTAAATCTTTTACAAACGTCCACACATCTAAGAAAGGGAAAAAAAAGAAGGCAGAAGACGAAAAGAAGGAAGAAGGTACGAAGAATATACAACACTCGCTTTCTCGATCTAAAAATGTATTTAATTGTATCTTTAAAAATAAATTATAGCAATCTGTAATAGAAAGATCGAAGGTTTACGAAGTGATTTGCAGAATGCGAATGCAAACAAATTTCACCGTGAGGTCGGGTGCACTCGATCTCGAAGCACGTGAATATTTGCCTACAACTTCACAGTTTCAAAAGACACGGTAAACATTCGCAACTGTACAAACGATAACGCTGCAGTTAAATCGTCGTTATTAATAAGATCCTGGAGAAGCTTGTTGCACGTTCCATGGGAATATGAATCGAAAGGAGGACATGCTCTTTGTGATTTACAGCGATCATTATTGAGAACATAATTCTTGCGTTCGTTCTCAGCGTGTGCATATTTCCGTCTGAAGGTTCTTTTTTTTTATTAAGCTTGTTACTTTCTTGTTTTTCATTCCCTTTCAATTCCTTTTTATTTTATTTCGCGTTTCTCTTCTGTTCCCGTTAAAAAATTTGTTGTAACTGCCGTTAAACGTGACATAAGATTCAAGTAAAAGTCGCAACAAAGATTGAAAACATCGATTCGATAAATTGATAATAAAAGTCGAAGGTATTTCTTAAATCTTCTAGAGCCGAGTTTTCGTAGCCTGTCTTATCAACGTCAATTATTTGTTAATAGATTATGAATTTTTATACATGCGAAATTTAAAAATACAAAAATGCGCAGATTGTACGTAGTATTCAAAACTATATAAAATTATTCAATAATATTTACTGAGTAAAACAATCATCTACCCGGATTCTATCTTTTTAATTACCTTCTTAATAATATGAATTTGCATACATATCTGCAGTCTATTTATTAACAATAATAACAGGAAGAAAGTAGCACTAATATCTTCGTAGTTTCGCAACAATGTACGAACGCTCAATCGTGTTTTCATCGCGATAAATCTTGAATTTTTCAGTGAAATAGGTAGAGTCATCGTGTTACGCGAGGGAATGGGAATGACATTCGTCGGTTTCATTAACTAATCCGATAAAATGCCCGAACAATTCAAGTCGTTGATTATGGATCAGCTGATTTAATACCCTGGCCTTTCAAGTACACTCGACTCGTTCTTTCGCACATAAACATCCCAACAGCTTTGTATTCGCGTAATCCTTGGACAAACTGAACGTGTCGTTAGGTTAGATATACGTTGGTTTAAAAACGAACGAGCGACGAGACCAGAGAACGCGAAGATAATACTATCGATGGCATGAGCCGAAGAGTCGTGAATGTCGTTGCTCGTGCACTTTCTCTGATCGAGTCGATGGAAACGTCAATAAGGTTCTTCATTGTGACGAATAGGTCGACACAGGATTCATATGGATAAGACAATGGAGAAACAAAAGTCGATGTCATTTGTTTTTATCGACGCAATTTTAACCACCGTGAGGAGATTATTCTACAAAACGTTTACCACAAAACCTGTTGATATTTCTTGATACAATGTTTCTTTAGATCATTAGATCGCGTTCTTTCAGATATGAAAATATTAGATTGCATGTTGCATATAGGCTTTTAAGGTAGGTTTTGCACTATAATGGAAGAAAAAGACTTGCATTCGCAGTTCATCAATTAGGTTGGTTCTTTGTGAATGCCAGAAACTCAGTCGTTCGCATTAAAAATTCACAATAATTGCAACACTTATTAACACTGGAACTATCGACGATTGCAATTTAGAATTTACGTAAAAGAAATCGGAATGAGAGGCGCATAAAAATATATATAACGCAGTCCATACATTTTGCAAAAGTCATTTAAATGACCAAAAATACACTGTTATTAAATTTACAAAATTTCTATGAAAACTTTTGAACCGATCGATCCAATGACTCTGATAGTTTTGATGTTAATTCGTGGTACTTCAAATATTTTCTGGTACTTATAACAAAGTAAGGATTATTTGAAATTTATATATCACCGCAGTAAAAAATAATAAAATAATGGATAAACACGATAACGAATTTTAATGAACAAATAGGTGGCTCTGGCTCGATCATGTTTTCTTTTACGCATACTGAAGTTTTCCTCTTCTACTCTCGCATTACGCGCTACATAATCGCATCGCATGCAACGTGTGGAGAGCAATTGGATTAAAAATTGCCACGAGAATAATGACAAGGTCGAGCAAATAAAGTACTCACACCTACGTATGATGCATACAAACGCAGTTATTAAAGCGAAACACAGAACAAATAGAAGCTTCTAACAAGACTCGAAAACGTACTTAACACTTCGTCAAGCTACCGAGCGCCGAGCAACGAAACAACAAAACAACAAACACAATTCAGGTCAGTTTTGATCTACGCAAACGCTGCTACGTAACAATTCGCGAGAGTCACTTTCAAGCGGTCGACGAGTGTTCGTTGCGGCAGTCACGTTCTCGCAGCGCGGCGACAAAAAGGTGAACCGTTTAATTTGCCGGCTCGTGCGCTGGTAATTAGTCATACGCGGCCGACGAAGTCGTAAAGTAAACTGTTCGACGGCAGGTTACCTTATAGATCTGTCACATCTGTCATACGGACGCATTGAACTGATGCAACGTGGCATCGAGACAATCGTACATAGAACACCCACCGAGCCTGCCGCATGGTTATGACACAAGGTACCCGACTTACAGCTTCACCGAGAAAAAACGAAGTTTCCAATGTGCATATGCGAGTGATAAGATGGAGAAGGCTGAGTATTGGCTCTCGTTGTTCTATGGTCCCACGTGCAATGGCTTACGAAAGTATTTAAACAATGCTTTTACGAATATAGCAGATCAACGTGGAAAGAACAGAAAGATGGCAGGAGCAGAAGTTAAGAACCATACTTGAACAAAACTTACGTGAATATTAAGCGTACTAGCATAAAAATAGGAAGATGACGAAACAAAAAACTGGGAACCATGTTTGAAGAAAATTTGTATGGATATGTTACATCAACGTAAAAGCGATAGACAGATGTTATGACGAGAAGCAAAGAGCTATACTGGACGCAGACTGATACATCTCGAATCGGCAAATTATAAAGAAACAGGTATCTTAACAGAAAGAGAGAAATCGCTTTACACAGCAGTGTAAAGTATCGAAAGCGATTAAAAAACCATGTTAACATCTTGATGACGAATTTCTTAGATACCTCTAAAGAACAAGAAAGACTAAAGAGGCACCATTTTTTATAGTGGCCATTTAGATTTAACGATGCGCGTTATGCGGGTGTATTCACATTCATGACATACATAGATTGTCATAGATTGTGCTGAATATTATTGTACGATATATTGCACGCGTATAGTTTACAAATCACTGAGCGTATTCACATTCATGACATACATAGATTGTCCTACATTGTGCTGAATATTATTATGCGATAGATTGCACACGTACAGTTTACAAATTTGAAAGGATGAATATATACATATTTGTTATACGAAACCTTTGATCGATTAACTAAAAGACCAGATTATGAATCCTCCTCTCTCCCTCTCTCTCTCTCTCTCTCTCTCTCTCTCTCTCTCTCTCTCTCTCTCTCTCTCTCTCTGTCACTCACTCACTCACTCACTCACTCGTTAACCCTGAACTCTTCCAAAAACTTCATTTTTTATCGATGAAGCTATGCCTAGATGGTCCAAAACAACGGCGCAAACTTGAAACGCGATCTGGTGTCCACGCATACGATTACATGCATCCCCGTATGTTCTACTTAGCCACCGCACCGGTAGAAAGTGAAAATAAGTTCTCAGCACTAAACATGGTTTGCTCGTTCCGGAGTTGCTTGCTGTCGGGACCAATTAGAGACGTCTGTCCACTGTGAGATCACTAAAAGTCTGACTCTTCGTGAGCGCTGGAAATATTATGGCAAGTTCAAGGTCGACGCATTCGAAATGCGAGTAGATAGGAAGATTGTTCCTCGCTATCGTAAATTCTGCGATTTCATCACTGTAGATAGAGGTGTTACGAGTAGAAACGAAGCATTCCAAAATTATGCGATAACTCAAATTACTGCGTGGTTACGATCCAATTATGAAAATTAATTTGTATTTTTCAAAATTGTTATTATATTTGTCATCTTGAGTGACTTTAAGTAAGAAGTTTCGTTTATGGTGAATAAAACGCAAGAAGCTGTAAATATTCGTCTTTATATTCTAATTTAATGATATAATAATTCTCGTGTGTATGTTTAAAGAGAATAAGATATTGATGTAATTTAATTGCTTCTTCCATATACAAAACTTTGATAATACAAAATCTTTGATATTTAAAGTTATTGATAGCTGAAATCGAAATACTGAAGCAACGTGATGATCAGTCGAAATATTTACTTTCTGGAACGTGATGATTACGTCAGTAAAAAGGTACTATCATACAGGTAAGACTGGTCCCAGTGGTGAAGTTAAGTACCCTTGGCCATGCTTAGTGCTTGGCTGACTTTCTATTTAGGAAATCTGCGTAAAGTACAACTATTTAAAACTTCGGGTACATTGAAGCTCATCCAACAGCGACTTTGCGGATTTAAAATTCCTTTTTATTTCATTCTAATAAATAGCTTTATCTTCTATGAATATTAAACGATTACAGTACAGAGTTTAACAAGTACAGAATAATACTTTATCGAAATTAATTAATAAAAAGAGAACAAAACTTATGAAACGAGCCAATACTTATAAAATCTCTACCGAATCTCTGTAGTTTCGAATTTATATAAAAGTATCATATTTCATTCAAGGAACTCGCAAGGTGCCAGAAGCTTTACGATTAGATTCAACCTACTTGCAATATACTGAATTCCATCGCTATCGCGGCACTTGATTCTTCATCAAGTAGACCCTACGTAACATCGCGAATCAACTTTAAAGCTCAATTATTTATATACCTGGTCGGCGTTGATTCGCCCATGCGATGATTACGCCAATCATAATACTCTCGGCTCGCTAACAGCTCGACATTGTGATTGGCCCGCGGACGGATCCACGGCTAACTACTCGCAGAAATCAAGCAAAATAGTAACAAGACCGATCCTCAATCACCTGTAATTGTACTCTGTCTGTTCTCTGTCGGCTGCACACCCTTGATACTTAGCGATGCACACAATTTTCTTCTCTTCTCGCGACTCGCCTCCCCATCTCTTTGCTCCGTTGCCTGTTTGCCAGTTCTTCTGCTTACTTTCGTGTTTACGACCGTATTTATTAAGACGACACGTTGAGTTTGACGCGGATCACGGAATAAGGCCGTCTCTTAACCGTTGAAATTTACAACAAATCACTTGACAAACGATATCGAGGGATCGGAGGATTTTCTAATAAGTACTTCAAGAAGCGTTTCGATGGTTTGTAACCGGTGTACTAGCAACGATAACGTGCTTTTCGGTGTACCTTTTTGGCTTACAAAAGTATCCAAACGCTTGTCAGAGAAAATATTTCGCGATGCACGTATTAAAAATAAACTTAGAATGAAGAAAATAAACTTTTTGAAATTTCGTTAGCACCGTGATGAGACACGATTATCGTGATTATGATAATGAAATTTAAAATCAACCCGAAAATGTATATAGAAGTTGCAAGATATATTGGAAATATACTCTCAGTGAAAAATTAGTACGTACACAGAATAAATAATAGTCCTAAGCATGCAGTAGTGCCAGGAATGGTCTCAGTAAACATTGTGGTTTGTTAATATAGAGAATAATTGATTGTTCAAATACTTTGGTGATCGTAAAGATCACCAAAAAATATCTTGTAACTTCTAATAAATACATATTGCTTCCAATACTTATATTTCTTACAAATTAAATCTTATAAATTCCATATACATTTTCAGATCCGTTTGAAACTTCACCGATGTAATCGCGATAAGCGTATCTCGCTGCAATGCTGATGAGATTTCAAAATGTATTATGTTATATATACACAAAAGGTTTTTAAAGAGTTCGAATACTTTCACGAGCCACTGTACGTACTTGAGTAGTATACTGTGAAGGATACCCTGAAAGCTCTGCATAGTTTCGTCTGCTTACTTATGTTCTATAGTGGAGGGTATCCGTGTACACGTTAGTTCGTCTTCCGTTGGACTGTTAACGAGCCATTGCTGTGAATAATGCTCCCATTTCAGAGCCTCTTAAGCGGAATATGGATGCTTAGAGCGTTGATAACTTGTTAGTTTGAGCGATGCGCGTGGAGTAGCTACTTTTATACAGTATACGATTCTATTAGCCGTTTAGCTCGTAATAGTGACAAAAACTGGGCAAGTGCAGTAATATTGAATTATTTTCCAATGTTATTAAATACACACCTTGTTTTTGCTTTTGGAAAACGTAAATTGTTCGAAGCAAAACTGTTTCGCACACTGGGACAAGGAAAAGTATCTTTTATCCACGTTTTTATCGAAACCTTTTTAGAACGTTACATTTACACTAAAAATTACAAAAATCCATAAGAGTTTAACGTTTCGATAACAACGACGATAAAAATTATCCCACGACTACGAAAGCTCGACTTTCTAAATCACCATTCTCCGTGCCATTCTCCACTGGCAGCGAATCGATTCGCCTACCGCGATGTCTCAATCGCTACCGAACAACGTTCTATAATCGACCACTTGCAAGCGCATCAGCCACCGATCCAGTCATCCTGCGCGGCTCTTATTTGCCCGCCAACTCACCAACGATGAGCGCGACGAAGAATCGAGTTCGAGAAACGATCGCTACCGCCCTCGCATCGAGAAGACGTCCAAGATCCGCGCCAAGTATAGCGTTTGTCCATGGACCAAATCAACGCACAGAGAACGGCCAACCAGAGAGAATGAAAGAGTCAGAGAGACAAACACGGACAAACGTTGCCTTGTAGCGAAGACCGAGAAGAGATGCCCCGGTGTTGTGCAGGTTTTTGGTGGGGGACCTTGACCGAGTGACGTTCACCAGCCGCAGAAGCAAGCAACAACGTGCAGCAGGAGCAGCGAGCAGTAATAGCAGCATCAGCGCCGGCCGGTACCCTACCAGGTTGCTCCGCGACGTATGTATACCTGTTAAAGTCCGCATGTCCGTTGCTTCTTACAGTCCGTTCGTCCATTCGTCCATCCGTCCGTCCGTGCATCCGTGGCGCGTTCGTCTGTCCGTACGTCCGTCCGTTCGTCCGTTGGTGCCTTCTCTCCTGCCTGTCTCTGTCTCGGGGCCCGGTCCGGTACGTCGGTGGGATAGGACGAAGCCGCGGTGGAAGGAGTAGTAAGCGGCCTACGCAGTTTCAACCTGGGTCCCAGCTTTTATTAGTTCTTCGACGCTCGGCGGAGAACGGTGCGTGCCGGAGTGGTAGCAAGCAGTGCTTTCAGGTCCGGGATTACCTAACGACCGCGTAGTCGGTGCGAACGAATCGTCCGAGTGACACCCAAACGACTGAGCCGAGCAACGAGTCCAACGAATCTGTCAGGTGGATACCATTGATTCATGGTATCGTATACGAAAGTTTCTGCATCGTGCATGTTGACGTCGAAATTCGACTTTCCTTGGATCTCTTTATTATTGTGTGTGATCGCAGTTCGATACCTAAGAGTGACTTCGAAGGAGACGAGTGACGGACAGAGTCATTGGAATCGCGACCGAGTGTTGGTAAACGCAGCGTTCGAATACCGTGATATAGTACGCACAGTGTGATCTCTAGGTATCGAGATAAAACGAAAGAGAGGGAAACGGGTCGAACCGATCGATGATCGATGATAGTCGTCATCGCGACGTCGAATCGGATCAGGATCGGGCGCAAGGTGTTCGTCTCGCCGGTCCCACGGGACGAGACACCCGGCTGCCCCGGTGGCAGTGACAGTTGCTGTACGTGAGAGTGTTTTGTTCGACCTGGCCACGAGCTCCAGTTCTCTCCTCCCCCTCTTTTGCTCGTCTTCTTGCCGTTCTGTTTGGCGCGCGGACGAACCGTTGGTGCGCCAAGGGGGATATCCTTAAACAGTATACCAGAGGCATTACCGATCGGAATGCTACTGTGCCAGTGAAGGTAAATTGAATTCTGAAGTTCGATACTTTATGCCAGGCCGTATTAGGCTCTCGAGGACAGACGTCCGAGTCTTTGACGAGTCTCTTCTGCCTGATCACCGAACATCGAGTCATTCGAAACGAGAGGTCTGGTCGATCGACTTCCGATCCTGAGACACGCTTCCGATTCTCGACACATGTTGCGTGACATGTAACAGAGGAGATTCGTCTTTGACCAAGATTCTCCGCTTTGAGGGAAGGCAATGTCGCAGTTATCGTGTCGATCAAAGCTACCAGTGTGTTTGTTCCCAAGTGTAGTGATGCGACGCATGTCGGTAGCTCGGTGTTACATAAAAACCTGATATCTATGGATGATCGCGTGTTTGCAGATGTTAAACAGCCTTGGAAATTCAAGCTGTGAATTAGTCGCGAAATCAATATGCTTGTGCGAATTTATTGTGATTCGTGTGAAACACATTGCTAAATGGACGATAAAATATTTGTTCGATCGAGAAACGTATGAGCTTGGTTGGTATCGATGGATCGTAGGCGATTTACGACGGTTTAGGTTAATTCTTAGCTACGTAATACTCCTCTTTGAGAAATTTTATTTCATTACCACGATCTAGTGGAGGATTTTAGAGACTCCGGTATGAACGCTAAACGAAATGGTCGCAACACAATGATCTAAGAAGTAATACAATATTTTAACCGTATAGAAATCTGTGGTAATAAAAATATGGATGTCTGTGTAGTTAAAGGTTACGTCACTCGACTGTGTTCGGTTTTCTTTAACGATTCGTATTAATTCGTATTCTGCACTTGAAAAATCACAAGTGACGTTTCAAAATATGGAACACGCGTAAAATATACGACTAAATAAAAATCGAATTTCGGTACAGACGAAGATGAAACACCATGAAATTAAGTAACACGACTGAAAGGCCGAAACTGTTTTAACGACCTATGACCGAATCGACATCGATGCAGCGTTAAACAAAGCACATTTGCCTCCCTCAAACAGCGAAATCTGAACGGAGCTTCACGCAAATCGCACTCTTTCGTGTCATTCATTTCGAAACGAACGAACGGACGGACGCGACTCACCTTCTTCGCAACGAGATCACCGTAATTATCCTGATCGTGAAAGAACGTCGAGGCTCGGATGGACGGCTCGTTTGATCCGTGTTCATCAAACGACCGGGAAGGCGAGACGCTAATCGAAAGGGAAACGACTTTCAGCGGACGCGCGAGTAGATTGCGGGGACGGGAACGCGTGCGATTTACTCTCGCCGAGCGGGGATCTCGTCGATAGGGAAACCAGAAATGCAATGAGAGGGCACTATCGCATTAACTGAAAGATCAATTAACTCGCGTTAACGGACACTTTAATCACAGACGCGCCTAGCCTGGCTCGATGAAGATGAGTGTTGAACCTACGTGCTCGGTTTGCTCGCTTCTTTCCTGTGTACGGTTTTTCGTGCGATTTGATTCCTTTGCTAGGTAAGATTTTTCCTACGGTTTAATTCCTTTGCTACGTGGCATTTTTCCTATGATTTAATTCCTTTCTTATGCAAGATTTTTCGCGCGATTTCATTCCTTCGTTGTATAGGATTTTTCGTGCGAACTGATTCTTCCACGTTTGGTTTCCTCGTAGGCGTTAGCAAGACAGTTGTTACGAGTTACAAATTACAGTGACAAATGGTCAAAGGTTGTATTAGGGACTTTGTCGAGTTTATAGAAATCGATAGAAAGTAGCGCTTTGATACTAGAGTTTCAAGTGTGTTACAATGAGCGCGTAAGTACCGATGCTATATCGAAATTAAAAAGTGATTTCATTTTTGGTGGTTTCTAACGAAAGGTTGAATTAGGAAATTTTATCGAGTTTCGTAGAAATCTATCGAAAGTGCTATTTCGAAATCCGACATGACGATTATGTAACAACAGATCCACGATCATGTGTGAAAGTGTTTTTATTTTTAATCAATTCCGAAGTTGGTTTCTAAAGAAGTATTTTCTTAAAAGATACTGTAAATAAGTACTTAGGTTTCGGCGGGATTTAACGAAGAAAATTTGAGAAAAAATAAAATGTAGGATCATAATTTAACTTTTATGTCAATAGCGGGTGATGGAGATTTGTTTAAAATGATATAGAAAACGTATAAAACGATTTAAAAGGACCTTTTATTACCGATGTTTTGAACGAAGTCTCCAATGAAAGGGAATTGTATGATGTCAACGTCGGAACGTGATGATAAATTTGATTTACGATTTTCTAGGAAAAAATTGTCAAAAATGTTTTATGTATTTAAACAACCGAAGATCTTGTAGTCATATTTTATGGTCATGTCTTTTCCCCTTTGTACGACAAAGACTAAATTTGCATTCTACGTCGGCCTTACATTAATCAAATCTCTTTAGTGACTTGTCCGCGATGGAAATTTTGTTTCTAAAACACAATTACTGCAAAAAATAATCCTAGATTATCTGTCTTAATCTGAATTCAAAGAATCGACATAAAACTAGCCAGAAAAATAGCCTTCCATCCGAAAAGCACGAATACACACGAATCATTTATTTGCCTCTAAGACATTCTAAATGTCTACAACACAAAAACGATTATCCGCAAACCATTAATACATTCCTCTAATTCCGAAACTAAATTCTACCTACATAGGCAGCCACATAAAAGATTCCTCTCTCTAAACTTATTCCCGAGGAAGCATAAAGTATCCAAAATATACGCATAAAGTATGCAAAATTTATTACACCGAAAACCAAACGATCCAAGGCACGTACTTCCATCGATTCTCCTAAGATAAAGCAAAGAAAAAAAGGAAGAAATAGAAGAATAACCTGCCGAACGGACGACGGAATTCCGAGAAGCATGCCAATATACGGCGCGAGAGATTGAACCCGTGTCCGGAGGGTACGGCGGTTAAAGATTTCGCGGAGAAGAAGCGCAATAAAAGGCCACGTGGAGTTTGACACAATTACGAGGGCCTCGTCTCGTCCTGTTTCAGTATCCTTCTCGACGCGTCCCTCGTTAAGTCCAGAAATAGACGCCAGGGCCCTGCCACCAGCCCTTATGAACGGCTCAATCCTTCTCCCCTCTTTTCTTCCTTTCTTCTGCTCGCTCTTTTGTTTCGCCTGTCCGCTCGCGGCAAGCCTCGCGGAATGAAGATCGCGCCTCGTCTTGACGCGCGAATCCACCGCGCGGCTCTTCAATCTCTTTTCCTTCGTCTCTTTCTCTTCCGTTTGGTTGCGCGCGACGCGACGCACAGGAGGAAAAGCCGAGGCACGGCCGTGGATCCGCGATATTCGGGGCACGAACCCTTTACGACCTTGACGCGGTCGAAGTGTGCCAGTGGAACGTACGCCGGGATTCGCGCCACCTATTGAGCGAGAAATCTTTCCAGGTGATGGATTTAGGGCTGATCGATTCGAGGCTGGCTTCGTTACCTTCTTCCTTTTTCATTTTATTGTTTGTCTTCTTCTTTCGTTTCTGATTTCTTTAACGCGTAGAGGATATTGGAAGAGCCAATTGACGATTGTTGTAGGTGCAATGTGCTGTTGAATAAACTTAATTTTGGACGAGAACTGTTGAGATATCTAGGTATTGAATTATTTCGATGTTAGTCGAACTAAAATTTGCAACAGTGATAGAGAGATTAATTTATATTTTAATTTATATTTTAATCGAAAGATTGCTGCAATCTTTTTGGAAGTATAAAAGGAAGTCGGGATAAAAATATCGATCGTATGACTTTGGAGTAAGGATTTTGTACCTATTGGAATAAAGTAACTGTTAATTATTAGGATAAATCCAATACATAGCCGTACACATGCATTCAGTACGTAACATTTGTTAGAAAACATTATATACGTAATAATTTATTACAATAAGGGAAAGAGGCATTTCGAGGTACAAAAATATTTATATTTCCCTGGCATACATTTTTTTGCACAAAATTGTTGATGAAACGCGAAGTGAATATTATCTCGTATTATGTCTATCGCTGTTAGATGGTTCGCATCTTATCTAGGCAAAACGTGATTTGTTTTACTTTGAATATCACAACATATACTTATTTCCATAAAAAAATTTTTAAATTGATGGTTATCTATAAGAGTATTGGTAACTTTTGTACTAGATATTTTCTACCATATTGATAACAGTCATCTATTCCAAAGTACATATTATATCTATCCATCGCTTCTAGCAAATGCAATTCCATTTTGTGAAATTACAGTGGGTTTTCGTATCGCCTAGCTTTTAAATTTTCTTTTGCCCGCCACCGTATATACAATAAAGAAAATGGTAAAGGAAATTTATACGTATAAAAATTCATATAACGCATACGCTATGCAAAAATACGTAAAAATAACCAAAGTGAAGTACTCGTTATATCATTTAGAGGGTGAAACAAATCTGTGTTTAGATTCCATTTCTTCAGCTCCATTCATCAAAATACGAATCTGTGTGTACGATCTAGTAACTGCTAGTAATAACTGTTCGTTCGATTTTTATTTTTCGGTTTTATTTTTATTATTATCGGCGCCGTGTAGAAGAATTCTCTCCGAAGTGAATTGTGCTCGTCGCTTTTCCCTCGACGATATGAAAAAACCAGCCAACGGTTGTAACGCGCGATCCTTGCTTCGGGCGCGAACCTTCGATTTTATCATTGACTCATTGAATGGACGAGCCGCCACGGCGGCAGAACAATAAAACAGCCACGGGAAGGTGCTAAATATTTACAGGAGACACGTGACTGTTTATTGCAGCGAAGCGGCGACCGAACAACGCTAGAGAATCATATCGTACATTCCGGTAACGTGTATTTTATTGTCGGTTTTCTTGATTACTTCGCGCGTGTACCAGACACTTCAGGGTTTCAAGGATTTGTCGCCTTCGATTGGTTGCGGTTGATCGTTTTGATTTTTATTAAAAATTCACGAGCGAGAATGTTGATTATTATACTTTCCGACGTGTCGTAAAGTGTCGTAGCTGCATTAAGTCGTTCTAAAAGTTTTCGTACTTTAAAACTATTCGTTTTAAGAACTATCGTAATTTCGTTAAAGTTGAAGGCTCTTATTGAAAATAATTTCTACAATGTTCAATACAGATTTTTGAGAATGTAAAGACGTTAGCTTCGCGTCTACAGGAACGCGAATTTCTTAGAAAGAAAAACTCAGATAGGTGTTTTCGATGTTCTCCCCATCACTTAGCAATTATTATTGTGTAAAAGTAAAAATTATCGATGAAAAATTATCAATAACAATGTTTACAATCTTTTCGAGGTCTTATATTCGGTCTTCAAAGTATATGTAACAAAAAACAAAAAAGAAAAAAATCAGCTATTTGGAATAAAATAAGTACGAATTCAGTGTGTCAGTCGCGTTATTTCAAATCTCATTGCGAGACGTTTCAATCTGTTTAACTCAAGTTTCTTATATCTCTCCCCCTGAACGTTTCTTGTTTCCATTTATAATATTCGCAATATTTCATTAACACGCAGAAATAAAGATTCATCACCATCACAATACGACAACGTCAAAAGACACTAAAATCCCAGCCAAAGCTGACGTTCGCTCGCGCGTCATTCTCACCTCGAGAAAATACGTGTCTCGCTGTTTCTCGCTAGAATCGCATATTTTTTATCGCTTGCACGGGTGACATCATCGCATACCGAGTCACCTCCCAGAAAAAGTCATACCCCAAAAAGTAAATTTCGTTCGAGTCGCGACGAGTTTAGAAAAGAAAGAGTGCACCTCCGACTGACATCAGGATGCTCCCCAAATTTGTTCAGCTTCTTTGCAACTCTTTACATCTTCGATCGTGTTTGTACTACTCAGACGCACGCGAAAACCCTGCATCTAACCGATTAAGAGAACAAAGAAAATAGAAACGATAAAGGTTGACATTTGTCTGACACGAAGTTGCAAATCGCTCGTGTTTGACTTGAAAAAATAAACGAACAGATTGCAAAGAAAAAAGATGACTAAACGTCTGAATTTTATGGTTACAAGGACAACGCTTCTCTGTCGCTCTTATAGGACCGCCTTCGCGAGGATTTCTTCGCCAAATATGGCGACTGTGGGTTAGTATCTTAATCCAATGATCACACTGTCACGCGAATTGTCTCGTTCGAAGTCGGCGTCCCTTCCGCAAGAGGCCTAATAAAGTCGTCGGGTCCAACCTTTAGTTACGAACGCTCGAACCACGAACGCGTCGCGATTAGATGGCCTTGGGAGATGAAGCGTGGACGAGGTCACCCTTGCAAGCTCGAAAGGCGACCGAGATCCCGCGCGGATACGCGCGAACGTACGCTGAATCTGAAATCGCGGGGGCCCCGCGTCGTTACCTTTAGAAAGTGAAGGTGATTCCGCGAAAGGAATTGATCGACTGCGATGCGATAGTGTGTTTTACTACTTGATAATTGGTGATTGATCGTTGATAGTAACTTCATTTTTTCGAGAAGAAGCGGTTATATGAAACAATCTTTTGACTTGACCGTATTTCATCTTTTATTCATTTGCAAATGCTTTTTCCTTTCTTGCGTAACGGATCGCTTTGTCTCCGATTTATTTCTCGCGTTTGCACTGAGCGGAAAAGACGAAATTATTTGTCGCCTGAATTATCACATATCAGTACCATTGCCATTAGTTTTCTCAAGAACATTTTACAATTTCACAGAGAATTCGTTTAACGATTCATTTATTCCTCTGCAGAATTCTATATAAATTATGGTAAAGAAATATATTTATGAAGATTAAGATATATTGATTCACTTCTCGTGATTCTGTCCGAAGGGAATTTGTTTATTAGAAACGATCCACTTACTACACTACGATAAAATCTCGCTTGTTACGAAGAAAAATCTATTCATTTCTAGAACTGATCAAAATGTGGTGTGTCGACATGTTTCTTCTACTCTTGAATTTTTATATTTCATTACTGTGCTGATTATTTTGTATTGGCTGATTAAACCACTATAACGGTTCAAGAAGATTAAGTAGTATTGGACAGTTGCGGTCAGACATGACTAGTATTTTTGGAAGCGTCTTCATACGTCCTTTGTCCAGCTAGGTAACGTGTTCTCGTCATTTTCTATTCAAACACTTAACATATAATCGTGGATTCGTGGAATTTTAAGTAACGACCAGTGACTTGCGATTCTTCAGAAATCGCTGAAGATACTAGATTTGATTTAAAGAAAGAAAATTCACAGGATTTTCAGAAACGTATTTTTTTCTGGGTATGGATATTGTCTTCCTCGTTAAGTAAATTCGAATACAATTTACTATAATTTAATATAATTTACTTAATATTTCCAAATAGGAAATATTAAAAGTTTAATACGAAAATGTGTTTTCTTATTATCTCATACATTTTTGTTACATTCTCATTCTCTACTGCGCGAATAATTTAGTATATAAACGAATCACACATTATCTTCATTTTTATAGTTATCTTTCATAGTTATATTAAACTAATGCAGAATATTGCACGATCATTTGAAAATTTCAATATAAAAATTCGTAGAGTTAAAACCATCTTCCAATTTCAATCACACGAGCTATTCGCCTAACGAAGCAGATATAACCGTAAAGATAGTTTTTCTAGAAAGCCATAATTGTTCCGAATAATATTTCTGTATACCGTTCTATACACCGAGGTTACATAAAACTATTTCTTTTCATGCCAAAGAAAATGCAAAATTCCTTTAGCTGAACGTTCAAAGTCGTTTCATTCTTCCTTTTACGATGATACTTGAAAGATTGAAGGGCGTAGTGAAAACTGGATCATCCAACAAAGTACGTACTAAAGGGTACGTTTCGATTACACGATCGATAAGAAAATATAATAACGTCATGCTCGGAGCCGAAGATTATAGCTTTGCATGACGCTTTGCGAAAGATGGGGTAAAATAAGAAAATACGTAGTAGCTTATCCCGCGATCACGAACTCATTGTCATTATTGCGCACCGTCATCGTCATCCTCGCAACTGTCAATAGTCCGTTTGCACGTATCTCGAGTGTCTCATCGGATCGCATGACGACAATGGAGACCATTATCGCTCGTCGCGTTCATCGCAATCATCGCCGATGCACCGGCGCAGCGCGTTCTCGCCGCGCATCCGTCCGAAAAACAGTCTCGTCGTAGATCGTGCCTGTTGCAATTCGAGAAAAATCGGATCAATCGGTGATCGAACAATGCGTTCCATTGGGAGAGCTATTTTTTAGCTTTTTAATTTTTTAGTTTTCTAATATGTACTTTACCCGTGGACTCGTGAGTTGCGACGTGAGTGGGTACGTGATTTAGATTTTTAAGGATTAAATAAGAAGGATCGTTGAAAGATAAAAAGAATTATATGGTAAATATGTCTCATAATGAAATGAGAAGACATGGATTATAATTCCTGGAGTATTATTCGTTAGAAGAAAGTATTCTTTGTTAAAACGACAGTCTTTGCAAAGAGGATTTCATAATTTGTTCGTGGCTTTTAACGGTGATTTGAAATGTATCGAATGTTAAAACAAAATTGAAGATAATTCGTACAATACTTTTTGAGGGAAAATAACCATATGTTTTGAAAGAAGAAAATTTTGATGCGGGAAGCTTTTGTCGCGAAGTTCAAAGCTTCGCGATTTAATCGGATATTTTTCTGTGACATACTATAATTACTAATACACTCATAGAAACTATTTAGAGTACGTTGAATATTTTGTTTTCAAAAAGTGAGATACTTTGAACAGTAATTATACATGTTAAGATTTTATAAAGGAATGTAAATTTATTTCTTGTGAAAGCTCGTTGACGGGCCACATTAAATCGATAAAAGGTACAACAACTGTTCTTAACAAACCTTTCTTCTAGTTTGCTTCAACCTGGCTCCAAGCAAAAAACACGAAAGATAATCGTTTTCTCTCGAGACAACAGTATACTGCTTTGTCGCCAGTGAGCAAGCAATAACTTTATTACCGCTACTCGACATCGATCGCCTCTGTGGAACACCAATTCGACAATTCTTACGTCGTACGTTTAAATACGTGGTATCGGTGTCCCCGCATCGATCTCCGGGCAAAATGTGAAAGGAAGCCCTAACAATGCGAGCGCAGGCTACTTTTACTTACGACCGCAACCGGCACTATCCTCCGGTTTGCCTCTAAATCGCCGATAGAAGCGATTTCTCTAACCGCAATAAGGACGACCGCAAATAGACCAACACACACGCTCGCGGCTTGCACGGCCGTGCACGCGTGCACGTGAGCTCGCGTTCTCGTGTACATAAAAGAACCCGTGTATACACTACCGCTCAAAAGTATCCGTACATTTGCTTACTTTCGACGAGATTTTCTTTAAAAAAAAAAAATTAAATATTATCAAATTTTACAAGTACTATTTTCTGTTTTGACAGATCTCTTATCTGCAGATTTTTTGATGTTTGAATTATATATCAAACTAATAAGAGCCTTCTATTTCGATTGAACGATCGCCGATGTTGATACGATAAAATGCAATATCGCCACGTTTCCTAGTAGGTAGTTTGAATTTACGGTCTTGTGATTCGATAAGAAGATAATTAGTATTGCTTCTAATTGCTAATTCATCGTTAATTTGTTCACTTTGATGAAACGGCATACCAATTAGCAGAAATCAATCAGGGTGTCCCGATACTTATGGACGGTGGTATACGTACTGGCTTTACAAGCTTCCCGCCAAAGACACAAAAAGACAGAGAAACGTCCTCGAGACTTCGACGAGAAAAAGAAACGAAAGCGTCTTTTTCATGCGCGTGCACATATAGGATGTTTCACATAACGTCAGTACCCATGCCTGTGTGTTGATACTACGTGAAAAAATAAATTGTGAAAGTAGAATGAAGTTTTTATTCCATGATTTCGTTTACAAAAGAATTTGTTTCTACGAGATCCAATGCATGCGTACCATAGTTTGAGACCAATTCGAAAGTAGGTCTCGGACAATAGAATATTATCCTACGTTTTCCATCTATTTTTCCGTATAAACTCGCATTTCAGCCAACTCTGTTACGTTATGTGTAGCATTCTATGTAAGAGACAGAACATAAATCTCAATCGACGAGGTTATCTATCTCGCAGATGTATATTAAGAGCACAGCTTTGCTTGGCTTACAGGTCGGTGATCGGGTCTAAGAGGGAAGGAGAGGGGAGATAGAGAATATAGAAAAGAGAGAAAGGGTGCAAACATTTAGAGGCCGGGGTGTTAAGGCACACTTGGGTGCGGGGGTTGCGAGGTAAGAGAGAAAGAAAGAACGAAAAGATACAGAAAGAAAAAGGGAAAAGATAAGAGAGAAACCGATTGGTATCCGGCTCTGCGTGTTGCGATTGGGATCGAAAAGCCGGCAAGATGCTCGAGGTTCAGCGCTCGGACTTTTTAAGAGATGGAGGAACCTGCGACCCTCCTACCGCCGATTTACTACAACCCGATTCGACCGGGGCTTCCGTCTCCGGATGGAAGCCCACTGAGAAAAGCGTCTCCTTCAATCGAGACGTCCACGTCAAAAGGATCGGTGAGTCCAGGCAATCACACCATATGGAAAGGAATAGCCAGCGAGACGGTAGTGCAGACGCGAGACGAGTTGGTTTAACGTTGCTTGACTTTCATCGTACTTTTTATCCGTCGTTGACGACTAACCGATGAGACGAATATAAATTTTATGTTCGCGTTTGGAGAGCTTTTACTTGTTCTTTTCGTTTCTCTTCATTTTGTTATCATAGAAGCGAATATGGTAAAAAGAAATGCAGTTTATTAAGGTTTAAAAAAGAATATTCCGTTTTGAATCTAAATTATTTCCTAATGTATAAAATGAGAATAAAGATAATAGATATTCATATAGAATATTGGAAACAAAAATGTGCATGGCAAAAAGCGAAGTATGATTCGTATTACTGCTTTAAGAGGATATTGAAATAAAAGTATTTTCAAGATTGTTGAAGTAATTTTAAGAAACATTAAGATTGGATTTTTTAGTGACTTAGCATTTAGCTTTTTAATAGCGCATTTACGAAATTTCACATTTTTATTGCACATACTTGCCATCTATTGCATTTTACCGGAATTTATCATTTTCTAAAAATAGTTAGCCAAGAGTTAAAAAAGATCAAGGCAGAAGTTGAGTATTACACTTAATTCGCACAGATGACCTGGAGAAGGAGAAAATGCGAGATTACGAGAACGATTGCAACGAGGACACGTGATCTTGCGTTTCAGACAAAATACAACCAGGTCCTAGAGCGATCTCAGATTATGAAAATTGTTTCTGTGGAGCCGCTAGTTTGCACAGATGATCTCGAGTCCGACAGGTATTTCTAAGAAACACACGCCTTCGCTAAAATCGTCAGTGTCCTGGAAGGATGTTAGGAATGCAAAACCCGTGTCTGATCAGATTAACTTTGTTCCATCACAAAATACTTTCGTCTTATCAGATCGAGCGTATGGCATGCTACAGTTCAGACATTTTTGTTTCTAAAATATTTTACTTGATTTAACATTGGAAGACTTTATTAAAAATTGCAAGAATAATAAGAATAATAAGATTATATTAACTATGCTAAATGACATTACAGTTTGTTATATTTAAGTGCACAAATTTATTAGAAGATATAGTGAATTAATTTCTCAAAATAAAACTGTCGATCAATTACATTAAACGATGTTAAATACTATTTTGCCCTGGTAAGTTAGACAGATTACATATTGAATATAGCAAAAACGACAAGGACATAAGACCAAGATTATATGAGCTGTTATTACTTTGCCGCATTTAATTGTAAAAATTTCTGAAAAATTGCGAGATATATGAAATTATAAAATAAAAGATTATATACATCGCGATAATTAATATTATTGGCTTGCTACACGAAGGTTATAATTTATACGACTAATAAGTGGAAGTAAGAGGACGAAACCACCTGTCACGACGCGAAAGCGGAAAGTCAAGCAGCGCGGCACCGACTCAAAACGTGTTCCGCCTAACTTATACCTAACTGTTCCAAGCTCGAGCTCTCTCGATATCGATGTATAACACATTTAATCAAGAGCCTGGCCGCTGACTAACGGCACGAATAATCGTTACGCTCTGCGATCGATCGCCGATCGATCCTCCTTGTGTGTGTAATCATTAATAATGTATCAGTAATGCCATTAATCGTGGTCTCTTAATAAATCCGCTGATCTCGTAACAATAACTATTTTTTCTTTTTTTTTTTAAACAAATGTTTAAAGAGTACATCTCGAGACGATCGCAATTTTCAGGTCTCAAGATATACTCTATACGTATAATTCTGTTAATAATCAATAAAATTGATTATATCAAAGACAACTTTATTTAATTGGATTTATAATTAATTATTTGTCTCGTGCTCTTTATCTTTTTTTACTTTATTTTTTCATATAATATGTGGGCTCGTAATATGGTATTGGTGTGTGCGCGCTGGACTCAACCATTCCTCTGTTGCCATCAGCTTAATAATTAATTACATTAATGATCTCTCTGCCCCTTTTTCTCATTCCCCGCTCGAACGTGTCGCGTGGATCGGCGCGCGTGTGCACTCGTGACCGATTCTCGCGCGTTCGGGCAGCAAGCTGTGCGTTGCAATACAGCGTGTGTATGTATATGTGTGTTTGTGTCTATGTGTGCGTATATGCCGCCGTAATTGCGGCGGTCTGCTTGCCGTATCATCATCTAACGCACGTGTTAAGCATGTCGGACTAACGAGGGAACACAGGTAACCCGGATAATTCAGCCACCTCTGAAACTTCGTTCATTCTCAGACCGGAATAATTTGTGCGAAATCTACGATAGTATTATATTCATTGATCGAATAAATAAATTTCTTTTTCTCTTCGTCAATTGGAAATTTTACAGAACATTTATATTCAATTGTTTGAAATTTCGAGGAAATTAATTCCAATTCTTCGCGACTGTGCCTTACGCTAGATTTAATATTTTATTCAATATTTGTTATCTTGTATTAAGAAATTTAATTCATAAATTATGAACAGCTTTCGGGTATAGATCATTTGGAATAAAACGCCGATTACGATTCAAACCACAAACTGTTAATATCAAGAAAAACGTGAGAATAATCGAAAGTTTGTTCGCAAAGTGACAATGTTTCAGAACTTGTTTTACTGTGTTCCTTTGTGCGCTACGATTTGAGAACAACTAGGAGAAGATTGACGCGATGTTAATTGCGTTTTTACAATTTCAGCAGAGGCCGCTGCTGCAATGCAAGGCTTGTAAATTACGAACGACCGTCGCGTGGGAATGTGAAAACTTCGAAGAAATTTGCAGATTACAGAGAGAAACAACGGCAATTTACATTATATCTTTATTAAATCCTCTGTTTTTCAATGGTATTTCTTAATTTGCAACTTTCTTTCATGATAACAACGCATCCGCTATAGACAAAAATATTCTCAACGTATAATTACAATTTTTCTTCAGTCTATTAGGATATGTAGTACGGATATACATAAATATCTATTTTGAAAATTACATCTATTTATTTGCTTCTGCAAATTCGAATGTATTATGCTATATTATCAATGCGTTTATTCAAAAATAACGAATCTTAATTTCGCATTTCCGTAAGATACATTCAACTATCGATACAGCTTAAGAAATATGAAATTCCACAAAAAATTCAAAATAGGAAAATTTTGACATCCTATGTTTCTAGGAATTCCAAATGTCAGAAAAATTTCACATTCTACGCGCTTTCTATGAGTAAGCATAAGCAATTCCAACGTTAAACGAAGTTCTTTCTGCGTATTGTTTTCGAATCATTCAGTAGAGAAAAAAGTCGATACTCTCTCGTGGCAAACGGTATCATCAGGTTAGCCAAAGTCCGCACAACTCTGTCATTTCTTCCTTCCATTCGAATCACACACGTATCGTGTAATCTAGTTGTGATTTGCAAAGCTCGAACTCGAGGCAACCTTCGATCAATCGTTTAGAAGAGAGATCGATCCTAGTAACCTAGGCGCGGTTAGTCGAGCCTAAGTACAGGAGCATCACCGATGAAGGAAGTTGGCGACTCTGCCAGTCAGTGATACACTGATACAATAATATCCTGCGAATACCGGCGTTGGAAAATTAATGGCCACTAAACAGAGCTAACTACCTTAAGGTCCGGTCGGCGTTCGTATCATTTTATAGTTGGCATCCGCTGGGTTTACGACCGTCAGCGCCGGTGTGCCGGTCGTCGATTGTAGTTGCTCCGTTGCTGGAGGCGGAGGTAGTTATAGAACAGCCAGAGACAAGGGAACAAGCCGTTGATCGTTGTGCAAGTAACCAACGTGTTCCTACAGTTAAGCTTCTTCCATTAGATTGGTTAATAACGTGGCAAGAAGGATTTTCAAACGTGTTTCAAATGAATACGCGTAAAGTGGCTACGTATAATTAGGTAAAGGAAAATCCTGAATAATTACAGCTCGTAGAATCGTTTTCGATGGGACCAAAATCATAAACAAATGTCAGGGGTATTTCAACAGAGAATACAGAGAATTCTTGGGAATAAAAGAGCGTGGAAACGATACGATTCTGATTATCAAAACAACGCTAAGTGGGACACGCTGGTATTATTTTGAAGCAAATTCTAATTTGTTCTTACAAAATTATAACGATTCGAAGTATCCAAATTCGTTTGTCTTAAAATCGGGATTTTCAAGTTATGCGTGTCAGTGTTGCAATAGTACATGAACGATATGGTATTATGAGGAAGATCGAGAGAGTTTAGCTCTGCTGAAAGCTTGCGATACATGAGTAATCGATAAGATAAATAAATATTGAATCATTCTGAACGTAAGCTTCGTACTTCCGTATGAATAATTCCGATCTAGGGAATCTGCGTGAGGACTTTTGTTGTCGATCAACGCGGGACAGACTATTCTTTTCATTATTGCTGGGATCGTCAAGGTCGGGTGTCAACATCGCAAACAAGTGGTCAACGAACCTATCTCCCATTCACTTTTTACTCGCGACTCTCCGTGATTTTGTTCGCGATGTTTGTTTCCTCGACTTACAACGAATATCTAACGAAGCAATGGAAACAAAAGAACGAAGAAAAAGAAAGGCTTCTTTTTTCTATAGAAAATTGTTGAAACTGAGATGATTGTGACAATGGAGATAATCAGGATGGGTTTGATATAATTAAATTTGATAATACGTCATGGCGTGCCTGACTCTTAACGACACTTCTGGTTAAATGGCGTTGGCAAGTTTAAATTGCTCGCCGCTACGGAGGTTAAATTGCTCCTTTGAATGTTACGAGCCGAGACTAACTTAGGCAAATTGGATATCGTGCCCTGTTCGCACCGACATAGCGATCGCTTCGCGTCTCTCGAGGCTTAACGACCTCGTTTCTTCGTTGTTTGTCGCTTATCGTTATGGATTTCAGTGTTAATTCCTGTGCTCATTGTATCATAGCACACGAGGAATTTAATCTTCCTTCACTCTTACATGTTTTCTTGTTTCTCAAGAGTGTGGGCATATTCTTCCTTTTTTGTATCGTTGATTTGTATTTTCTGTAGGGTAAATTAAAAGACAAAAGAATATTTACCAACGAACTTCACGCTTTGTAGCGTCATGCGACATAGAAGCGATATACCTGCGTGGGAAAGAAAGAAATTTCGAATTGCTGCTTTCTTAGGTACCTATACGAGTATTTTCGAGGGACTTTTGTATATTATATCTCATTGCTCCGGCCAAATATTTCGACATTATGGTGATTTATTTAATTATCGTATTATTGTACAGACAGCAAGTAGTCTATTTATTGGAAATGTTGGTTTGTGATTTTCAAATCACAACAGGAAATTGTAATCAATTACGAATACACGAAATTCTGATTATAGAGAGTTTGAAGCTTTTCCTCCTATATGTTAGTCGTATCTATGATACAGCATCTTTCTTCAAGTATTTTATATTACTGAAATTATTTAAATATTAAATCTTTTCAGCTTGCTGCTTCTGCTTGGTTTGATAAAAATTACAGATTCACTGCAACGTTTCTAGATTATTCGTATGTTGAATTTGAAATTATTTTCCGATATTAATTCGTAGAAAAAGAGAGGAAAATTGTAAATTCACGGGACGACAGCTTTTTTCTTAGAATACTGCATTTATCGCGAATAGCCACAACGCGGCGTGAGAGAAAATTGTTATGCAGAGACATGCATCGGTTCGTCTGTTCTCCATGTCCGAGTTCTTCCTCTTTGTGAATGAACAAAACGCGGAGAATTCCAACTCTCGGTGCTGAGCGGCGAAAGTTACGAGGAGGACGATGTTGGACTTTATCAGATTGGAATCTAAATGCCACGAATCTAATTGTGAGTCGACCCATGGAGGACGATTTCGAAGTTCGCCGCATTAACCAGACGTGGGTCGTGGAGATAGTCTCGTGGAAGCGTTTCCAACGATTCTAGTTCTATAGAATTCTTACGATTCTTGTGATTCTTTCATCTCTTTATAACGCCGTGTAACTTAGAAATTACATATTCGTGTATCTATTTGTACGTATAGTATCTCCTTTCATTTGCTTGTCACTTCGCTACTGTGTTTCGATCGTCGGAACTTTCTCGCATAATAATTATCATTCACTCCAAATTATATTATTTTCCAACTAATGGTATTAGTAAATTGAAAAGTTACGCACCATAGATTATAGACTGTTCTCTTACATCTTATAATTTTTCATCATTCAGAATTAAGAATTTAGAATTTTTTAATTTTTAAAATTAAATATTATGCAATTCTTTAATGATTCTGTGTATGTAATAACTATTTTTCATTTGAAGTACAGAGTTGTTCTGAACTCTTTAGTTCCTTTGAAAAAATTTCTCTGAATTGATTCGCACATTTCATTTAAATATCCATGGAAATATCCCTCGTTTCTTTTTTATGTAAACTAAATTTTCATCTTATACGGTATTTTCCTTAAAAAAATTAATTACTTGTAAACTTTGGACATTGTTAGTATCGACGATTTGAAATCCATTTAAGAGTACGAATCTTTGGTTAATGATGCTAATGGATCCCAATTAATGTAGTTAAAGAAAAGAGTTAGTTGCCCTTCCGTAGGTGTATTTTTCCTTAGTTAGTAATCTCCTAATACAGTAAATTGTACCAATTAAATCTCTTGTGAAACATGTAGTTAGAAAATACATGTATGAAAAGAAAGATTAATTCTTTCCTCAATCTCTTACTATTTTTAATGTTTAACAGCCTCTAATTGACACAAAAATAGAAGCGGAGTAAAGCAAGAAGTGTACAACTCGTAAAATCCAAATGTAAAAACAACATCATATACCAATTAATTGTTGCAATAATTAATTTTCCAATATTTGCTTTAAGTTCCGCTACCAGTGCAGCCATCCTTAAGATACGCCGATTTCAATACCTATCTCATTAAATTACATCGCATTACGAATATTCTAATCGATATGACGTAGAATAAACACATAGCTCCCTAATAAATAGTATTTTATAGACAATTCTTGCAAACATGTCCGTTGCTCTGCTATCAAACGTATAAATCAAATCTAATTACAAGAATTATTTCTCCCCCGACGGGTTCAAATAAATAGGCTTCTACTACACTCGTCTTCCTACCAATGATCATATACAATCTTCTAAAAACACGATTTCCAGTAAAATTTGCTGAAACATCCGCGAAATAAAATAAAAAGGGACGAAAATACTAAAATCCACTTATCAGACTACTGGTTTCCTGTCATAATTTACTTCCGGCATAAAATTCCTCTTGTGAGGCAGAAAATGGACTCCAACGTACTCAAGATAAAATAAAAAAAAAAATACTCTAAAATCCACTTATCAAACCACTGATTTCCTCTTACAATTCACTTCCGGAATAAAATTTCTTTCCTAAGGTAGAAGAGATAAAAAGTGTTGGTGCGTCTTTACGCCGCAGGTTGGTAAAAAGTCTGAGCGCCGACCGATGCATTAGCGGCTACACCGTATTTCTTATTATCCCGCCGTGAGTTGCACGCTCTCTCTCTCTCTCTCTCTCCTCTCTCCTCTCTCTCTCTCTCTCCCTTTCTCCGTCCCTTTCTCCGCGTCTTGCGGTCTCCTCCGGCGTTGTCAATGCGGGCGGTCCTAAGAAGTCAGCCTAGTTGGCCGGTGCAACATTGCGTTCCTGCATGCACCTCGTCGAAGCTTGTTAAGAGGCCCTTGTGTCGTTCGCATTATCCTCGGACTGCCAGCGCGGCAGCGTTTCCTGATCGTCGCGTGCTCGAAACCGCCTTAAACTCGACACTGCAGGACTGTGCGTGCGTAACGGCGTGTAATTCGCCCGGGGACCGTGCCAGCATCTTCGTTACTTTCCTAATGAACGTTGAAAGAGTGGTGTTTCGATTCGATACGCCACTTTTTTGGTAGTTGGATGATTGGTACGTACGGTTCATCCCTGAGCAACATGGTCTTCAACAAAGTGCTCTCAGTTGTATGCCGAATTTCTTCTTGAAAAATTTCTGCTTGTACTTATTTTGGATCAGCTTTATCAGATCGTTGTAGTAGTATCGTTCTCTGTTGAGAAAGAAACAGAATAACATTTTTCTCTTATAGCAGTAACTAGGTATGTTCGTAGAACGAGTATGTTTGTTGCTACCAAGAGGTTGTAAGTTGTTTATACCATCGACACGTATTCTCTATCAGAAAATTTGCGGTGGTAGATCGTCCACTTTTACTTAACGAAAAAATGTTGTAAATGATATACGTATACATGCATTCTGTTTCTCTTGTAATTTTTTCTATAACATTTTCTATTTTTTTTTTTACCTCATTTTATTATAAAACACAATAGTAACACATGTAGTATAGAAAATAAGGCTTCGTGATGTTTTATATAAGTAGTTAAGTTAACGATTAAATAGAGCTTCGTTTAAATAGTTTCATCCGAAAAATGAAAACTACGATAATTTTTATGTACGTCAAAAATCAAGGTTTCCGAAGAATGTTATATTCTGTTATGACTATTAGAGAAAATTAGATAAAAGTATCCAATCGATTTCACAATAAACGTGAAACTTCTAAGGAAAGAAATTTAATAGACAGATTTCTAATTTACAGAAAGCTGTTTGTACACTAATTTTCTGCAGTTTCTAAGGAAACTCGTTTAGTTTGCACGCTTTAATGAAGAATAAAAAGGGTTTGCGATGCGGAAGAGTTATTTAACATAGTTGAAGGTATACTATCGTGTGTTACGCTGTGAGTGACAGGGATTAAATAATGAAAGGCGATCGTGGAATCGCGTGACACGGAAGAAACGGGCGAAGAGATACAGACATTGATGCACAGACAGCGAAGGACTAGATGACTCTTCGAGTAACGCAACTCAATTAGTTTCGTGACGACAGAGATAGGTTTACATAATTTTTCTATTTTTAAGAGGTGAGTAATTCCCTTCTAACAAACGCGTATCTTCTAATAAATCGCGTTTTACTCTTTCTGTTAATTTCGTCGGGTCATGTTACTATCACATCGCGTTTTTTATATCGCATTTACATAATAATGACTTAGGTTCAAGTATATAAAATTTCGCGTCATTTAGTAACACTTTCATATGACTACAGACAACTGATACTCTGAAAGTAAAATGTAGCAGCCGCTAAAAAGCGCTTCATTGGAAAATAAGGGAATGTACAACTGTGACCTGGAATGCGAAAAAGGACTCAGTGTTCAAAAACAAATTTTTGGGAAGCACTTGTTTTAAGGTTTATGTCACTTTGTTTCCCTTTTCTTCCTTCGTATATCGTATATTGTATTATCGTAATATTTTAATTACGTTTTATTAATATAAATATTAATACCTTTTAGAATGAATTTAGAAAGAGAATTGGATATCTGTCTTATGTTATAATTCCATTTAAATCTCGATTTTTCAAACACGAGGTACCATTTTTCATTCCAAATATGTTGTACAAATAGGTTTTGTAATCGCCGTAAATTTTTCATAAATATGAAAATCTGCCGCGGCTGCAGGGTTAATTATATAAGCTTTCGTGTTGAAAACTTTCTCAACGTCGCGCGCAGCCGCACTTATCGTTCTAACGACGCTAGTTAATCAGCGGAATGGAGGAAGAGTTTATGCGTGTGAAGCAACGCGTACGTAGGGCGTACGTGGGAAATTGTAAGGTGATAGCTCGCACGTTACTTTATTTCGGCTCGGTGGAACATATCACCCAAGACGTGCTTTCTCCGTTCGATCGTAATATAAATATTGCCAGGATTGCCGACTATGCACGATGGACTTTTCTATTCTGGTTGGCCATCGCCATTATCGGCAAAGTCAAGCGTGATGCCGCGTTTTCACGAAGCTCTGTTCGAGTAGATGAGCGTGAAGAATACACGAGGAAGTGCTATTACGTCGTTCGAGAGGATATCGTTGGTCGAATGATCGCGTGTCGAATGGATCGGTGGCTATTTCTTGCTCGACCAACGCTCCACCGGATTTTCCAAAGAAAAGAACCTCAAACCTGGTCATATTGATTTTAAAGCTGTCGTATCTTGACCTTTACGCATTTGGTTCTGCTATAAATTTCGTTTTATTCGCGATAGAGCTGAATTTGAAAACGGCCGAGAGAAGGTGTTCACAAGGTTCGAGATATTCACGTTCAGCGATAACTAGATCGCAGATTTTTATACATTTATGCAAAAATTGAACAATGTAAAAATCCACAGAATTCGTATAATATACAAAAATATATAAAACATTTCAAGTAAGTTGTTTCTTATAAGTTTTAATAAATAAAACGAATCCACAGTTGAATGATAACTGAAACTTTCTGCGAAGAATGTATAATTATCTTGATAGACAAATATTTATAAATCATAATAATTATTTACTAAATACTAGTTTACGTAGTATTCGATATAGTATAGCAATTCTTGCACGGGAAAAGTATTTGTGTTATTAATCACCGAACTATTAATCATCGATCTAATGCTTTACATAACAAATGTTTCAATTTATACTTAGCACTACTACTGAAATTAAGATTGGAGTTTCTGCGAGTAATAATCTTGTAGCAAAGTAACAAGAAAGTGAGGAATACAAATGGCCACCGTTTATTCGATCTCCGGTCTTCCGCGTTGTCGATCAACCTTATCGTCTCATTCAGTTCAGAAGTACTTCCTTATGCCTTCTTCACACTTATCATTTCGCTGGATCGCTTCATAAAATCGAACATCGCACAATCTTGTAGCATTTCCCATAATTCTAAAAATTACAAAGCATGCGTGTGTCTATAGTTTTTTGCAATACCTAAACCTTTATTTATCGCACGTGTGTATAAAATTTCCTCTAAAACATACGACGTAACCAAGCAATTACTATTGCTACAAATCGGCTAAAGTGCCTGGATATTTATGAGTAATCATTTATACTTAGATATTACCTACAGCATTGTTGGTTACGTCGTATATGTTTTAGAGGAAATTTGACGTATAGTCGAGATAAATGGAGGTTTTAGTAGCATTTATGTACTCATAAATGTTACTAAAATGTATGTAATAATAAATAAATTGATGGCAAATTGATGGGTAAAAGCAATACTTGTTATTCTCTTACAGAATTAACACGAATCAAAAATTTTTATTAGTTAGATAATTTAACCGATAGTACACTAAGATTATAAATATTAGTAAACGCATTAATTACAAATATTCTTTTATCTGGCCACATTTACTCAAGAACTAATCTCTGTACACGCGTTCTCGACAAATTTCAAATTTAATTTCCCCGTAAACGATGCGTCATGTGGAAAAATCTTGTTCTACACTTTCGACTTATTTTTCCACGTAGAATCATCCTGTAATATAATTATACCACCATTCGTGCAAAACTTTGTATAAGACTATCGAACCACTCTACCGAATACCGTCATTTTCCCCGCACTTTATCTTTAGTTTCCTCGCTGTGTAACTTCGTCCTATCTAATTTTTTCCCTTCTATTGGCCACCCTGTTCTCTAGCTGATCCGCTTAGATCGGCATCCTTGGTTGCGTGCTAAGGGGTCTTAAGGTACACTACGATCAGCTGAAACGAGGAAGTGGCGAGTATCCAATGGACCGGTATCGTTCGAACGAAGAACGTGGAGGTCGCGCGCGAGCATCGCTTTACCGTGCTCGTTCGAAGAATCACCGTGTAAAAGAAAAGGATAGAATCGGCTGGTTGATGCTGGCGTGAGCTGAACGTAGAAGGGTAAAGGAAAGGGATAAGAAGGCCGTGTAAATGAGACGAATTATGAGAACAGGATTAGCGATATCATCGATGGTACCTCGTATAAGGGCGAATACACAATAAATTACGGACACACTTGTCCATCGATTCACACGATGCTTTTTGTGCGCAGTACATAAATAATCTCTTCGTTTACACGTCCCTTTCTATACACTGTCTTGGTTTTACTGAGAATATATTCAGATCAGAAAATATATTCTGTGATATTGATAACACTTATCGTATATCGATATGCCAAAAATTTATTATTCGGTCTCGTTACTAACATCGTTTTTGGTTGACTTGTAGTGACGTTACGTATTAAGCTGTACATAACTCACATGCGTTTACACAAACGATGAAGACAATAACTTTGATTAAATTAATCCCTGTGCATTCTTTGGATCATTTTTAACTAATGAAAAATAAGACACCAGCCTTATCGATACGTATGATGTCTCGTTTCTTTTTATGCTAAATGTTTTCTTATAACGTTAAAGCTCCTTTTCTCTATTAATCTATTTGGGTTTTTGTGTACTTTAATCTTTTTTTGTCTTTTTTGTTTAAAAACGTGAAATAAGTATTTCCATACTATATTAGCTTTCCTCCTAAATATTCCTCTCTTCCGTAACAACAGATTTCATTTGCGTTCATTTGCGAATCTTCGTCTGCTTAAGAAAAGCCACAGCGTATTCTATGAAAATCAAAGACCCGATATATGTATACCATGCTTCTCGGTTATTCTACTCCAGGAATTTGTAAACGATTTCGTTCCGTTGTATCGGCAAGATTTAAGCTCGATACGTTAAGAGAGAAAAGCCCGACGCAATTTACAGAATTTTATTGGGAGAACCCGTTTCGCGAAACAGACAGCTGTGGACCACTCTCGTAAAAGTATCGAGTCTCGTTCGTACGAATACCGGTGATCCGGTCCCTATGCGCCCCGGTGGCTTTTCATTCGGATCACATTTCGAAGTTGCGTTACCAGTCAATTTATCACCGGTCGACCGCTGTCTATGCTCTCGTTACGATTTATCGCGGGAGCATTGTATTTATCGTAACGAAAGCGCGCGAATCAAGCCAAGATTTATAGTTACATAATAGCTATTTCGGCGACGATTTATCTGGGATAAATTGGGTTACTGACCGAACTTTTCATCGATATGTATATATTTTTCTTGAGATGTCGTTCGGGGGTTTTCTATATAAAAATGGAAACCGATTTTTAATCAGTGCTTCGACATGTTACGATTTAAGGCTTTCCAAGGATGGAAGTCGCCTCTAATAGAAATTATGTCCTGATTTTAATCCACAAAATTGTTACGTTTCGAAAAATATCTAATAGTTAGCTGCTATTTTTCAAGCACATTTCTTCAGATCCAAACAATAAAAATATCGGCTGATTTTCCATCTCTCGCTACCATTTTACGAAAACCGTAGACTCAATGGTAAATCAACGTTGAATCTCTTTCTACAGTACATCGTCGATTATCTTCATTAGGCAGCCGGGATAGAGTGCGTGCAAGAATTCGTTCGTGCGCTATTTCTCGCGTGCCAGGCTTCGCCAGCTCAAGACCGCAAGGACGCCGTTTAATCGTGCGAATTTTTATTTTCCAATCGTCGATACGTATCTCGTTCGAGATCTGAAACCGAGCGAACGGAGATAAGAAAATAACGCCATTATGTACTTATTTTATTTCATGACATTTTGTCATACTGGAAAACTCTTCCTATTGATCGATGCCAAATTTTTCTCTCTAATTGATGCTGTTGGTGTCCAACTAAAAGCAATTATATCCGTCAAATAATATTTTGAACAGACACGTGAGAAATAATTCTTTTTAATATTGAATAATGATATGGCGAATGTAATGGAACGACTAAACGCTACGAACTTTTCTAACATCTCAATAGAACGGTGTCTTGAAAAATAGGAGTTTTAACGAATGGAGAAGAAGCGGTATAATTTACTAATCGCATAATCGCGTTATGCGACAGAAAACAAATCTTTATTGGTGTTAAATGTTAGAAAAATGACGGCAGCTATGGCCAGTAACGGAACGATTTCGACGATGTTGACGATTTGACGCGGCGTAAGAGTATCGTTTACGATTGCGCTCGACGCCTTTCGCCGTTGTAACTGGAGATAGCGAGTCTCGGGACGTACGTTCGGGTTTGTTTGAATATGTGCACAGTCCTGCCGCGAAAAAGTCGTAAAATCGTATGAAACAGCTGGAACGCATTGGAAAGGGTGAGTTTGAAATTCTCGCACGCGGTATGTCTCTTGATTAAACCAGTAGATATTGCTGTAAAAGTTGCAGAAAATTATCGCCATTGTCGCGATACAACGTCGTACTGCAATCTGTTGCATTCCAATCAGTTACTTTAGCGAGACTACTTTATAGGAGTATAAATTGAACTTTATTTTCTTAATTTTACGATTTTTGGGTTCGTATTCCACGCGGCAAAGGATCGATTCTGATTACGGTACTATCCTTTCCACAATCGAAACAATTTTGATAACAAAAGAAGTAAAATTTTATACGCAAACTTCACAACTTACAAATTGACCGATTAACTCGATCTCATTTATCGTCAAATTATTGTAACCTGCGAGTTATGGCTCGAAACCTTCGACTGATAGAATTGCTTTGTACGGATCTTCTTCTTTCGTCTACCACTTCGATCCAAAGAATAATACTTGAATTCGTTACGTTCAACCCAAAATCATTTATTTCAAGAAGATTCATTTTTACAACCTTTCAAATTCTCAACTACGATAGAATTTCTACGACCAAGCACAACATAACCCCAAAGAGGGTCTGTGTTGTATTCTTCGAACCCAAAACCACCTACATATCTCGAGAAGGCATTACGAACACCGTTAAGCGTAATGAGACTTTGCAGCCGTTTTTGTGGTTGTGTATCCCTATTATAATAAAACGGATAGCTAGGCCCGTCGGTTCGCAATTTATATTCATACTTATCGTAACAGTTATCGATCGAATCTGATCAGAGGGGTTAAATTCATACGTGACTGGGCTCGCGGTAACGATCAGATAACCGACCGATATTAATTTATGCTCGTGATCGTCCGTAAAATTACCGTTGCTTCGGTTCGCGCGATGATCCGTACCACCATCGGTCGAGCGCTTACAGCGTTTACAGCCCTCGAAGCACTGGGTCAGCACCGCTGCGCGATCTTTGACCCGCCGCGATAAGACGCCACTTGCACTTCCGGCAATTCTTCCCCCGCTCCAACCACACAATATCCCCACCACAGCTCCTCGAACGCTCCGTGAATCTCCGAAGCACCTGCTGTCCATACAGTGCCTCGTGCTCGCCTCCAACCTGACTTCACCTCGCACCGCCACGGTCAACCATCCAAGTCAAATTGCAAGCAGGTTTAATCGAACACAAAAGCTTTCGTAGGGTTACCTTACCGACTGGTATATCGATTTTGAAGCGAGAAATCAGCTCGTTAGATGTGCTATGTTATCCGCACGTAGCGTATCGAAGCAGTGATTGATCGTACGTTCTTTGCTTCTTCCTTACCTCTTGCGCGATAATTTATTGGCTAAATACGTTGGTAAATTAACGGTGACGTGCTTTTGGGACTTTTTTCGTAGAAATTGTTTCTAGAATTTTAAAACATTTTGTAACTCTTGAATAAGATAATAGTAGGATGGATCGTAGTTTGTGAAATTTATTTTTTACTTTGATTGTTTCGTTACTAGAGTTATGTAGTTAAAGTATAGGTTTTCCGGAAAGTTCTTTTCGTTTTTTTAATAGGAGGTAAGTATAAAATATGTTTCCTTCTGTGTACCTTTCTTAAATAATGTATGATCTCTGATTTCTCTTCTACCACATTTTGCTATCTCTCCAGGAGCCTCATAATGTTATTTTTCCAAAATTTTCACTTCGTTCACTGATTTGAATTTTCTATTGCGAAGAAAATTCTTTAGGGAGAGCAACAAATAATAGTCCGATGGTGCAAGGTCTGGAGAGTATGGAGGATGTGGTAAAACATCCCAATCAAACTCTAGAAGTTTCGTTCGCACCGCTAAAGAAACGCGTGGCCTCGCGTTGTCGTGGTGGAACACGACGACACGTCTGTTCGCCGCTTCAGGACGTTTTGTGATAATGGCTTCCTTAAGTTTTTCGAGTTGGGTGCGATATTTTTCACTGTTGATCGTTTGATCTTCCGAAAGTATTCGTAGCAGAGGATACCCTTTCAGTCCCACGAAATTGAAAGCAGCACCTTCTTCGGGCGAAATCCAGGTCTTGCTACCGTTGGAGGACGCTTATCTCGACTCGACCAAGATCGCTTGCACGCAGTGCTGTCGTAGAAAATCCAACTTTCATCCCCAGTAATTAACCTTTTTAAAAATGGCTCTCTTTTGTTGCGTTGAATTAGCAAATCGCATGTCGAGATTCGATTCAGGAGATTGCTCTCCGTCAGTTGATGGGGGACCCACACTTCGTAGCGATTAACGTACCCAAGCTTCGCTAAATGCTCATGAATCGTTGTTCGCGAAATGGTTAAAGCATCTGGTATCTCACGAACACTAGACCTTGGGTTTGCATCGAGGCAGGCCTTGATAAGGTCAGTATCATTGGTGGATGGATGTCCGCTGCGATCTTCATCTTTCAGATTAAAATTTCCGGCTCTAAACCTCCTAAACCAATTCCGGACTCTTTGAACAGCTATAGACCGATCACCATAAACGTCACAAATCTCCTTTGCAGTGCTTTCAGGCGTACTGTCTTTTTTAAAGCAGTGAAACATAACGTGGCGAAAATGCACCTTTTGGTCTTCCATCTTTCACCACGCAAAAAAACACTCGATACACTCCCTACTAACGTCGAGAACTGTTCTCTCGCCTTACCAGAGAACGACCTAATTATTAGCATTGTGCCGAATAACTTATTAGCATTAGTAATTTATACCTTTTGGCTTGTAAGGCCTCACTGATGATATTTGTGTTAAATATCGTATTGTATTAGAGAAGTGCGATAAAATGCTTCGAGCTTTCTGTTAGAATCGTTAGAGTCTTGCGTTAGAAGAACGTCAAAACGAATATTACGAAAACAATACATGTCGATTATTTTCTAGATTCTACTCTTTTTTGCCAACGTTATTGTTTAGTATATATAAATAATCTTTTTTAAGCTTCCAAATAGATTTCCATTTTATCTGGAAATCTTGTTTGGTTGTATCATTTGCTAAATACAAGTGCGATATGCACATATATCGTATTTGCAGGATATCCGAAAATATCGAGACCAAACGTATCCTACGTGTTAATGAGATCACATAAGTAAAAAAAAGTTCATGTAAACTCATAAGCTTGGACATATTCAAATATGATTTATTGCAGAGTTATTTAAACTTTCCAAAATTTTTATTGTTTTGGCAGTTGTAGTAAATGCTCGAAATTTCTTCCTTCCTCAAAAATACAGGCTCCCATTCGCCAAATATTCTTTCGAATACTCCTACTCTTGTAAGATATATCATAGCAGTAAATGGATTTTGGATAGATTTCTAGAGCCGATCTTCTATTTCTACCACATCTTCGCAAACCAACCGTCTCGCGTGACCCCATAAATAAAAGCTCAGAGAAATTGGATCTGGTCTGATCGTGTAAACAATAACTATCGATGAAAATTATTTGTGTGTTATCTGTGGTTCTGTATAACCAGAACAACTTTCTTAGAAATCTTTGAACGCATGTAACTTCTCGATAAAACATTTTTGGACTTAACTTCGTCTGAACTTTTTTTTACCGCGTAGTATAAGTTTAGTCCTTTCTGGACACCTTTTTGGGCATCCTGTATGATACAATAAGTTATAAATAAATTGTAGATTTAAGTGAACATATCGTATCTATTACACCGTTCATTTATCATAAGAATGTCGAGTTTCTTTGAATATAATCGTGTCGCTTGGCCCGGCATTCCTAGTCATTGTTCTCCGACATCGTTACTCGTCGAAAGATAACAGTCCGTGAGAATGTCGGGCTCTTAAAATCTACCTCGTGTAATCTGCTACAAAGCCTCGCGGACTATTACCGATCTACGGCTTTATTACTCAGAAATATGTACGCGCTGTCATGCCATCTGGCATTCGTAACTCGTAATTACGCGCGTATTAAATGCACTTTCGGTACTTCTTCGACGATTATAATCCTATCACGCTGAGATCGTATCCTTCTGCTCATGGGACGTTAAGCGTAATTAGATGAATTCCCCTGTTCCCTTTCCACCGCATTCCACGCGGATAGAGAATGGGGAAAATTTATAACGAAAATAAATCACCAATTACCACTTCAATCTCGCGGAACGGCCTTTGTTCGTTATTTATGTGCGGTATGAATTAAACGTAGCCGCAGTCGTGCGAACGTATAGTACAGGCGCGAGTACACTTCGTGATACGATGAAATCCCTCGAAATCGAAAGAAAAACGATTAACGATCGTAATGACGTCCAATTAGTCGGCATTGGCCAGCGCCGTTAAGCTTCAATCTAGGATCGCTAACAACTGCGTCAGTGGTGGAATCCGCACGAACTTTCGAACTACCTAATCATTTTTTTCAATTGTCTATTCTGGTAAATCGTGAATGTATATCTTGAAAGAAAGAAGACATTTTTTAAATCTTCAAACTCTTTCGCGTTTTTCATGTTACTAGCATATACGGAGTATATGTATTGTTTAATAGACAACGATATAAGTATTTATGGAATAAATAAAAATGTAAGTGTACAGGTCAAGATCGTAAACTCCACTTTTTGTAATTTTACTTTAAAGCACTTGGTTCATACTTATGTTACGTAATTTCATCGATATTCTCTGCTCTTTGTTTTATAGAGTTAACACACCTGACAAACATAGAAGTGTGCCGTTATTTTCTAGCGCTAGTTGATCTTTATTGAAAACTCAGGATGTAAATTGTTTTTCATAGTATTCGCTATGTTATGAGCCCACTTTTGCCTGATACAATGTATTTTGATTTAAAAAGTCAGAAAATTTATCAAGAATCGTACTTGTTCTCAGTCATCCAAGTAGTATAATGTATAAACAGCTGTATCTATGTCTAAAAAATAGTACGAAAGAGCACATATGTTTGTATAATAACTTATTCGTTCGTTCTTCTTGCTTCAATGTGCTGAGTTAGTCTCTGAAATATGTCGATACGTTTTTGCACACCTTGTGTATAATGATGCAACATGCACGAGCCTTTAATTCCGATTTGGAAGCACCAAATTGCATAGCGTTAGTACGAAATTGCAATCGGTCGCCTTCCATTGGATTTTAGGAATACATCGAACGCGCAATTAGTCTCCTGTCTGCGCAATAATCGCTAATGTTACGGCAATTAGATTTGCGTTCGCTTTACGATACGCCGGCATACTAATTAGCCTGATGGCACAATGATCGAGGTCACTTAACGAACGTGATTTCCATGCGGAGATTACAGGGTTAGTTGTCTAGGGACTTTGGGCTTGTCACGCGATGTTGTGTGCGTTTACGTGCGTCCTTGCGACGCATGCGTACTCACGGAAGGTAATCACAGGTATTACGCGAGTTTTCGATAATTATTTCCGGCTGAATAGTATGTCAGTGTTTTTTCTCACTAGATAATTAGCAGAAAATGACGTTGCGTACCCTTGTCTAATGACTTTGAAACATTTTTCGATACCGATTTTTTAGAATGTAGGATCTGAACCAAATTTAGTAAAACTTAAAATACGAACTAACGCGTTCTAACATTCGCATTGAGATCTTTTTTTTTATCATCATTACACACATTTTTGTGTACCAGCTTAGATAACCTTGAGTTCTGTAAAAAAATTTACTCGAATCTAAGTTAAGAGTTAAGTAACGTACTGTTTTTTTTTTAATAATCGCGTCAAGGCTTTATTTAATGATTTTCACAAATTTTCTTGTACTGATTCATCAAACTTGAAATTTTATAAAAAAAGATTTAGTAAATCAGAAACATAAACTAGGGCCTCTTTTTGCGCAATGAACTTGCGCAACTTACCAACTAATAATGTGTATTAACAATTAAATAATATTTTCTCAAATAGGATAATCGTATAACTTGTAATTTGAATAATTTCATTTTATTTATTACTAAGTTTGCTCTTAAATAGTTGTTAGTTACTTCGTCCAAAACTATGCATTGACATTAATAACTTGTAAAATTTCATTAATAATATCAGTTTAACTGTATAAAAGTGTACAGATTATGTCTTATATCGCAATAACCTTACTTAGTTCTTGTTTAGCAGTCTTCAAAATTTATCAGAGATCTCGAATTCCACAAAGAATTAGCTAAAAGTTGAAATATGAATTATATAATGGCTAAGTTTCCAACATCTCAAATTTTACGATGTTAATATTCTTTCCATGATTTGAGTATACATATACTTGCAGAACTCGGTTGAAAAACACATAATCGGGAGAATACTCAGGAACTATAATCGATATTTCTACCACGAAGGCTACCGTGCAAGTTGCAATCATCAAGGCGTGTGATCAATTTCGTAGGCACATTAATTCCCGCTTAGCATACGTACGTTGCATGCTAATACGTAGAGATTTGACCTCCCCTTTTTTCTGGCGCATAACAAGTCATAAAAATTGCAGAAAGGAAAGATGATGACCTTTAGTCCTGAGCACTAAAAGCTTATGAATATATAGACACGAATAAAATCGTAAAATATCCGAACATTCGAATAACCAAGATGAATTGAAAGAAGATTCAAATAAGACAAATATTTAGGAAGTCACAGGCGCTAAATTCTATATTCTATGTTCTATGTTACGTAATTAAACTTCACATAATTATGCAATCAATAAACCACAAGTATTCGTGCATTTATGTGGAAAATCAAAAATACGAAAACACGCAGAATGTACTGAAAATATCGAAAATAATGTATTCGTCGTACTATTATTTACAAGTTAACGACGTTTACGTTTACGAAGATATTGATACGAATAGAATTTGCGTAAAAAGCCGCGCTCCAATAATAAGATCAGAAATATCTCAAATATTTCAAACATCTGAAATATCTATGTTGATAATTACATTTCACCAACGATACACAGCCTGATTCTTGAGAATTTCTTTCACTGTGTTATAAAACATTGTTCTGGAGACACAGGCCTATCGATATGTCTGGTTTTAAGCCGCGTTTCTAGCGTTATTCGTTCATCACGTTCCACGGTTCTTACATAGCGTGATTATTTAACCTCGATCTGGTTGAACCACTTTTTACGTGAACCGACCGATTCGGAGGGGGCGGAGTGTGCGGCAAAGCCACTAGGAATGTTGATTGTTTTCAAGGTTTTTTAAAGATATCGGTCGCGCTTAGTAAGATGTAGAATGTAAACTGTATCTGTGCTGCTGTTCAATTAATTCCAGCTACGTTAGTTTCGACGATCGTCTAAACTGATTTCACTTTCACGAAGAGTCGTATTATCGCTTCCATTTTTTGTTTTTTTTTTTTTTGATCGCTTTTAATGAGCCCAGGAACGATATTAAAACTTAACAGGTATAATGTTTCGTGCGCTACAGGTGCGTACTGGTAGTAATTTTTTCATTCTTATCTTTTTGTCTTCGTCGTTAAGTAGCTTTAATCCCCGTCACTTTATTAAAGCATATTATCCTGGATTTGATTTCCGATTTAGTTATGTTAAGATACGACGCACGAAGAACTTCGAATTATATTCCTAGTTTCTCAGAAGATTTGTAAACTCACGAAGTACGTTACCGACTAAGATGAACAGAAAAGAAATTCGTAGAAAGTATTATAAATGTTTTTCACATTTTCGATATGGAGTATCGTATACTACATAGCAAAACACATATTACGACTGCAAAACTATTCGATAGCAATAACCATAACTGTTATCACGAGTAATACAATAGATCTACTGGAATGAAATGTCGTTAGGAAACATACGAATAGGTCGCTTCTTTCGTTGTACGTTCTTATTAGTCGCGAACGGAGGCAGCCGGTGTGAATAAAGGCTCGTATAGGATGACAAGAATCGCGTTCTAAAGGCGCGTTTAGACCAAATGCTCGCTCTTCCTCCACTTTCGTCAAATTTAGGAACGAAGACGTAGGAGTAATTTTAAGAACGCTCTACAGAACGTTCGTAGGTATTAAACAGGCATTTTTGGATAGTTCTTAGAGCATTCTTGGAACACTCGGATGTTCGATTCAGCGAATTACCGCCATACGGCAAACGAATGCTCGTGTATGTTTCTACTAAACTTTATCAAAACGTAAACGAGCACTCACAATTGTTGTGCGAATCAAAAATCGGACATCCGAATGATCTAATGGTGCGTTCATACTATCAATATACGTTGTCAATAATTCAAGGTTCTATTTATTGATAAACCGCATTTTCGTCGAGGAATTAGAAATATTGTCGATATCATCGATTGTCCTAGGAATGCTCCAAAGATGATCTATAAATACCCTAAGAAGGGATCTATAAATACCTCGAAGATGCTTATTGCATCGTTGTAAATAAGTTCACGAATAAAATGGTCGATAACCATTTACACTAAAGCAGCACGAACGTTCTTACTCCAGTTCCAGTGTTTTTGCTTGTTTGGTCTAAACGCACCTTAACGGTGAAGTGGCACGGCTCCGCTTTAGTAGGCGAACAGAAACGCTGATCCCGAGACGACCTCGTTCCCGAGGTCCTCGCGGAGATGACCTCATCGAGATGTTCCTCGATCGGGCTCCGTGTGATATCTCCGGCTCGCGAAATCTCAACAATCACGTTGTAAATCCGTCAACGACCTCCGCCATCGAGCTATCAGCTCGTTTATCCATCGCATGATCGGACCTTCTTTTAATTACGGGTTAATTCGCGGACCTGTTTATGCACACAATCTCCCCGGTACAAGTTGAATCGGTGAGGTACAGTTACGTCCTGCGCACTTCCGTTGGAACGGTATGGTAACGGCTGAGAAGAGGAAGAGGTTCATTAGGTCAAAGTGGTAGAGTGCTGGTTTGATGGCGGTCTATACGTACATCTGTTTTAATACGTACGTTGCGGACACGATTTTCGTACAGTGATTAAACTAGAAATTGTGGGAACAGGTGAACGTGCTGCTTTTGATTTTGATACGATACCGTCCGAAAATTTGCAGAATTTTCATACATAATAAGGAAGATTGGGCGAAATTAATACGGATAACATTCTTCTAAACAAAATTCTGTTACAGACCGTTCTTCGAAAAATTGCAGGAAATGATTATCCACGCGTAGTTGTGTATTTTCACGGATGCACAATATTCTAATTGTTGAGAATTGTGGGTCGTAATCGCCGAAATAACAATGTTGGAACACTTTCGTTATTTGTAGAAATAATAATAAAATAGTTTACTCTTTATTTGATATGTGATTTACGAGATGTTCGTGGACACATTCTTCCAGCCTCACCTTTTCTTTTCCATGCGTACGGAACTGTGACATTCGTTTGTTTCTCGAGACGCAGCGCACGCACTCACACACACGCTCACACACAAAGTAACGCACAAAATTACATATATTTCAATAATAATATTACATATAATAAATATTACAGTATGTATATACAATATACATATATATATATTATAAATAGCACATATACGAGTATACAAGAGGAATATTAAGTTCGATGGAAGCCAAGTTGAATGTACATGTTTCTTTCGTAGTAATAATATACGATAACAAGTGACACTCTTAATCTTTACGACACTTGAAACACAAACCTATTTTATTGCCCCAAACCGATCTCGCTATTATATTATGTAGATATGAAATTGTTCATTTGGTATTCAAACGTTAGTATTATGTACAATAAACTCGTACTTGATTTAAGTCTCGGCTACTGCTACACTTTTTTAACTCTAACTGACTGTTCTTCAGAGATTATTCCAAATTATTCCAAAGTTACATGCAAGTTTGTAAGAGAAACGTTTGATTATTATCGGTACGTAGAGCAGATGCCGTAAAAATAGCTCCCGTTGTTGGTACGTCAATTAACTTGGAGCGTGGAACGCGCATCGGATTATGGTTGTGTGGAAGGTACGCGATCATGAAAAGGTCACTAGTGCATGATATTTGTTGAGAGCATCGAATGATTGCTTTTAGCATGCATTTTATGTGAACACGTGATGCAAAGAGAAAGATTAAATCAGACACCGACTATCCTTTTGTTTAAATATAAGACGCTCGAAACTTTGCTCGTTTTGTTATATCATAGAAAATTTGACTAGATTCCTTAATTTTTTAATTTTCTAATTTTGTAATAATTTCTGCCTTCGAGCATGTCAAACAAACAATTAAGTAAGATAGAATACTCTATTCGCGAATATCTAAACCAACACATTGTTTCGTTTAATACATACAGTTATTCACATTAATATCTTTGTAATTATTGCTATGTGGGAATGATTTAGATATTATATTGTTTATTTTAGAAAAAGATAAACCATTTACCGTGAATTGAAAATATATAAACAAATCCAATCTAACAATAACATTTAATTGTATAATACATTTTAAACAAAAAGCTGTCACATTAATGTTCTGGTAGTTCTTGGAAACCATTCGAACTGCAAACTAAATTTGGTTTGTATACAAACTGCTAGAATATAATTCTATTATATCGAAGTGCATAATGTCTGAAATCTAACGTGCCACGGAAAGGACAGAATACCAGTGTTGATAAAAGAAAAATTATTATTTATCATAGAGGAAAAGATAAGAGTTATCGTGAAATTGCAGAATTATTAACGATGAAGGAGAGTTGCGGATATTATTCAAAGATAAAAAGAAGAGGACCGTATCGAATTTAAGAAACAAAAAGGACCACCTTGAATTTTTCATGAAAGAGAGACAAGAAGAATAATACGGAGAGTTAAAGAAAATCCGCATCGTAGTGCTCCACAATTGGCCTCAGAGATTTGTCATGAAACTAGGGAAAAAGGCCAGTTCTGAAACAGTACGAATAACGAGGAACAATGTGTTTAATGGTCGAGTAGCAAAAAGAAATCCGTACAAACGAAATAAACAGGGAAAAAAGATTGGTTTTCGCTAAAGAGTTCATTGAAAAACCTCAAAATTGGTGGAATGACGTTATATTCGCCGACGAGAGTAAATATTGCATTTTTGATTCAGATAGAAAAAGTATAAAATGAAGCTTTGAAAACCAAAAATTTGAAACCTACTTTAAAACACGGAGAAGGTTCTGTGATTGTATGGGGATGCGAGTATCGGTGTGAGTGAACTGGTGCTCATCGAAGATATATTAGATAACAATAGACGTTTAGGCCTTTTAAAAAACAATTTGCTAAAAAGTGCAAACAATATGGGAATACAAAGTACTTTCAAATTTTATCAGGACAACGATCCAAAACATAAGGCGAGAATAGTAGAGGAATATTTGTAGTACAATTGTCCTAAAATTTTACATGTTTTACATACAGTTAGACCAAAGAATCAGAGAAACGCCAATAAATTTAAAAGTTGAATTGCAAACGACACTAAAAGAAGAACGAGCAACTATTTCTTCAGAATATGTAAAGAAAATTATTTTTAATATGCCCAAAATCTTTCATAAATTTTATATATAAAATATTTACTTTCCAAAAAGTATCCGAACATTAATGTGACGTGAAAATGTGACAACTTTTTGTTTAAAATGTATTATACAATCAAATGTTATTGTTAGAATGGAGTTGTTTATATATTTTCAATCTACAATAAACGGTTTATCTTTTTGTAAAATAAACAGTATGATATCTAAATCATTCAGTCTGGCACGCAGTAATAATTATAAAGATAGTATAGCGTCGGAATATTAATGCGAGTAACTGTACGTTAAACTTAGAATGTGGTTTTGTTCAACAGATTTCCTGTGTTCTGTCGGCAATCGCTGTTAGTTGAAACAGCAGGTTTAGAGGCGCACGTCGAAAAGGTCAAATTGCGTATTACGTCCGTGTACGAGTGGTTGAATTTTAAATTGAACCACGATTTCCATTATCCGTCGTAAAAAGTCGGATAGCGAAAGTCGAACGTCGTAATCTACCAACTATACAACTAACTAAGGCTTCAGTTTATCTAAGGAGCAAATTGATGTAAATCAACTAACAGTTAGAAATTTAAGAATTATTATATTCGTTTACGTTACTTTAACTTCAAAATATATGTATGTATGTTGCCATTTAATTTAAATTTTGTGCATTTATATGCTTGAATTAAAATAAGACGGTAAAATCAAAATACATTTGAAGGTGAAATCACAATTTTATAATATCTGTAAAAAAAGTTTGAAGAGGAAGTTTTTACCATAAAGTTAAAACAAGAATTCAAGCATATCGATGACAATTGCATCGTAGTTCTCTAAAATTGAAAAACTTTTTGACAAGAGAAAGTCACGATTGTGCACTAGCGTGAAACAAATATAAAGAAATGATCTTCTCTCCTCTCGGACGAACAAACTGTCCAAACAACCTTTTGAGTACACCGTTTTATGAATATCAAACGAGACTTATTACGATCTCATATGTTTATAAAAATAAATACGTACATCGCTAAAGAAATCTAAATGACCATAATACATATTTAAAACCTTGCTAAATCACCGTGTAAAACGTTTCAAAGACTTCATCCATCGAGCAGCAGTTTTCCATTGAAAAGACCTGTCAGACAAGGCAGTTTCACTTTCCACGAATGGGTTCGATTGTGGAGCGAGGTTCTAACAACCGATCCGCGTATGGGATTTACAGCTATGGTGCTGTCGATTACGCTCGATTACACGACAATTAAACAGTGCCTGATCGTTGTACAATACTTTTATTTCGGTTGAACAATCGATTGCACGGACAAATGGGAGGCGAGGATAGAGGACGTTTCTTGTCGCTGGTGAATTATAAAGATGACGAGGGCGATGTTCCCCTCCTTTCTTCTTCCCCGCCCTTAGTTCGTATCCGACTCGCTCTAGTAGCAACTAGCACCTGATTAAACTTGGTGATTAACCGCTAACGACCAGACCGGTCTGCTTAACATAAATCGCTAATTTACAAATCCAATAATGCTCCTGACTGCCCGTGGAATAATCCATTATTCGCGATAGACTCCGCCGCGCCATTCCCCTGATTACTAATGAACGTCGTTTTCGAACGATTGACGTCACCCAATTAAAATTCTGCGATCCGTGCTTCCTTCGTTAAGCCGTGGGTCAAACTTCTCAAACGTCTTTTGGTTTCGTTTTGGAGAAAAATTCGCTTAAAATTGCGATCAAAGCGAAGAATGTTTCGCGGCCTCCTGATATTTTTCTAGCAGTTTTGGTAACTGTAATCCACCGCGCGAGTATGACTTGTTAGAAAGCGAATTATTAATTACGCACGGTCGAAATAAGACGTAATAATCCTTTTTTCGTAATAATCGAAACGAGTTAGACCGAAACTTAGGATACGTTGCTGCAGATTTTTTAATAGAACGATCGTGTCAGAGTTATCTAGTAATCGTTAAACGAATGATAATTAGTCCGTTTGATCGCTGGCGCGACTATAATCGCGCGGCAATTAGGATGATGCGGAGTCGGAAATTACTGGCGCGTCTTTGTAAAAATGACAGCTAATGCCTGAACGATTTACCGCGAAGGTTAATACGAGAAGGAATTAACAGAGAGGAACTATGAAGGAACACATTAGTTTCTCGGTGTTGCTTAAGCCTTAATTTGTTATTCCCCACTTTTAATAATCTGCGAGAAACTTTCCTCTTAACGTCCTAATGCAGAGGGGATTAAGCTCTGCTGGCACGAGTCGCGAAAGCTTATAGTTTAATGTTAATGACTTAACGAGATTATTACGAAACTTTAACCATTATTTAAAGAGGTAAACGTGTACTTACGCTATGCGTAGAATACGTACAGTGTTACGAACGACGAGATCAAAAATATTACTTAACTTTAACACGAAACATGCAAATATCTCGAACGGAATCTATTTTTCCCTGTTGACCGGGTGTTTAGACAAATTCTTCAATTATACTAAATAGTAACGATGTCTAACAAAAATATTTGTACTACTAACCCAAATTACAGAATCATCGCTTCCACTTTCTCCCATATCCGTCCTTAAACTTCTCACAATCTCCCGGTAAAGAATCCCTCGTTAACCCCCTTTATGAATGGAATTGTTGCAGGACGTGGAGCACCCCGCGTGACCGCGGCTCTGGCAGGAGATGGCGAAGGCCGGTTGATCGCCACCCCCGTCCACAAGGAGAGTATAGCGTCGAGGAGTAAGGAGGACCTAGCACAGGAGGCGGCGCTGGTGCTTCAGCAGGCAGGCAGCCTTCACTGCGTTGCCCACGACAACAGACGATTGCCAGGTCGATTCAGCACACTTCCGGCGCGGCGTAACAAGAAGAGGCCGGAACTGCCACTCGATGTAAGACGCAGGAGCGTAGAACTTGGCGCCACCAGCAGCGCGGACCTCGTCGAGACACCGAGGCTGAAGAAGAAGGCATTGGAGAGAAGCGCCAGCGATGCGAGCGCGAAAAAGCTAAGAGGTCCCCTGGCGAGGTTCTTCTCCCCGAAGTTAGAAAGAAAACGGAAACCGGTCGGGCGCAGCGTCAGCGACGCCGCCAGCTCGTTGAGATCGCATCGCAAGAGGAGCGGCAGCGAGAGCGAGGGCTCGCATCTCGGCAGTAGTCGCGTGAGAAAACAGTTGTCCCCGATAATCGAGGCGTCGCCGCACGTCGATCAACAACCGTTTCATTTCGGTAAAGTAGCGACAGCGGAGAACGGTGAAAGTGGCAGCAGACCGGAGGCGAAGAAGTCGAAGCAGGAGGAATCCGATGCCAAGAAAGTGACGGAACGGACAGAAACGGTCGAGACGAGAGAAAGGATCGAAGAGACGGAGGTGAACGTCGGGAAGCCACCGATATCGCCTAGGAGAGAGAACAAGGGAACCGTGAGACGCATACCTATCGAACTAGAGGTGGACGATAAGAAGAGCAAAGAGGAAACAGCGCAAAGAAAAGAGGAGAAGGCAACAGGCCGGACCCCTTCACCGGTGGTAAACGACACCGGGCTCGACGAAGTGGACAAGGTCGGTACAAGTAGCATGCTGCACAGCAGCCGATACGATCTGCAACAACGAACCGGCGAAGAGTCGACGATACACAAGATGATTCACCGATTATCCAGCGACCGGTCGCCGCCACCTCAGCTAACTAAAACGATGGTCTCACCCGGCCCGGGATTCGGTCACAATAACAACCGACCGTTTTCTTATACCAGGCCGAACGAGTCCTGCAGTTCGCCGCCCCCGCAGACCAACGTGATTTACGCTCAGGTGCAGACCGACAAGAAGAAGGCGCAAAGAAGTCACTCGGACAGCGACGAAGGGCTTGGTCTCGAGAGGAAAGACTCTTCGCGCGAGAACAGTCCCGCGGAGAAGGATTACCGCAGGACGGATTACTCGTACAGCGACTTACGACGTAATAACGAGATCAACGCGTTTAAATCGAGATACGAGGAGGACAGGAAGAACAGCAGTACTCACTTCTCTAGCCACTACGCAGGCACGCAGGATTACGCTACCAGAAACGCAGAGAGCAAACGACGTCATGAATTTGACGAAATCGACAGACGTCTATACGACAAGCCCGAAAAATACACGTCCACCGTGTTCGTCGACACGTCTGGCAGAGGCAGAGCCGATGGCACGGACGCCAGACAACGAGACGGCAACGAATTTTCCGCCAGACAAACCCAAAGCGGAATATCGAACAAGACGTCCGAACTGAGCGCTAGGCGCGACCTTCTCGAATCTAGAATCAAGTCAAGGCTGCTCGCCGACGAAATGTTCGCCGCGAAGAACAGCGCCAACGTGCCGATCAAGAAATCCGAGCACGAGATCATCGACAAGCCGATTGTCCCGTCACCGGTCACTCCTAACCGCGTCGCCTCGCCGAAACGCTACATGGATACGTACATCACGGAAACGCGCACCAACAGCAACGGAGAGAAGTACATATTCGAGAAGGAGATTCACGAGGACAACGGTAAGGTGTACGGTTATGAAAAGAAGATCACCAACAAGATTCCATCGGATGGTTACATCGATACCAAACCGAGAGACGGATACACGGTTGAAACGAGGACGGACAAGTACGGAGACAAGTATATCGTAGAGACGCGAACGCACGAGGGTTATGCGGACGATTTCAAGCCATTCCTCGGTGACAGGAGTAGAACCAGCCCGGAGGAACGGTACGAAGCGCCCAGGAACTCAACAAGCCCTTACAAATCGTCCAACCTGCGCCCGGAGGAGAACACCATTCCCCGTCACTTCCGAACCGAGCCAAGGGAGAACAACGTGCTTTCCTCGCCCATAATCGCCAAGAAGTTCACCACGACTGAAAGGAAATTCTCCAAGAGCGACGATTTCTTGGACAGAGACGTTCGACCGAGGGACTGCTACTTGCCGAAGAAGAAGAACTTCGAATCCATCCGCGGCATGAGCAAGTCCACACAGCGTCTGGACGAAGTGGGCGAGAATTCGCGAGTGAGAGCGTTAAGGAGCGAATACACGACCAGGTCGCACGAGAATCTGACCAGTCATGCCGACTATGTGAACGCCAGAGACGTGCGCCGACCACTTTTAGAGAGTCCCACGATGAATGGCCGCAAAGAAAGATCCCCGTTTACGAAACAACACCTGGATAGCCTGCGCGAAGGTCCAAACGACGACTATGACACCGACATATCCCAGATGACCAGTAGCCAATTGGAGTCCAAGTACTATAAAGAAACTCGTACAACTCAACGGTACACCAGCAGCAAACACCCGATTCACGATGATTACGACAGTTCTCCGCCGCGAATACGCACCGATCGCGGAGGTTACAACTCAAGCAGATACGATTCCGACACCACGGCCAGAGATTCGATTCGTTGCGAGACTCGATACGACGAGACGTCGCGAACTTTGAGGAAGGAACATCGGAAGTTGGACGAGGATCCAAAGAAGCCTCTCAGAAGGTCGCGCAATCGGCTGGATTATTTCGACGACTCCGACGCCAGGGAGAGCCCACGAGTAAAGGCGACGGTTGGGAGGTTGGAACCATTCGATGAAAGTCCCACCAGGCCTCCCAGGGTCTATCACGATGGTAGCAAGTCTAGGCACACCAGACAGGAGACCAGAACGCATACGGAGCGTCGACATCGCGAGACTCGACTCAGTGACTCCGATCGAAAGGATCGCCTGGCGGATTCCGGGATCGAGAACGATTACAGGCGCGACTCGCAGGAGGTCGATCGAAGGGAACAAATCGAGTCGGAGGACGAAGGTTTCGTTACAAGGCAATTTATCAAACACGAGAGACGGCATACCGATAGAAACATGAATCTGACGCCGAACGAGCAACGGAAGTACGATAAATATATGAACGACATGTCGAAGTCGCCGCCAGTGACCGCGAAACCACCGACCGGCGCGGATAAGAAGTACGAGAAGAAGGCGGCGAAGAAGAGTGGCACGATGAGCAAGGTGAAGCAGCTGTTTAGCAAGAAGGAGAAAAAGGCGAAGGAGGAGAAGAACAAGAAGAACGCGAGGAGCAGCAGCAGCGGCGCTCTCACCGACGATGAGGTGACGATCAGGTACAGAGAGTACCGGGGCGATCAGCTAAGGAGCGCGAAGAGCGCGCGGGACTTGGGAAGCGACATCAATCAGGTAAGATTTCTCCTTTAAAATTAAAACAAGATATTGTCGTGCGAATTGTTGTTATCGCTTGTACCATTTGAATAACATTTTAGGAAAATAGTGCTTCGAAAATGGTGATTTCAGATTCTTTCGGTATTTCCCTGTATGTTAATATCTTGGATATTTGTTGGCTTAGGTAGCGTTTTATAAAGATACAAATTTTGGAGCTTTGATTGGTTTCGTTTTAAGTATGAAGCAGGAAGATGTAGGATTAAAAGTCTTTAATTTTAGATTGAACTTCATCACGTATATTCTTTAATAATATCCTTTCGATTCACGAGTTCAAAGCGTTTAAATTCCTCTACTATAAGTTTTTCTTCTAATATACATATACATACATATATATTATGGATTAATTGTATTATAATAATAAATTATATATATTATATATATATCAATATATAATATATAATATATATTTTTTATTTATATACATTTATATATATTTACTATAAGAAAAACTTATAGTAAAGGAATTTAAACGCTTTATATATTTAGTTATATATTTACATATGCATATATACATATACATATACATAAATACATATATTTATATAAAAGGTTCAGTCTCATTTTTATTTTATAATTATAATATTCGAACAGTATATGTATGTAAATCTAAAATATCGTAGTTTAAATTTGGTGAAATCAATTGCAAAGATTCAATTCGATCGAAATCAATTAAATTCAATTGCGATACTCATATATGTTACGGCTGTACGCATTATTTTGGGAATAAAGATTATGGGAAGTTACTTCTTTATACAACGTTAAGTTTTAAGTATATAAAGGATCTTTATGATATTATCGTAGTTCCTTTACGTAAATTTAATTTTGACTTGAATATTTGTGGATTTCGGAATTACTGAATGAAATAAGTATATCTTTACTGAGAATATCGTACGTTTTACATATAACTATAATATTTAGAAACTGAAAGTGTAAGATTATTTTCCTGTAACATTTTTAAATGCCTTATAACCGCCGACTAATTATTTAGAAGCAGAATCAATAAAATTTCTGTTGAATTTGGCAGCAAATTTGAGTTATAAAATTCGAAATTCTCCTTCAACAGTCCCTGACACTTCCTTATTACTCAACTCGAAATATAAACGATGAAATCTTAATTGCCGCTAGTGAAGCGATTCAGGCACGAAATATGTCTTGTTGTATACATAGTAGCCGATGAAGCTATCTTTATATTACGTTTTAAAAGACAGAAATCACCGTACGCGGGGCAAGATGGATATCCCGGGACAGTCGTATAAAGTGTGGCTTTATAAGGTTCTTTTACAACCATGATCTTCGCGCTTATCCGATCGTCGTGGATCACCACGAACGGTTCCCTTACGATCGTTCTAACGCGACTTCCGCAATAACACGTAGAATGACTGCGCTGTTCAGTATCTTTGACGCGCCTTTAAACTTTTAACATCAGGTGTATAAACGCTACGTTCTTTCAAAGATGCACACGTGGACGATTAACTAAGTTTCTAAAATGTTATTGGCACGTGTATGTACGTTCCGAAGTGCGTAGTCGGCATTCGTATCCTCTCGATCGCATAAAGATAATAAAATTGTATAACTCGCAAAATGCAAAACGCGTACTTTGATAACGCCTAGAAAAGTACGTGAAAACAACGTAGATGTCAAAGAGAGAGGCAACTAGGTTTATACTTCTTACATACGAAAACTATTATAACTTCAAATTTGTGGCCAAAGATTAAGGTTTATAAAACTAGAGAGCACAGCTATATCTATTCAAATGTCTAACAGATCGCTGGTACCATACACATACTTCTAAAAATTCGAATTCTTCGCTCAACATACTTCATCGGAAACTTTCGAACGCCGCTATTCCTAATCCGCCTTTATTGACATTCTACATCATAAAATACTTCCTAATCATCAGCGACACGACCGTAAATTACGAAGCAATTCCATTCGGTGCCTTCATCGCGATTCGATTCATACACCAATGGGCTTCCACGCTTTTCGCACGTTTCATCGCTTCGAGAATGCTGACGCGAGCGTTGTTCCAAACAAGCGCGAGACCCTTAGAAACCGGAAGCTCCCTATAATTGGAATCTCATACCGTTCTCGAGCGTACGCTTGCGTCACGCCTAACTGTACACCATACGGTGGAGACGATCCGCACCGGTGGATGCTATTCAAGAGGCTCGCGTTCCCGCCTACGCCATAGAAACGTTTTTCGGAGTTATTCGTCGCCACGTTCGCGATATAGAAACTATTGCAACCTTCCACGTGTTCCCATCGCTTCCTTGTGCGGTTGGCTGAACATCATAAATTAAACAGTTTATGAAAGTAAATAAATTTTATATCGCAATGGAATAAGATTTCCGTGTATCGTACTAAACTCGTAGTCTGTAGATTATTGTTGAACCTGTTGTATCTTTCTGTCGTTGACAAGTTTTTCAAATTAGTGGTACTACTTCTGAAGCTTAATTCTTAAAATGAACAGGAGTCGTTTTTGATACGCAATCATCAATTGTAAATTAGTTATAATCGAGATAAAATTCCCCTTACTTGCAATTTATAATAACACATTTTTAAATTGGTTTAATGTATATTGCATTGCACTATTTTTAAATATGAAACACTTTGCAACACTTTCTTTCATCTGCATTTTTCATTAATACAATGATTGCTGTAATGATTTCCAAAAGTATTATGTCGATATTTCTGAAATTGATAGTAGAAATACGTTCGTACAGATCTAACGTACTAATAAGTAGAATGCGTGCGTTATGGCCAGAAAAATATCGCCTCTGAAATATACGAAGTGATCAAACGATACAAATTGAATAATTCATGCGTTGAAATACATATATGTTCAGCGATCCTCCGTTCAGTCATAACTTTCGATCTGGGCAATAACAGTAGTCACCTGATTTATTTCAATCGATCCAATGATTCATCTACCTTATTACGATCTCTACTATTTGTTGAATGAATTTTGTTAAATCGAATAGTATTCGAGAAAATATCGTTATGGAACACGGAAAGCAAGTGATGTTAAGTCATTTCATCGATATCGAAGCAGCTGAACGTATGCGGTCTAGAAGCGGCTAATTACTTGTTACCAACCTGTTCTCGACTAACGTTGCGTCACGAGATCGCTTAGGCGACTACGTTGGAAACGTGAATACGTACGCGGCTTAAATCGCGCCTAAGCTATACCATTATTCGATCGATTCCGTAATACTGAAACACGTGAATGATATTTCTAACGTTACGGCGTATAATTACTACGCTATAAAGCTATTTATGACCTCCAACGAAGTACTCGATGAAATCTTATTACAGGTGCATACGTGACCTGGTATCGCGTAACGTTTATGCTACCCCATCAGCAAATTGATTGCAAATTGATCTGCAAATATTCGTAACCGTGATATTTAATTCGAGCGAAATTGATTAATTCTCTTAGACGCCTGCAACATCGTTTCTTGCATAACGATGTAGCATTATGAAATCTCGCTCCAAGTGTGTACGTGGTATAATATCACTTAACATTTCTAATATCCAATGAATAAGTTAATACCGAAAGGTCTGAAGATACATATAATTCTAGGATATTTAGTCTGAATGAGATTCTGATGAGTGCTTAACCGAAGCTGAATTTGATTTATTATACACTCTGATATTTATAACGAGCCTGCAATATGTACGTGTATGTGTACATATCCATGTAAGATTACTTGGGATATCGTGTGTTGCGTGGGAAACTTATTATGCATCTACGCGAAGCTTCAAAATGCAGAAATGCATAGAATGCATATAACGTAAACAAAAATATATAAAATATCTAATAGATAAAACATTTCTCCGCTAAAATTGAATTTTTTAAATTATACGCTTAAGAACACGAACTTGCGTAAATAGCCACGCATAATCGTGTCAAATTTCCGCTATACACGACGCATGCACGATCGATTTGTCGTTGTTAAAATATCTAGAAATTAGCCAATAAGAGGCAGACATTCGATTCGATTAATATATAATGCGAACTATTTGCGAGATGATACACGATGAAGTTGTATAACGAAACTTAAGCAAACATGTTACGGGTTTAGATCGTAACGGAGCTTTCTCAGTGTTCAACCACTTGTACGAAGAATAATGATATAGCGTTGAAACGATCATCGATATAAAAGTCCGGTTGCATTCTCTCGGAAAGTGTGGCCGCGCCGAAGATTTATCGGACGTAACATTTAACCCATATGATAAATAATTCTCCGTTTATGACCGTGCCGGGAACATTCGTCTTCTAGATGGAAGTTTGTCCTTCTTGTTGCACCACGGTACTCTCCCGTTAGCCGAGGATGAAGGTTCATCAAGGTCGTATAACTTGACACATACAGGTGGGATGGGTTGCCTCAAGTTGACAGCTGGCATATCTCCACGCGAAGGGAAATTATTCGTATTTATTACCACGTATTAAGGAAATTATAGTTACATCGTCATCTTCCGTCATCCTTCTTCTATTCTTGCTTTCCTCTTTGCATGGATAATTTATTACGTTACCGTTTAGGACATTTATAATCTAATATTTTTAGAACATGTTATATTTCCAATATTTGTTTACTTTTCTTTTACTCAAAGTTTTATTTCCACGAGCCTCGTTACCATTTTTATGAGACGAAACTTTCAAATAGTTTCGTGTATTATGAATATTCTGGAATGATTCTCTGACGTACAACACGGTATAACACAACTATCTCTTAACGGATAAAATCCATTCCCTTTGCACAAGCCCGTCGTGCAAACGCGAAGAACTTCAGACCGGCCTCGATTAATTCTATCATACATCAATTACAATCACCAATAACATCCTCTATAAAACCACGAACCATTGGTGCAATCGCTTGTCCATAAACCCGTCGATCGAATTATCCGATCGATCAGAGGTGTCTGTACACCTCGCTAGGATAATTATTTCCACGCGTCGAACAGACCGATGTTATATTCGACCTGTTCGACGAATCGCTATCGAGCCCTAAGTGTATTTCGCAAACCAGGATACTCTATCGACTTGTTCTCGGTTAAAAAGATTAATGAACGGAATATGGCCATGCTGGAGTCGAGGTCGAGGAAAAAAAAAGGTGAGAAGGTAACAATGGTGTACGCAGTGAAAGAGTGCGGCAAAATCCATTTGCATGGTCCCACGGTGGAAACGGAACGCTTGCGAAACGGTTGTTGTCGTAAAAGGTTCCGTGATCGGAACAGGTGGTTCCTATGGTCCACGTAGCTGGCAATTAATGATCTTGTTTCACCGTCCACCGATCAGACTAGCCTTGAGATTTTTATCTTCTTTCGTTCGACCCTCGTAATGCGTTTTTCGTGTTACATCGTGTAATTTAGTCCGGTCTCTTCCCGCCGTACCTTTTATTATGCATTGTATCGAGCTCGTGGTTGTAATTGCATTGCGTAACGGTTAATTACGCGGAGATACCGGGAGATTTTATTAGGAACGTTTATGGAAAATGGTTCGTGGAAAATCCGTTTCCTCAGGGCGATAATGGCTGCCGCTGCGGACCTCGATAACACCTTAGAAGCTGTTTGTAAACCGTGATAAAGCGAGTTTATATTACGATCCTCGCTCGTAAACTGAATTTGGTTTTACGGGGAAATTAACGACCCGGCTACGCGATTAACCACGGAATCTTATTAATCGTGCGAGAGAGTTGGTTTTGTCTGTTTTATCCGTCGTGTGTAAGCCACAGCATAAACTGGTTGTCTACGATTAGGAACGCCATTCTTGTTGTTTCACTTTCTATGTTTCGTGCGTGCTGAGATTAGTTGAAATTGATAAACGGAACATTTATCCGGTCGCGTTGGCTTGTTCAGTAGGTAAGGTATAAGTGCACCAGTTTCTTATCTTTCTTTTTTTTCTAAATATGTAAAGCTGTAAAGCTCTGTTATTCGCAAATGTTTATAACTTTAAACCGATATTATATCAAGAGCCCGAGACTTACTAAATTTGTACTTTACTTTCAACGTTCTCAAATTCCTTTTTTTCTCTACTTTCATAGTTTTGAAATTCTTAAACTATCGATCCGTTACTTCCAAGATTCCCAAATCCACGAACCTCAAATTCGACATTGTTACGATTTTACATTTCTAAAAATTCTAAAAATTTCTTCCCAATTTTAACCTTCTACTTTCCAAACTTCCGATTTTTTCTTTCTCTAGCCTTCGACGTTCTACATTCAAAATTCCTAAACTTCTACTGCTTTGTCTCGAAATCTGCACGCCCCTAAATTGACATATCACAATCCTGCAATCTAGAAAATCCTGTAGGCAGTAATCAGAAGGAATAGTCGGCCAAGCCGGTGGTCTCCTTGGAAGGTTTCTGCCCCAACGGCGCGCACCCCAGCAGGTGACTGCGTATCTCGCGCGCGACGAATTGATCAAGCAGAGCTTAAGTTTAATGCGATCGTCTGTAGCAGCAAGCCGCGAGCAATACCAGTGGAATGGCGCATTGCCTCGCTGTGGAACACCCACGCACGCACACGCGTGCCAGCCAATAATATCTCGACCAATCCACGCCCAGGTTTAAAACGTCCGCGTACATGCACGTGTTACGTTTGTCTGCTCGTCGCGGAGTAGACGCAGACCTGTTTTAGCAATATTCGAACAGTAGACGGAGAGAACGAGGAAAGACGAACTCGTTGAAAGGGATATATCAACAGTTTGAGTCCCAAGGGTTATTGAAAGAACAGGGTCGAAAAATCGCGAACAGCGCGATAGCGGTTTTCTTAGTCGATTGCGAAGAAAAACAAACAGCGCAATAGCGCTCGTCGTGTTTGTTACTTTATAAAATACATCTATATTATTATATATGCGTACTACTAGTTTATAAATATTTCGAGTTTTGTTCAATAAAAATTATTCAGCAGATAAGAATGAAATATTAGGTTGTCCGGAAAGTTTCTTTCGTTTTATAGGAAAACAATAGACGCACGACATTTTTCGTTTTCTACTATTTTACTGAATCACGTATGATCCATTTTCTTCCGCTTCTATCATTACGATCATACGTAATTCGACAAAATAATATGAAAAAACAGATGTCGCGCATCCGTTGTTTCCTTATAAAACGAAAGAAACTTCCCGGACAACCTAATACAAAATACCGTCGGTCGTTCGTAGCGTTCAAATGTATTGGGACTTTTCGACACAAAATTTGAACAGCGCTGCTTGGGACTCAAACGGTTAAGACATTTATCGTTAGTTCTTCGTGCGAATTTTTATATACTTATAGGAAATTTAAAGGTGCAAAAATGCACAGCCTGCGTACGATATACAATATACAATAATGTAGAATGGTCCATGAATCGATCGTTATGAAATTTCAGCTGATTCTGATGATTTAACAAAATAATTCATTGATAGGTTTTGGGAAATGATATAACTTTTATCTAATACTTTGTTTCACTCTATGCAAATGAAACGCTCTTAGATAAGGCCAACGAAGAACAGCGCAAAGTTGCGTCAAAATCGGTATGTACTAGTCACAGAAATCCTGGATGAAACTGTTTAGCATTTATAATGTTTTAAAAGCAATCAAAATTCAAACTATCCAAATTTTCGACGAAAAAAGAAGCGTTTACAGTACTTTTATATCTATTCTTTTTATTCTTGCTCTTCTTCTTTTCTTTTTATCTTACTCTTTTTATGTAAATCAACGAATAAATACAATCTTGAGATCGATATTTTCTCGCGTCTTACCACATTCTCGTTCAGTTCAAAAGTACGATCATTATGCTAAATATCCAATTATTTCACCTATACAAAGCATCTGATAAAACCCACGTAAAATGTTACTATACGTTTATGAAAATATCCCAGAAGATGTAGAAAGGTTCTGACATTTACGCGACATTTGCATTTTTTAAAGTTCATCTCGCTTCGTGTCCACCTTGACGAACCAATAAAACTCACGCCGTATCGCGATACATATTAACCTTTCGAGCGGACAGTCGACCAAGGAAAGCAGATCCCTCCATTCGATAGCTGGAAATACATCCGCGCGCGAGCTAGCTGCTCCGTGTCGATGAATCTCGAAAGAGGCCTGAGATACCTGCGCGTGTCGGTAGCCAATAGCCTGTTAACTGGCCAGTCATTGACATTCGATGCGTTAGACGACAGGAACTCACGAGCAGATTGCCAATTTTTACGCATTTGCATGAAATATAAATGTGCAAAAAATACGCAGAATTCATATAATACGCGAAAATATGTAAAGCATCTATTAGGTTGTCCGAAAAGTTTCTTTCGTTTCATAAGGAAATAATAGATGCACAACCCTTTTTTGTTTTATATTATTTTATTGAGTTTTGTACGATTCATTTCCTTCCACTTCTATCGTTATGATCATACGTAATTCAATAAAATAATATAAAACGACAAATGTCGTGCATCCATTATTTCCTTACAAAACGAAAGAAACTTTTCGCACAACCTAATAGAACAGAATATTCGTCGTAATCTTTAATAAATGAAAAAATCTCTATTTACGTTCCGTTTCTTGGTTGCATTTATCGATGCATGAATTCGAAAATTGAGAAGGAAAAATGGAATGCCGAGGTAATCAGATGGTATAAGAGGAATTACTCGTTAGTTGAACTACATTGGTGATATAGATCGCCGATAGTTGAAAAACGACGAATAAAAAGATGAAATATGTACAAACGCATAAATATCCGCAATCTAACGATCGCTGTTACCGATTCTCAAACAATTCAAGACTATGGCACGAAATTCGACTTCGTTCGGTTATATAACATGGGATTCTTTTTAAGAGATAAAGTTAATTCCGTGCACGAGGCGGAACGCGTTAATTGTTCGTTCTCGGAAAAACAGCAGGAGCGCGGAAAGGGTACCGGGAATCCGAGCGTGCAGCAGGCAAAATCACTGAACGGTGGTGACCTGCGGCCACGAACATTCCGCGGCGAGCAGATTCCATGAAAAGTCAGCCAGCATCCGCGCGCATGCATGCATATGCAGGGCGTGTCCAACGCGTCGCGACTATTCCACGTAGCGAGATGCATGGTGAAAAATTATTGCCAACGAGTGATCGCAACAATTGCCCAGATACGTGTGTGCGCGCACACTTGCGAGAATTAACCTTGCAAGACGCGTAACAGCTGAATCGGAAGGCGACACTGATCGGCTCGTGTAACGTGATTCAATGTACGCTATCGCTCAAAGGTACACGGTATATGGACGTTCCTTTCGTCGCAATATAATTTAGTTAGCGAAAACGCAGACAGAAAGATTCAAGACGATTTTATATTTTATTAGAGCTGAAATATCTATTATTGTATCACGGTAAAATACACCAAAATACATACATATATAATAAACATATATAAATAAAATACATACATAAAATACACAAAGAATTAGCATGCGGAACATTACGACGCAGTTTTGTCATTTAATATATTCATCACCATCGGCTTGTTTAGCTGTGCGTTTTACGGATAAAATAGAGAAGTTTTCTTACAGTGATAGAAGAACTATCCTAAACAATTGTAGTTTAAAACACGTTAATAATTCGACAAGTCGTGTATTTAGTTGTAATGTATTATCGATAAGATTTTAAATAAAGAAATTATATTTCATATGATTTTAGAACTGATAGAAATTCTGCTACCCGGCATTACTTCGCATTTTATAAATAAAGATGACCGACGATAGCGCTAGTCATTAAGTCTTAGACGAGTTATTTTCCCAATCACGTTCAGTCACTGACAGAACTTTCCATGATATGCTGCAATAGCTCAAACGAACTGCGGTAGGTTGTTTCATAACATCATCAAGAGACGCTCAGCATGTGGTCCATGCAGCTTTGATAACGTTTGCGTAACGCTTCTTAATTACTTCTACTTCGGTCGATTGATCACCCAGATTTTTTTCTTCGTTCTTGAAATGAGCTATTTCATATTAGCAGCGATTAAAGCAATTTATGCATTACCAAGAGGAATTGCAGCATTTTTTACATTAAGAACTTACAAGCATGAGATGCTGCTGATTCTTTGGATTTATATATCTTCGATTTATCAAATTTGTTAATTTTCCAATTCTCGCCTTCCTAGATATTCGTATTTACAATTTTACAAATCTCCGATACTTTATCGGAAATTTAACAAATTTCAGAATTCCAATGTTTCGAAATTTCAAATTTTCCATTTATCAAGATTCTAAATTTCCAAACTCCCGACATCTCAAATATCAAATTTTCAAAGCTGAAGAATTCGATAAGAAACCATTCGAACTTTGTAACTAAAATTCTACGAAACTTTGTATCAAAATACGACGAGGGAAAAAATTTCAAGAATTCGGCACTTATATCATCGTACGTATTACGATTCGATACAGAACGATTCTTATGTGGAGCAAGTGCGCCGCGCTAGACACACCCTGCGCGACGCGTGTGAGCGTGCACGCTAAAAACCGCACGCTAGCCCGCAACGTTGAAAAGATCAGTCTAGTCTGTTCGAGGGAAATCTGCGGTATGCAGGGCCCACACCTCCTCAGCATTGCACCCACAAGGCTGACCTACACGCGAACGCGCAGCCAGGCGTGTTGTGCACCACGAGCCACGAGCTCTCGTATCCCGTTTCCATCGAAAGTTCACGCTAATGGCATTTGCTGTACGCCCGTACCGACGTACGTCGCGGATTATTACGATTTATTAGCTCACCTATCACGGACCTGTTCGCGGTTCTGTATCGCGATGCGATTAAGGATTATTTCGGTTTCGCTGAATGAATTCGATCGAGCTGCAAGGATCGCGATTCGTTATCTCCAGTGAATGAAATCGCAATCGTAGTTGTCTGAAACCTACCGATTATTTTTCATCTTTCTTGTGTCAATTTTACGGAACCGATAGAAGACCAGGTAGCAGATTTATGATTGAAAAAGGGAATGTTAGAAGTTGGACGTTTGTTCGTTAGGCGGTATGAATTGTGGACGTTTGAATGGAAGAGGGAATAATATATTATTAGAATCTGTTCTATTTCTCCTTCTATATTTTTCCATGTTTTCTATATTGATTCCATTTTTCTTTCTTTGAATTCAGTTTTATTGTATTGCCAATATGTAGCCCTTTGCCATATAAAAATAAAAATTCATATTTACACAACCCATCGACGTTAAAAAGATCTACAGACCTGTCTAACAACTAATATGTCATACGATTAAATCATTTCTTATCGCAATATAAAATAACTTTTTTACGTTATGTATACATTTTTCCAATATATAGCCATTTGCCTTATGAAAATAAAAATTCATATTTACACAACCCATCGACGTTAAAAGGATTTACAGATTTACAGCCTAACAACTACATACGTTACACAATTAGATCATTTCTTATCGCAACGTGGAATAACTTTATAATTAACGATCAATGGGAAGATTGATACGAAAGCTGTACCGAATCTACCTCGTCTAATTATGAGATAATGCAGATATGTATGTCCAAGACTAAAGAACGCGCGGTGTTAGGGAAAATGAGAGAGGCGAGTTTCCCAGGCTCGATCGCGAATCCGCGGCGAGAAAAGGCTGACGAAGCCGGAGCGAGACGAATCTTACTCGCATCTCTTAGGGCTATCAACGGTACACCGTAGCAGGATGTTACACGAGCGCTGGTTTCGTCCAGAAACACAAAAGGGAGGAAGAAAGATGCAAAAGCTGCAGCGAGCATTATGCGATCTCTTGCGGAAGGTTTCCGTGATGGCATACCGTGGCGTAGAACAACAACACAGTATCGTGCGGCCTGAGAGGCAGCGCTAGCTCTCGAGATATCAATAAATAACCTATCTGGCAATATTATCTCAACGGTTTTATGCCTCGTGGGACGGGGAATGCGATCCAGTTCTTACGTGCACTCCTTTTCCTTAACCAAGCGCCACAATCAACTGACCTCTGTCAGTGGAGGTGCGAATGATACGCTTACCACAGGGCAAAGTATGTTACTTTCCTCCTTTTTTGTATGTAGCAATCTAGGTCTTCCCTTCTGCGTTTGTCATGGCTTGTATCGAGATTTTTTTCTCTTCTCTTTTCCTTTTTGTGTTTCTTTTTTTTTGGTATTTTTCTCTTCTTTGTATTTTTCCCCTTTCTTCTTCGCCTTTTTCTTCTTAATTTATTGTTAATTTTGTCCGGAAACCTTACCTTTCTCCCTTCGTTGTAACTTGCATGTTCTTTTTCCTTAAATTTATTTTAGTTTCCTTTGGAGTAAATAACTCGTAAGAAGAAGAATTCTTTTGAATTATTTTATTTTAAATACTATCAATCGATCAGTGAAATATTATACGATTATATTAATATGCTCTTAAATTACAAGTACTATTATCAATATGACATATCGTTATTATTATCATTACCGTAGAAACTCATCAAAATTTGTATCATTCGTATCTAACTTTGAAAAACTTGAAAAACAAATGATTTGTTCATACCTCTCGTTTCTTACTTCATATATTTATTGCTAGATAGATGAGAAAATGCACATTAGACAGCTGTTGCCTACTAAATACATAAATAATTACAAGCTTATCGAGTCGATTTCGCCAGCCACTTGATCCTTGTTACTCAAACAAGTACAAATAAAATTCATGTATTACAGATCTACCGCGTTCGCGAATAACTCGAGGAATTAGCTGAATTTACACGTTGTACGCGAAACGTGGTTTACGAAGGCACTCGTGCTTCTTCGCATGCTTCTTCGACATGGCATGTCTTCCTCGTTGACTATAGAATCGTGGGATGTAATTAACTGCGAGCAAACATGAGATCGTGATAAAATAGGTTATTCGCCTGCTTTGCAAGAAATGCAGTTTAATAGCTCGAACTTGCGCGCGTAATTCGTTATTAGAAACGTATCATTAATCGCGCAAACTGTCACCCATAAACTTCTTTTACTTTCGAAATACGCTTTCATTGAGCGATCTCTGAGCGGAATAGGTTCGGTCGCTTGCACAAACGACAGATTCAGAAATTAACTCGTATGTTCGTTCTGAAGAGCGGAATTTAATAGAGCTTATAATATAAGAGAAGATTGCAAAAAATATGTTAGATGTAAACGTTCTTTTTAATATCATATCATGAAGCCTAAAACAGATTCGTACAATTAATGACTTCGTAGAAGATATCTGGCTGCGTGAGACTTCAAATTATCACAACGCTATATTGATGATTTCACGCGTGGACTTAAAGAGATCCAAATATTCTAACCATCGACAGTATATAATAATTGTATATCAAATAATTATACATTTATCTACGTAAAATATTTATTCTACATTCTCGACTTATTTTCGCTTGTAGAATAACCTCCTGCCGATTCCTAGAAATTAGGCGAATTCGCGTATACGTGACAAGTATACAAATTTGATTTTCTCAAAAATAAGGCCACCGGCACACTTTTGTTGTTCCTGATTTTCATTTTATCTTGAACCGTAGACTGTTCCTCGCTTGTACCACGAATATGAGACCGCGCTGTATATAAACTAATACCTAAACCTAAAAACAAAATCGCGGTATCCAATACGCGATACTATCGCAAAAATCTTGCGACGCGCGCCGCTTGCAGCATTCTGAATCAGCTGGACTCGGCTCCGATCTTATTTGGCAAGGCGGATCGTTGTTTGTCACGTCATTATGCCCCGTAACGGTAAACATGGCGCGCATTGCTAAGTCCTCGTAGTTTACGCGCGGCATCCGCGTAAAACAGTTCGCAAAGTTCGGAGGCGTGGAAAGACATCGTGGACACGCGTTGAATATGCAAATAGTGCGGACGAGGATGGTAGCTGCCCGCTTAAAACGGAATGAGAGGGCGGAGAACGTCACAGAAATTGGAAAGCACGGCAATGATTGCGCGAGCCCGCATCTATATACGATGTAACATGACCACAGAGATACGATTCCGCGTATGAACAGACCGCGCCTACGTAATACACCTACTCCCAAAACCTACGTGGATGAAAGCGGAGAATTTTAAACCGCCTCGGAGCTCTGCAATACGGGCTATTGACAAAAAGACGGCTTCCAAGTTCGAGAAAGTCGCTCGAGTTCTTGTACGGAATGTACGCCATGTGATAACTGGGTAGATAGAACCTGTTCATACGGTGGCGACACAAAGTTTTCGTGCATATCCTTGCATTATCTCGCCATAGTTCTTAACTGTTGCAATTGTATTCTTCAGAAAAATGTAATTAACACATCCACGTATGTCTGGTATATTGGTATAAAGAATGCAAATTAATGAAATTAATGATCAAATATTCATATAATAATATTCAGCTTCAAAAGCTTCAAACTCAATTTTCTCAGTTTATAAACTAATGGAGATGAAACAGTTGAGGACTATAACGATGATCTATCGTTTCGTTAATTAACGACTTATTATAGTACGGTGTATATAGACAACATCAAACTTGAAACTGCTGTTTTCGTGTTTTTGCGTACATTGCTCGTAATTTGTATCCATTTCAGGTATCTTTTTCCAATCTTGAGATACTTTATTTCTAACGCTACAACCGCGTGTCTCTAATATGTACTTAAGATTCTATATATAAATCATTATAACTCAAATGATATTGATTTTAAAAAATTGCAATTTGTCTTGGAGACATTCGGCAATTTCGTATAACGTATTGTATTTATTATTTGATAGCACGTAGGTGATTCTAGGGTTAAAAAGTGTAGAGTACACAAAAAGTAGTAAATTGTAAATATCTAGACATTATCTATGTATATTTCCACAATATCTACCGAAACAAAGTTTTCATCTCGGGTTATATAGATCTGAAACAGCAACAAGGTTAAGAACATATCCTTCTCGTTATTCTTTAATACAATACAGTGATATAGTAATATAGTAGAGTCTCGCATAATTGCAAATACTAAAAAAGAAAGACGCGAGAAATCTCGTGCAACGTGTCACAAGAATGACACGTTCTCGAGATCGAAAGAGCGAAATGCTCGCAAAGTGCACGAGACACGTTATCGATTCGAAAGGATTAAGATCTAAAATCAAGGATTACAAGACTAGAAAGAATTAAGACCTTAATAGGATTAGAACCCACATATCCATATATACCTTCTATCTATATAAACTTCGACACACGAAACTAATGAGACACGACAAATCAAACCATTACAATCGATACTAAAAAGAGAAACAAGTAACCATCGGTTAGCCAGCACCGTTCATTAATGTCTCTAAAATTGGCATAAGCGTGTCGCCATTCTCCAGAGAAAGGAGGATTATGGGGCATACATATAGACACGATCGAAGAGCATTCGTAAAAGGTACGCAGGCTTAGTGCACGCATACGGTACCGGGCGATATTAGCCCATATATGTATAATTGACCCTAGCCAAAGATGGATCACAAGCGCCGGCTATGAAGAAAGGAGCAATTAAGCGCGTCGCGTAACACACTTTCCGAATACGACGCCGAAGACCTCGTGTTCGGAATTGTTTACGCGACTTCGGTTTCCACAAGGTTCCTGCCCATCTCGAGTCAGGTTGCATCAATGGCCGGGTATTTTATTTAATCTAGGCAACGGAGGCGGCGAGGTCAGGACGAGTCCAGTTGAGAAACGCCGCGCTGACTGCTCCATATCGTTGATCGTTGGTCGTCGATCGTCGATCTTTGCCTTCGCTAGATCGTAAAAAATCAATCGATTCTAAAAAAAAATTTGCCACGGTTCCAGTCTGCCTTCTGACACGATATTCCCCCAGTTAAAAATGAAAAGAAAATAAATCAGGACCCTGTTACGCGAAGGTTACTGAAAAAAATTTGACGTAGGAGCATTTTTTGTAGCTTATGGTACAACGTTAATTATTTGACTGACAACTCAATTTACATAGGATCGCGTCAGATACAAATGACCGATAAGCATAATTTCTTAGCAGACTGTATCTATCAAATTAGATGTTTCGCATTATGCTAATATATCTCCCTCTTTTAATCTATTAATTATATCTTTCCCGACTCTACGGTAAAAAGAAAAAACAATATCTGTTAGAAGAAATCTACAGTTGTATTCGTGTTTTGGCACGAATATTATAGAATAGCTGCGAGAAGTTTTTGATCCAAATAACGAATCTATAATACTTGCACGATAAATTACGAACTGATCATTTTCAGTACTCTGTTAGTTCTAAGATCAACATAGAAAAAAGGCAATTGATATCGGTTTCGAAGAAAATGATTTGTCGCGTTTTCATTCGTTTCAATTCATTCGTCAGGTGTCTCACTTTGCATTGGGTTGTCCGGAAAATTTCTTTCGTTTTATAAGGAAACAACGGATGCACGACATTTCTTGTTTCATATTATTTGATCGAATTACGTATGATCGTAATAATAGAAGTGGAACAAAATGGATCATACGTGATTCAGTAAAATAATAAAAAACGAAAAATAGCGTGCGTCTATTGTTTCCTTATAAAACGAAAGAAACTTTCAACCTAATATATAACGAGAGCTTATCGTGTTATAGCGCTAAATCGAAAACAAAAGAGGAAAGGTCTATCGATCAAAAAAATTCAACGAGATAATATTAAAAGCTGTTCAACCAGCGCTATTCAATGAAAATAATACGAGGCAACTGAGGATGCAAAGTCCATTGAATACTGCATACAATTACGATAATCGGCGTCGCTATCGCATGCATCTTTAGCCGATTATCGTCATTAGTAACGGTGGAAGGAACAATCAAAAGGATGAAACTGTCGTGGTGAATGACTATCTATCTTCCTCGATACCAAGTTTGTCAGTCCACCTGAAGTCGAGAAGGTCGAGACGACTGGTTATGTAATTAGCTGGGAGAACGTTGTTGGTTAGAACTGGCGTGCTATCGTGTGGGTGGTCCGCGAGTAGCTGTGGCAAACGGTGGCACAATACCAGACGTATACATTACATGTCGATACTGCGATCGGCGGTAACCTATTATTCACCGGTTCCTTGCATGCCCGCTGCCTGTATTTTCTGTCTGGCATTCTATACACGCCGTCTAACGCATGCAAAAAGATCCCCTGGATAAAGTATCAGACGAAACGGGAACAAAGGGAACACGTTTTAACGTATCTCCGCTTTGTTCGAAACGTTTAAAATAACCAGGGCGAAGTGTCAAGGCGAGATAATTGCGGCAGATAAGTATGAAGCATTAATTGTGATGGCTGGAGTTATTCTGGAAGCAGGTTGGAAATGTTTCAAAGAGGTTGGGAAATGTCGTGTTACGTCATTTTTAAGAGTCGCTGTACAAATGGCGGATTTGTATAACACAATTTTATACTTCGCATCTATATGTTATTTAACCATTTTCAATTATGTAAAAAAATATAACATAAAATAGCAACAAAAGATAAGGATTGTATGATTCAGGAAATAAAGAGTTAACGTGTACAATAGGTAGAAACTGTAATAGGGAAGGAGAGACGAGAGCGACGAAACCAATTCTCGATCTAGTACTCTGTTAATTAATTCTTTATGTATATATTTATGTGATTCACACTACACCAAAATCTACATATTCCAAAATTCACGGGGCCTTCGAGAAAGGAATCCTTTCACTTTTTTAGCCACGATTAGCTTATCTTATAACAAAACACTAAATAAATTAATAACGATCAAAGTTTGAACAGATTGTTCTACTTAAAAACTGGCATAAATTACTCCACCATTTAGAACTTGTTTCACCTCGTTCTGTGTGCAATTTACAATCCTTTCCCACTAAAGCGATCGCTTTCTGCTCGTTTGCCCACTTCCATTCTGTACCGTTTCAACTCATAAACTCCATATGCCATAAAGATAAGCAAATACCCATATTTTCCACCATAATGAACAATCCAATTACATATTCCACTTAATTGCAAGTATTGCGAACAAACAGACCTCGTATAGTTGCTAATTACATCGATCGCAAATCAAATCTTATCGAAAGAAGCGTGATTCGTGAAATTTATCTGCTGAAACTTTTCAAGTTTGCGACCTTGACTACTATATCTACTGCACGCGAAACGCATTGAATTCTCGCACGTCCATGGCAACTGGTGCTCGTTGGCTCGCGTTTTTTGCTCGACCTCGGGCTCCACCAGTTTCGCAGAAGAGATTGCCCGCGTATTTTGCATACTTCTGGCCGTGCTATCGATTATAACGATCAGCTGCTTAAAGCTTGTCCGGCAGCAAGGTCGCCACGGAGTTATCCGCGCGGCGACTCACACTGAGTTTATTAACTCGCGCCGGTATTTCGCGGTGCACTTTGTTATACCCTGGCTGACAACGTAATCTCGCTGCATGTTCGTTCGTTTCGTGATCGGTAGTCCTCAAATAGATCGCTTATGTCCCCCGGCCGGCAACATTTTACACGGATGTTCCCGGCACGCTGCAAGGTTTTGCTTGCTCCATCGTTACGAAGTTTATGGGTTGCTAATAAGTGTTTTAACAAGCTTTCGCGGGAGGCGAACTTTGGTTCGTTCGTAACGTGATAAACGCTTGATGATTTCTAGTTTGATTTCTTTTTTTTTTTTTTTTATTGTAAGAAATGGATGGTGGAAATTAGTTTGTTGATCAGTTGGTGTTAGTCGTTAAGTGTTGCATACTTTGTCGTTGCTGAAAGGGAACGCCTATAGTCAAACGCAAACATTTCCATATAGTTGCCACGTTTTATATATTGGACTTTTGAAAAGAAATTGGAGACCGACGGAATTTGTTCGCTGAACGTATTTCTACAAGGAATTAAAAATCTTGGAATGATATTCCACCAGACGCTACAAAACCCATGATTCTGTCAATATCAAGGAAATTACAATCCATAAGATATTAATCCCACACACAATTGTAATATTCTTAACTGACGCACCTCAATTTTTATTTGTAAAAAATTTATACTTACACTCATACGAAATATATGTTCGAATGTATTGTAAGAATGACTAGATCGGTCGACGCAAGAGACGCAGAGGAATCGGTTAATTCCTAGTGAATGGCTGCATCAAGCGATCCAAAGCTCGCGATAACCTCAAATATTCAGCCCAAACAATTTTCCTTTATACTTCCTACATTCCAGAGATAGATAATAGGTGATATATCGAATGATTAAATTCAATCATCAAATACTAATTTATTAACATTCCTACGCAATTAGTTAGACAGATAGATATTTTCTAAGACTCGCGTTGGAAACATGATTTGCGGATCTGTGAACACTGTCTCTAACGTCCCGTAAGACCGCAAAGATACAGTCTAAACCGTTTTGTTCGGCGCACGTTAAGTATGTTACACGTAGATTATACTTGCGCATGTTTGACTGAACATAATCGTCTCCTTCCCCGTTGCGCGACCCACTTCGCAAGGTCGTGGGATCAAGTATCCAGGAGACCAGTAACCTGCCGTTGTTCGTTGTGTTCCTGGACAGATCTACGCGGCCCCCTTATCCTAGGGAACTTTATGAACTCCGGCGTTACCTTTGACATCGAGGCGAGAAAGGAATTCAAACGGAACCTTTCGATGCTTAGACCCGCAGAAGTTGATTTGTTTGATTCGATAGGCATCTGTATAATGGAGGCATTATAAAGTCTTGTAAAGTATGGAATTGTCGTGATCAAGGCAGTCTCGCTATTTATAGAGAATACCGCGGATGATATTTTAGATATAATGTTTTACAAACCGTACAAGGGAAGCTGACTTTTTTCTTCATTCGATACGATGAAATGGCAATTAACAGGAAAAATTTATAGTATAAGAATCAGCTTAAACGACGTTGGTCGCAGATAATCATCGCGAATGGCCAAAATTATTTTAGTAACTGGTAATCAAAACGAAATGGCTATCGATAACCGGAACACTTAAAAATTAATCACTTTATTTTTTGAAAAATCGTTGTTTCTCATTTAAGCAAAAGCTAACCTTTCTCGATAACTTTCTCCGTAAAATTTGTCAGAATAACTGTTATCTTGATCCCTGTTAATTAGCTGTGAACTAGGTAACATCGTTAATGATATTTATACTATATTAATATTACTCGAACGTACATCGTATTGACAAACTCACTTCTCATCAGTCACGCACGTTACGAAAAACCGACTTTGACCGACAACGTTTGATTTTGTTGCGACCGCCCCGTGCGACGATCTCGAGCCAGCAGTACAGCAACTGGACTGCAGCCGGCGCACAAGGACGCCGCGGAGGACCACTCGAACGGGACAAGTACGGTTATTGCGCCACTTGTCGTTCTCCATATTGGAAGTGGACTGAATAACTTTCAGGAGCCGGCCGATTGCGAAAGGCAAACAATCGGGCTGCAACGAGAGACGAAGCCGCCACGATCGACCGCGCAAGGTGTCTGTGTACAGGGAAAATATGACGGAGCTATGTTTGCACGAGGAAAATAAAGGTTTCGACGCGAGGCGGCACTTGCTTGATCGTTGACCAGATCCTTGGTTTCGTGCCAAGCCGGAACAATGGGGGCTTGGTGAATTGATCGGCGCGGTTGTGCACGGATCGATCGTTATCGAAATTCGAGGCCGATCGTTGGTCAGGAGAGAAAGAAAAAGAACAAAAAAGAAAGGATTGGTCAAGCTCGAACTCGCGGTGCAACCTGTTTGTACAGCAATGAACGAGAGAATAGAAAGGCACACGGGATGGTGTGTTTCGTTCGCGATCACGTGTAAAGTTCGCCGATTGGGAAAACATTTCCTTCTCGTTTGCCCGGGGAGAATGAAAAATTATGGCCGTACTAAAAACGATGGAATAAGGCTGCGATTATGAATGCAACGGCTCGCGGTAGAATGCACGGGATTGTGGAACACCGGTCGAAACGGCGATAGGTTCGCTTTCTCAGACTTTTGTTTCGTGATACGCTCACGCGCCCGGGAATAACGTGGGCGTTCTGCGATGTGTGTGACCGGAGTAATTACGAATCGGAGTCGCGACCACTTCAGCCTTGTTTTAACGCTGAAACTGGCAAAATTGTAAGAATGACAACGTTCGACGTTCTTCCTGCGTAAGAAAACGAAACGATCGAAACGCTATTTTTAATAAATATTTTTTATTCCAGTCCTCCAATAATAGCCTGACTATTTGACAAGCTTCGTTATTCCAGCCAGTAATACGCCAATAATTTGAAAATAAAATAAGAGATATAGTTAACGATTGAGTATAAAAATAGTCAGGCAATCAAATACTGTTACATATTCTCCCCTAGGCTAGAAACTATCGTGTACACGTATACCATGCTGTATAACCAGTCTTCGACTCTGCGTCTATTCCAATAAAGAATTTCAAATCGGCATCGTCCAACCGTTTGTCGGCTATTCGAGAGCAGTCGGAACGATTACGCGCGCGACAATCGTAGAAACAAGAAGAATTAACCGGTAGATTGAAATGGTACCGTCGCGCCGCGAAGGGCAATTAAGCTTTCCTCTTTACATCGTTGGTCTATTACCATAACCAGAATGCCGCCGCACCGTTACTGCACGCTCGAATGTCATTATGATACTTGGAAGCGTTCGCCGATTTTTTCTCAGTCCATGATCAGGCTATTAGAAACAGTTGATCAGCGTTCTCCAACGCGAAACTCCAACCTTTATTTCCTCGTTCGTGATTTGCAAATTGCAACATTGCTTCATGCTAATTTCCCTATCTCTGTGTCCTTTTTTTTGCGGAAAGGCAACGCGCAATTATATTTGCATGGCAGCGCTGATCCGAAAGACTTCCTTTCGAAAGTTTCTACCAGTATAGGTTGCGCTAACTCGTATAATATGTTATACAGTATTATCGTTAATAGCGGTCGATACGTAGAAAACTGTTCCCGGTATCGATCGCTGGTATACCGATTCTTACCACGGACGACGTGTTATTACTACAACGTTGCGTTCCTGGCCAGAGATTTCGTTTGAATTCCGTTGCGTGCGTCTCGAAAATAATCGTAAATGCACGTCCATGACTGAGTAACGCGGCCCTCTTGCTGCCTTCCCTTGTTGATACGTCCAGGGAAATTGCATGCTCGCTCGATGCCGCTCCTTTCATCCCGACGTCCTTTCCTTCGCTAACCGGCCGAATAAAGAGGATACATTGAAAACAAAATGGAGCTAATGCACGAGCTAAGTTTACATTCTGCGTATTCAGCCATATATTTTTGCGCGTTTTATCGTCGTGCTCTTTTTACGTTTACCTTTTCTTTCTCTTTCGCTTCAAGATGTTTCAGTAGCATGCATAGAAATTATGATTTAAAAGAAATGATATCTATTTAAATTACCGCACTATAGAGTGCAAGTAAAGAGAATACATTGGGATGCAACTAAGTTTACATTCCAGGTATCCAGTTATCTTTTGTTGCGCGTTTCATCGTCGTGCTCCTTTCGTTTCCTTGCTTTTTTGTTCTCCTTCAAATTGCTTCAGCAAAATTCAAGAGTATTCTTGAAGATTATTTTAAGGAAATATATAGATAGCGCGATTTTGAAATTCATATGAGTGGCATTGACAGAAAATGTTTATTTTTAAATGAACTAATTACGAAGTAAGGAATATTCGAGTTGCTATACAAATACAAAACGATCATATCGTATACAAAGCTATCAAGTGGAAGCATTATTTGCTCTATAATAGTTCCTGCTATCTCCCATTTTACCCTAACCATAAAAAAATATCGTAGTATATAATACGTAGTATATTCAACATCGAGTCAATAAGGAAGAACTATGCGAAAAAGTTGAAACCGCATTCTTCAACCAATCGAACTACGCGTGAAACATATTTTACATGAAAACTAGAACAAATTCCACATTACGTGCATAGAAACAAGAATATAATTCTCTATTTAGATCTAACCAATATTAAAATAGCACTTAAAATATTCGAGGCAAATTTCTATTTATAAAAATCTATCGTATCAACTGCAAACATTTCTAGAAGAATCAAACGAGCTTCGGACAGGTCGTATACTAATCATACTTCAAATAACGAAATTAAAAAATTACAAAATATGGAGTAATCGATTTTTAAGAGAGTCATATTTTATTTACGCTTAACAAATTGATTCTAATTAAGGTCGGTTTAACGATGCTCCATGCACAAAATGTAAAATGTAAAATTCCATTCGGCAACACAATTACACGTTCGATCCTAATCGAAAGGGAAAAGCAACTTTCGGAAAAGTGATTTTCGTCCGTTGCGTAAATCCGTCCGTGCTGTCGCCGTGCAACCTGCGGTTAATTCTACTGTTTTTGCTTTTCCTGTTGTTGGCGGCAGCCGATCAAAGTGCGCGTGCGGTTACATAACGTTATTGTGCAAATATGGTGCGCTTTATTAAATTCATCGACGAATATGTCGAAACGACCGTGGATCCAGTGAAACGAAGCTTGTGTTTTCCAACTGTACGCAATCGATAAATTGCCGTGCAGAGTACGAGAGCCGTTACCATGCACACATTCGGAGGCGGTTCCATGATTTTCAACAACACGGAAATTACTTCATCCTTTGTTATCGATAATTGGATTCTCAATCGACCCATTGCGAGCCTGTGATTTACGGAAAGAATACAGTACTTTATTAATACGTATTTGGCTAATTTTCTTATTTCTTGTTATTTTTGATAATAGCAAAATACAAGTCGGTATGGGTTACCGAGATACGACGTCAACCGATTGTATCATTCGAGATGAAAATTGGGATTACTCTGAGTCTAGAAAAAGGCCATTCACTTTTGTTGTGGTTATGGGTCATATAGATAGAGAGAAAAGCGCGTGGATAAATTGTCAGATAGTAAACTATATTTAATAAAGAAATGTTGGTATAATATGAATACAGTTTGAGCTGGTCCAGATCCGCACGCTAGCAGTGTTACCTAGGAACTGAACACCGAAGCCATCGTTGCCTGTCTCTTGTCTATGGTTGCCATGTGGTTGTCTTTTGTCTATGGCCTGTCGATGGCTTTAGTGAGTCAGAAAATTAGTCGGTACAGATGCAGAGTTTTCTTCGAAGTGTTAACCACTTCAACAACTTTCGATGTACATAAAATAGAATAATCTTTCAAATTCGAAATTTGAAAAGTAGCGTGTTCGTATTCCAATGGTGTTCATTCACAACGACGTTGAACATTTCCAAACATCCGTCGTATAATATCACAACCAAATCATCTATTTCAACGCGAATCAACGCGTTTCCTGGAGGCGTGATCCATTTCATACCCGTTATCTCCCTTTAGCGTTCAATTATTCCAACTGGACGGCGCTTTTATATTTCCTGTGTCGCTAGAGTCATTACAATAGTATGCAAACACGTTGCAAGGTAGCTCGTTAGATCTCGACGCAGCTGGACACCAATCTCCGCAACGGCAAGAAACCTTTCAACATTTTCCTCGATCATCTAATCACAATATTTCACTCGTTTTGCTCCCGTTTGCCGTCACTTGCCTTCAATCCCATCTCTCGATTCGCTGCTATCAAGACAGTCGTGTCTAATCAAGCTAAGTAGGAAGCTCCATTCAGATCCCCATTCATGGATCCTCGACCGGACTCTGGATATTCGTGCCCGATAAGATCAGCTGCTCGCTCGGTTTCTGCGTTTCCAACGATCTATTAGGTCGTCCCACTCCTCCGGTAAGTCGTCTACGCTGGTGATTATCAGAACCGGAAAGCAGCCGCGTCACGTGTTATTACAAAGTTATGCAAACACCGTGGCGCTTCATTAAGTCTGCTCTGCCTCGACTCAGAGACAGTTTCCAACAAACTCCATGCTCGGTCTGCTGATCTTTTTCTCCTTTGCTTGCTTTTCTCTCTTCGTCGGCCCCAAATTAGCTCCAGGCTGTGTCTCTGCGCCTCGTCATTTTCCTCAAGAACCCTAATTTTACAAACCGCTAGAGGAGCTATCCGGGTATAGACGACAATTTAAGAATAAATAACTAATTATTAAACGTTACACGGTATATTACAAAACAAGGTTTATTTCATATTTACGTAAATTTATCTCATCTTTAGCACCTCGATCACATTTTTTTCAGACGAGGCCTCCGCAAGATCAATAGTTCCAGGTCACGAAAAGCTTCAACCTCGGCACTGTTCTCCGTTACCCTTTCTCTTCGTCTCGTTCCTATGTCTTCGCTCGTTCCCGTTTTCTCGTGACTTTACCCTCCTACTTCAACTTTTCTGTCTTCCTGGTCTCGCAGAGAGACGTTTAAGCTCCGAGTATACTAAGTTGCACGAGGATGAGATGTAATTTACAAATTATAATGTCGCCGGACGTTCGCGACGTCGCGGTGCAACAGGCATAATGTGGACGGACACCTGTGCCGTGTACAATCGCCGGAGGCGCCAGCGGCTCTGCTGGCAAGCCAGGAGAAAGGGAAGCGGCAAGAGAGAAAGGGAGAGGAGAAAAGGTACGGTGAGGGAGCGCACGGCTACACGAAGTACGTACCGTGACCGAGTATCTCGGTGCCAAGCCGTACACCCACACCAGGCCAGTCGTGGCAGTTCACTTTCCGTTTCGTTCTCCCTCTGACCGACCTTTTTCTCTCCTGCGACTCCGACACCAGCATGTTGTCCTCTTTCTTGGACACGATAGATCGCGGTGTCGCGGCCGCTCTGGATTCTGTGATGGATTGGAAGATGTGTCGAAACACGCGGCTGGTACGTTTCACTCGGAGATGTTAAACCGGTGGTGATATTTGAGTTTGTTTGCCGCTAGAGACGTTGATTCATTGTTTAAAATGTAGGTCGTAATTAATACATGGACGATCAATGGAAGCGGTTGACTCGATGTTGGGCCATGTAATTGTTGATGACAGCGTTCTTTGTGCAGAAATAAGATAAATACGTAAAATGGTTGCATACATCTTGATTTACGATAGATTGGGTTGGAACTGAGTTGAAAAAAGTCTGTAGGAATTTAAGAACTCGTTTCCGCGTTTGGTGTTGAAGTACTCGTTTGATACGTTTGAGATTGAGATTTGAGATCATAGACCGAGAGTTCATGAATTTTTTCACTCGCGTGATCTTTAATAAGTATAAAAATAACTATTAGGAATCAGTTTGATCCGTTCGATATTACGTCGAAGTATTCGTTTGACATATTAGTTGTTACGAAAGATCTTGAAGTTGAACGTAGATCCCGATAGTTGCTGATTTATAAATATATATTACTGTTCGAATTGCAGGGTCAAATGTTGGACATTCTATTTAAAAGACTCAATAAGATTCAAACAAAAACATTATTTTCCTCTAAAATTCTTGTAAATAGTTTTAACAATTTTTTACCGTGTATCGTTAACTTGTACAAATACAAAATCACGACTAATTGATTATTTTCTTAAGATTTCGGTTGAATCATCGCGTTTCACGCGAGACTAATAGGTTTGCTAATACATCTGAACATAATGTACGTGATTTGTATCGATAACATTCGCTGCTATTTTGTATCTATACCGACAGCATTCGCCATTATTCTCTATATAAATCATTAACATTCACTTCGTATAACCTGACATTATACAACCAAGCTTTACACGCTAATATTACAAATAAAAAAAATAAACGGTAACATTTCATGAAAAATCGATAAGGAACGGTTCAAACCGTTTCCTGATTACAACATCTGATTACATTTCACCGACACCAACTTTAAAGTTGGACGAAATTAGTCGTTTTACGGCGCCAGGCGAGGAAAAAGCGTTCACAGATCAGACAGGCTCGCGCACCACGTTCTGCGCTGCCACGAAGAAAATGAGTTATGCACAGTGCCAGGTTATCGGCATTCATGTCGCGCCGTAAATCGGTTCTGACGCCTCGTGGAATGAAATCAGTGGTTGTCAGAACGTAGCGTTACCACGGATAGTTTTCGAGGCAGGATTTCGCAAACGCCGTGGTCCGTTCGTTTGGTCTGACAGGTGTCTCTTACTTAATAATCATCGGCGTGCCCTCCATGTATCCGCAATTATACCTACGCGCGTCCGATCGCTTCGAATTTACCGCCACAACGTGATATCCTCTTGCAAAACGCAGGCGAAAAACTTTGTCACATAAATCTTGAGGAATCGTGCGATCAGTCGTATATTAAAGACGATTATAGAATGAATTTTTAACGGGGGTAAGTTATGATTTCAGAATATGTATCAAATTTAAGTGCTATCCAATTTTACTGACGTGCTTTTATTCGATGAAATATTTTTGTTTCTGTTATTACATATAGTGGGTAATTATGCAAATTCGTATTTTTATCGTCTATTAATATCTATCTTTGTCGCTAATCTTTGTTTAATAAGATACCTAGAAGAATCTAGGAAAAGAATTAAATTGAGATAATTAAAAATAAATACAGTGAATGTAAATTGCTACGCGTATTAGTCTTGAAAAAGACGTAGATAATTCACTTATTTGTTGAGACTACTCAAGAACAATATTACGATCGCGCTTGACACGTCGACAAACCTGCGATTTTTGCTCGTCTTGTCGACATTGTTTTAAGTTTAAGGTAGCAGTTTTGTGTGAATCATCCTGGTGAATGTACTATTGTGTAATGGTGTTACAATGTCAGCTTCCTACTCCGACACCGAGTTAGAAGCCTTTATTTGCGAATAAACACCGTTCTTTATCTTAGTCTAGATATTTCCTGCGCTAAATTGCAACATTTTTTCAGTTCCTTTCTTTTTCTATTAGCCCGCTTATTTAATGAGTTTTTAAATTCTGATTCGAGAAACGATAAGTTCAAACTCCTTTCACTTTCGAACGATACCGATCTTATGCTATTTATTAACTTAAAGCAAGATACAAGTAGATATAGCAAATCTTTTTCGAACACGTTTAATTAGTTTACCTAAATCGTTAGACCATTACTATCTATATCAGTTATCAAGTAACTCTTTGTCTAGCTTCTTACAATTACTTACATACGTAGATCATCTATCGTTCTTTGTTGAAGAGCACCAGTTCCCAACATTAAATTGCGGAAAATTTACCCACAGTATAAGTATGTAACATTCTTTGAACCCATTCATCTTGAAGAACAAATCCAACGCTTCGTTTTCTCAGCGCCGCTTCACGCGTTATCTATCCTTTTGTGTCTAAAACTAGGCGGTAAAACGTAGGACAAAGTGGAGCAATGTATACAGGGTGGTTGGTAACTGGTGGTACAAGCGGAAAGGGGGTGATTCTACGCGAAAAAAGAAGTCGAAAATATAGAATAAAAAAAATAAGAATAAAAATATAGAATAAAAAAGTCGGATAGTACGTTAATAGGTAGGAAAACACTTCGGTCACATTGGAAGTGTTTATCAACATAACGTCAATCGAGACAATGATCTACAGTGAGATCCGTTATGACGAGACGCGATAAAATGCACGCGTACCGAGCGAAAATTCAGTCGATTTTCTCGAAAACAAAGCCTCGAACGAAAATTTTTTATTCTATATGTTCGACTTCTTTTTTCGCGTAGAATCACCCTCTTTCCGCTTGTACCACCAGCCTGTATAATCAAAATACTATGCACTTATGTTGGATTAAAATATACACTGAACAAAGTGAAGCTATATGCGTATTATACGTGCATACATATTCATCCAAAATCGACATACTGTAACAATGCCATAATGAAACATAGTATTCACAAAAATGAGCTTGATTTTATCTGGCATTATCACGCTCTATCCATTCTAACGATATCTTCTCTAACATACACTGATTTAATATGTTACATGTCGTTGGAATCATTGGTGTCTAGTGACCGACAATGATATTAATTGAACTATTTAAATTAAAAAGGTAATTATATCCACAAAACTTGTAATACCTTTAATAAGTAAATAGTATAAAGTGCCAAATGCATCGTAATATAATTAGGCGATACTACATGTTCCTTTATAGTAAAGTATGATATAACTGCATATAATAATATATCATACTGAAATAAGGAGCAACACTCCAGAATCTCCTTTACAGATCGATACTTACAAATGTGAATTCTTTTATTGCATATTACATAACCGTCAAAAATAAATTTTATCGCATCGATACATTCCACGATAGCTTTAACAGAGAACAAAGTTATTGCGAGTCTTTCTATCTGGAATTTTCTAACTACATTCCAATTACATTCTATCAAAAATAAACAAGTATCTCAGTATACCCTTGAGTGGTAGTGTACGAAATTGAAGCAACAGTTCTATGATCTTCCAAGAAATTCCTCGCTCCATCCCACTTACGTGTGCGCCTCCTTACCCACTTTACTGATCTCGATTTGCCGCGTACACGAATATCAATCACAATGCGTTAATATCTCAGCGAACAATCGTGTTCGACATATGCTCGGCACGCACAATGCGTGCAGGCGCATTCCACGCAATCTAGCATGATTTAACGCTCGTCGAACAGAAAGTGGCACAATCATTGAGCGGCGTAATTGAAACGTTATTAAATGTTAACTGTCCCCGCGAGTCAGAACAGCGTGGCCGTAAACGCAGCTACGCGCCTGTTATAAATAATCATTACAACGACAATTTACGAGCATCTCGATCATGCGCGATTTTTCGCCACGGCACGCCTTTTAGTATCGCAAACTTCGTATTTGCACATAAACGCGGAGAACAATGAGATTCCATCTCTGTCTACCGCGTTCTTCCTCTCTCTGTCAAGGTATATAGCTGCCGTAGAAAGGTGGGCCGCCCTGATCTACCACGCCTAGACGGCAGTCGACCTTATCCCAGGTGAAAAAAACGCCGTTTTAAATCGCATGAGCGCGGGTGTTACACTTCGCGGTCACGCTCGTTTCATCGTTAACCCTTCAACAACGGAGCGCTTTCATCCGCGTGCACGGCAACAGCGGACATCAATGAAACGTAAGATATACATTATCGTGTATACGGATAAAAGTGCGGGACAAGATGAAAGAAGACTTTATATATTTGTGTATTTTATATATTTAACAGAACAAGTTGGGATTAAAGTGTTGAGAGAATAGATTGAGTAAACTTAAGTAAAGAGTAGGTGAACTAAATTTACGACTAGGTTGGTGTGTAATAGTTTTGAGTATAAAAATAATGAGCGTAAAGAATTTTAAGCCAAAGCCATTTCTAGGCAAAAAAGCTCGAAATAGAAATAAATTAATTAATGTCAAACAGAACAAAATGTACTTGTGTACTCTAGTTATTGGTTGTTTTTCAAAGCGATCGCGCTCAATTCTAAGTTTTTATGATGCTGTTGAGAATTGTGGATCGTAATCGCCGAAATAACGATGTAAGAACACTTTCATAATTTGTAGAAATAATAATAAAATAGTTTTCTATTTATTCGATATGTGATTTACAAGATGTTCGTGGATACACTCTTTTAGTCTCACCTTTTCTTTGCCATGTATATGGAACTGCTACATTCATTTGTTTCTCGAGACGCTGCGCGCGCACTCATACACACGCTGACGCGCATGCTCACACACGTATACGTGCATCACTACTGCGCGGCTGATCCGATGTAGCGCACAAATTACAAATATTTCAATAGATGCATATAAAGAATCAGTCCGGTTACTACGTATGTAACGATTTTAATGAAAAGATAAAAGTTGAATGGTTTCGAGAAGGACATAATTTGACGTAATTAGTGTCCTTGTAGGAGAATGCGTAGAGTACACGCGAAGGTCAACATCGCCCTTCTTAATGGAATCGTATATTTGTTGTTCCTAATACAAAACTCGTAATACTGTATAAGAAATGTATTAACCTGTACCCATAGAAAAACCATTAACGTGACAGGTATTTTAACTTCAATTATTTGGAATGGTATAACTGCAACCACGTTTATAGCCCATGCCGAACGATTTTTCAAGACGCATATATGGGTTTGTAGCGCCGAAAGGGTTAAATTCATAACATTTTTAGCCATTCAAAACCCGTTTGTATTTCGTTACGCTCGAAGAGATCCTCTCAAGTGCTCGTAACCTATTCACACCGCGGCAAAAACGCTTCGTACCATCAAGCCAGAATAAATCATGAGATCGTACGAGATCGATGGCCGGTTGCCGGTATATCATAAAGCGACTGGCGCCGCGCGCGCGAGCGAGCGCGACAGGATAATAACAAGTTGCTTACCGATTCCGGGGAATCACGCGATTATTTCATAGTCGGGCGATAACGCGCGCGTAACGTTGCACACAATAGCGCACACAACGCCATCCTGTCTACGTCGATGAGGCGTGCGTCACCTTCGCGGCTTATAAATCTGCCTGGAAGCGGCGCGATCCGCTCAACTTGCGCTAGAGTAGAAGGAACGAACGAAGCAACGGCTTAAAACATCGTTTCCCTCCGGTCGGATAAGGGACCGGCTTATGCACGGCTAGGCGTGGTGGATTCGAGCGATGTAACTCACCACGCCGTGACAACAAATCCCCTGAAACTCGCATTGTTCGTCGTCTAGGCTGGATGGAAATGCAGAGTGTGATGGAATTGCTACTCGGAACGGGCAATATACGGGAGACTGTGGGAGGAAATTTTTTCAAATGTTTTTTGAAAATGAATCAATTTGTTTGGAGCTAAGATGCAACAAGATTGATTGGTTTTCTATCATTAGGGAATTGTAACGAATATATAGATCAATGTTATATATTTTTGGAAACCTTTTGTATTTCTTTAAATTGTTGCCCCACAAAATTTTGCATATATATTAGCAACCGTAAGATGATGATTTAAGGTTTTGTGATATCACTGTTGATATTCAAACACATTAGTTCGTTGTAAAAACTTGTACGCGTCTTGCAATATCGCAAGTAATCGATGCAATGATTGTGTTATATAGAAATGTAAACTATATAAATGGATTACACAAATTAACCAAATGTTATATGCAGAGGAGGGTAAATTTAATCAAATTGAAGGAATTAAAAAATCGAAAAAATACGATCAGCAAAACGAAGGTACTTCTATTGGAATACTCTACGACAGTCGCAACTACAAAGGTCATAAAAATTGAGGCATCTCTTTATTCCACAATTAAATTGTACAGTTCATTGGATACTGCTTCTCTATTTCACACTAAAGGTTTTCAATAACGTGTTCAGCTTTAAATCTATGCCTATATCTGGCAAAACAAAAACCGCTAAATTATCGCAAATTTTTCTAAAAACGCTTCAGTCTCTCAAAGGGCACCGTCCAAATTGTTCGATCATCCATTCAACTACCACTACTTCCACTTTCACTGATGAAAAAATACCGAGCACCAATTCCAATTCCAAAACCACCTACACACCTTGTACGAAGCTAACACCGACAACAGAAACACGTCCCAAAGGAACAGAAACGAAGCTCCACTGACTCACTAACACGTAACTGCATCGCAGACGCATTTATCTAGCCGAGCACATCCAGCTGGAAGATAGATCTGTCTCTTGCAATCCTTTCTTCCATCCGGTCTCGAATCTCGTGTAGTTATTACAAACGAAACATGTACTTACGATACAGCCTTAGGGCAAACACACGAGCACGAGATAAGCGTTCAAAATTTGAAGAAAATGATTCCTGTACGCTCCTACACAGTTTGTCGCACCAGCCGGTTCTATGTGTATTTGAAAAATAAAAATTTTATATTTTTAATTAAAATTTGACTGATCAATTTAAAATCGAAATATCGAAGCATTTCAGATATTGTTTAATTGTCGGAAATAAAAAATTGTAATCGTTAATTGTAAATTACCCTAAAGCTTGGCTCTACGTAAGATCTCTGTCTGACAGAGACTAATACGAAGAAGTTAATATTCTAAGAATATCAATGGTAATGTTTTCGTATTCCCCTCAGACTTGATCCTTTAGCCGCTGGCAACGCCGAAATCTGCTATTTACTCTGTTCATTTCGATTGATCATGCTATTATCGCGTCGTCCGTATGATAAATCAATACAAGATATACATTGCCAGTTATAAATACATTATTGCAAAACTCTAACAAATTCTACTTCATTTAGTACTTTACATCTTAGGTCACGTATAATGCGAATGAATTAGCAAATGTATAATAAAACAAAAAGAAAGCAGCAAAAAGCATCAAATTTATGTTAACATCGAAAAGTGTCTAAATACTGATACCGTAAATTTCGTACGCGATTCTGCACGGAAAGTAAGAAAATCTCCGTGGCTGGTAGATTAAGAAATTCTCTAACAATAGAAAAATACGATTCGATCGAAGATGATCCAAAAAACGCAACGGGGTTAAAAATCGCAATGTACCATATATCACTCTACATGTAGAGAGTTGTAGAGGAATAGTTAAAGATTTTCTGCGAGTACACGGAGGATGACAGTGTCTCGGCGCGGAATGTGTCGCGCTCCCGGTGCATAAATCTAAATGAGCCTGTGTATTAGTGATACCGCGACCCGTTGCCAGATGAACGTCGTAGATAGCGACCGCGCCGAGAGATTCTGAAGGCATCTAGTGGTAGATCTGTGTTCCCAGTGCGGAGATATCACGATCCTCCTCGAAGAAAGTCCCCGATCGCAGATAAAACGGATACGTTTCGAAACAACCTCCCGAAGGACGGCGGTGCCGGACTGAAAGCGATAATTTGTTGAATAATATGCTGGGCGACGCGAAAGTGAAGAATTTCCTGAAACGAATCGAAAGCCTCTCCGTGTTTGTACGTGGTTGCTTTCAAAGCGACGAACAGGTTCATTGTTGCGCGGGCGAGATGAAATTCGGAATACGAATACACCGAGAGATTCTAATGACTTTTCTGACGCGAGACGCGTGGGCGCTATGCTTACAGCCACTCTGCAAATAATTTGTATATACGGTAATGTATTTCATCAGAAAGTATTTGAATATTTAAAGTAAAATATTTTTACGAATATATTATGTGTTATACTTCTTGAAATTTCATTAGCGCTTTAATGAGACGTAACCGTCATAATCGTAGTGATAGAATTTGCAATCAATCTGGAAATGTATGTGTACATAAAAGTTAGACACATATGTCTAGTAAATATTTAGAATACGGTATAAATAGTTGCCTTGATTATAATTAATTATAAAAATGATGCCACTTAAATATCAAAGCTTTCGCAGATTTTATACATTGTCGAATTTGTTTCAAACTTTGCTAAGATCATCATGATCGACTCTCAGTATAAAACTGATGAAATTTCAAAATGTTTCGTGTGACACACGCAATATCTATAAAAGGTATTGCAAAAGAATTGTATTTTTGTATATATAATCAGATACTTGGAAATTTATTGTTGTTCGAAGGAATAAGGTTTCATTTTTCTTCTAATTTAATGAACTATAAATAAGATTATAAATTTGTATATAATTATACAGCAGATCATTCCACTTCCTAACGCTTTGGTCTGAAGTCTTAAATTTTACTAAAAGATAATTCCTAAACAACATATCTCGAAAGATGATTATTACATTACATATAAACTAAATTCAACCTATAGCAGATTGCGAATGCAGTTGATAGCAGTAATAGATAGGAATTTAATTTGATGAAGCATAGATAAGAATTCAATTCAGCGTAGAATAACTATAAAGATTACCACGATATCATAAGAAACATAAAATAAACAAAACATAGAAAAATCTAAATTGGACTCTCTTAAAAGTTTTATACCGCTCTTCTTATTTTTCCATTTTTCTGAAGCAATATTTAAAAACCAACATATTAGATATTCATATAATCTCAGGCTCCTAACGATCGGTATCTTGCATCTTCAAAGCTTACTCTTATACCTGTATACGTTATTAAATACGTTAAAAGAACAGGCTGAACACTGGTAGCCATCTCATAACTTGTAAAGGAGGTTCATGGACAGCAAGTATAAAATTCACTGTTAATCTATCAAAGCTTGAAAAGTTCGATCGCTGTCATTCTATTTCGATACGTTTCCTCGATAGACTTGAAAAAGATAACGACTTGACTGATCGGTTAGAGTGGATGCAGTGTCAGGGAAAACGAAAACGACGATAATCACCGGGTAGAAAAAAGGAAAGAAAATGAATATCGAGTGGTGGACGTATCGACACGTTCCGAGCAGCGAGTCTCGAAGCTTAATAGTCGACGTGTAAATGCTTCTTCATGGATCAGGTTCGAATTACAGGGTGTACTTTAATTGAACGATCGTAATCAGATAATGGCAGGGAATTAATAATTCCGTGGAAAAAGATCAGACCCAATGAAGAAAAGACCAATCGACTACAACCAATTTCCTGAGGGATGCTATGTAGAAAAGTTGCTTCGATGAATCATACTCGCGTCGGTCGTTGCCGATCCTTTCAGTTTGTTACAGTTTGATTTGTCTGCGAAAAAATTTTGATCGCTGATATGGATATTATATCAAGGAAAAATATTTCAGTAAAAACAATATGTAATTACACAGAAAATAATGTAAAATATACTATATGTAGCGTAATATAAAATAATTGGAAAATTATAGTTCCTTTTTGCATAAATACTTTTTGAAAAAAATAAGTATGTCTGCTTCCTCCTGTCAAGATCAGGATAAGATAAGGCAATATAAGAGATATAGATATTGATCACGGTTGTGATTTCTGGTATTATTGAATGTTGCAAGATAATAAATCATTGAAATTCTTTCTTATCAACGGCTATTATTTTCAACTTTGCTTAAAAGGAACGAAGATCGATTATGCTAGTAAATTTAACAACACTGTTATTTCAATTCAATATCGATCAGAAGTCAATAGCTGATGAGAAATGATCGATAACAGGAAGAAGCTTTTCTATCATTAATTCCAATGATACAGAGTACTATTAGTATTGTTTACGTAGCAACAGTGATTACTACTAAAATCCCTTAAAACATATAGCTAGATTCAAACCTTTCCAAATCAATGCTCCTCTTTCCAATTATTCTCTAAAAACAATCGCCACAAAATCTTCGAATTCCCATCGAAAATGAAAATTAATTAATTGATATACCATAAAGCAACCAAGAGTTTGATAGATTCGCAAGATTTCCAAACATTCAAGCAGCTCAAAAAAGTCGCTATCGAACACGATAACGGGGTTAGATTTGACATTTAACACATCACGCAATGTACTATTTATAACCGTAATTGCGACATTATACATTAACCTGAGGATGCGGACTGCCTCGTAGCAAATGATCGACGACGTTCCGGTCATTTACGTCCTTTTGTCAGGATCGTTTAAGGATGATCCCTGCACGCGCTCTCTTTTCGTACGTTTCACGACAGATCATTAAGATCGATCGATGAACATTTCTGCGAATATTTCATGTCCACGGGGAACTGGATGATACTGGTGACAGTTGCGTCGAACACGATACACGCAACGTGTTGTCGCATCGTGACACGTATACCGTGCGTACGTCAACTTGCCACGACTGATCGGGAGATACATCGGGAAACCGCGTGGTACGAGACAAAAACGGAAGAAACGGATTGTGAACGTGCATGTACGCGCAAGAATACCACCGGTGACCAACGGGATGACAATACACGTCAGAGACACTTGAAGAGTCGAATGCAATGAAAAATTGTCTTGTCTGATTTTAATTTCATGTTCTGTTTCGTAGTTTTTGTATCTTCGTGAGGTAGTTTCAAATTGATACAATGTCGAATACTTTGGACAAAAAAGTTGGGTGTTGATGATGATTTTGTACAGAATTTGTAAGAAATTATAGATTACGTCTCACAACCGTAAAAATCGCTCAAAATGTTTCAATTATTATATGTTGGGGTTACCATGATAAGAAACAAAGTATATCATATTTGAGATCGTATTGGAAGACCGCTTATCATCCTCTTCCCCCGATAAAACAGAGAAACGATTGAATATTGCTTTGTTTTTATTTTAGAAACACGGGATACATCATAATACGTGAGACCCACTTGAGGAGTGAACATGAGGCACAAAAACAATGAAAAAAGTTGATACGAACATGTGTCCTATCTGACCTTATTTCAAAGTTATAGCCATTTTTGGGTTTCGATAATCTTCTTAGACGTTGCTCGAAATAGCATTTGTCTTACAGTCATCGTGTCAAAGAATTCCACAATCTTTTAAAAATCCAGGTATATGTCGAATAATACGTACGTTGAAATCTCCTGTCTACTCCCACATAGTATGATACACCCTGTATAGAACCAATATAACAGAATATTTTATTATACAAAAATCATATTGGATTAAATCAAACATTCAATTACAAACTTTAACTCGTCAATCTCATAAACATTCAGTTGGTCGTTTATCTTCTTAAGAGATAATCCTAGATGCTTATCTCCTTAAATCCGGAAACATATAACAAGATAACTTTCCCGTACCTGTAACAATTCAACAAACGTATCTCATACATTTTGATCCGAATAATATCCATTAAATCAGACAATGAGATCTCGAACGGCTTTCTTCCTCCGACCACCAACAGGCAACAAGCACGTAGTTCCAGTTACGAATCAATCTCGGATCGTTGGTGCTCCGCGACCCAGATGCGAAAGCCACGAAAAAAAAGAGGCGAATAAAGGAGGGAAAAGAGAGAGAGCTCACGCAAACGAAGGGGAATTGGCTGGATAATGCGTACGTGCAGGTAGTCGAAGCATCAGGGAGAAACGGCTCTCACTTTCACGGAGTCGCCGTGACCGAGATAAACATGGTGGCACCGCTTCACCATCACCATACACACGCTCTGGACTGACCACTAACGTCTCTGCACCCATATATGGCTACTGTATACAGTCACGTTCGTATTCTTCACATGATGTACGTGTACTGATACTAATGTCGTATACCATGCACGTAAATGCATATTAATATACTTCGTCGTTCAAAAGTTACAAATTATCCACCATGGGATTGTATCTTAATAAAAATTGACGATGGTCGAAAAAAAAAAGTAAAAATGCTTTTGTCATCTGTGTGCGTATTGATACGAGTACTGATAACCAAAAATATATGCTCATCGTTGATAACGATTACCTCTAATTAAAAATAATTTCATCCGCCAATATTAGTTACCAGTATTAAAAATATGTTTTCATCGCCGATAAGGATTATTCGTGACCGAAAACAATTTCTGTTATTGATAATGGTTAACGGTAACCAAAAACATTTTACTAGTACTTATTCGTAAACAGACTCAATTAAATCAAGCTATCGATTCTCATATAATTATCACACCATAATTTTTTAAATTTGAGTCATAACTTTGTCGGTATATTTCCGTTGACCTATCTTTAACTTTTGAGCGACAGTGTAAGCACATTATATATATTCCGCGACTGGTATTAGCTATCTCGCCCGTCGACAGGTAGGAAAGGATCGATAGATCAGTGCTTTAATTTGCACCCGTACGCTGCTTTGGCTGTCCCGACTTCGCTAGATCCGATCTGTGCCGACGCGGCTGTGTCCTATTGGTACGCGTGTCGCGTTGACCGAGTCGGTTGTTTTCGATGTTAATCAAGTCCATGTCACTTGTCAAGACCGATAGCCTGATTACATATTATGTATTTCGTATCTTTTTCCCGGTGCTCGTCGGTTCAATTGAAAATCCTTTCTTGAGAACGACTGATTAATGGTACTGATAGCTGGATAATTGGAATTACGATCACTAGATATGTGGTAGTTCAATGGTATCATTTTCATGCTTTCCTATATCATATACATACGAATCATATATTATATGACTAATATTTTATTACTTGAAATTTAGCCGATAAGTGCTGAAGAAATTATATCAATAATAGTATAAATAAAAGAAATACGAAAGGAAATAGCCATAGATACCTACAATTGCAACACAATGCAAGAACCGATTTTTACAGTCGGTTATTTTGCATTCAGCCATCGGTCACATTCCATCTAAACGGCGAACAGAAACCATGAAAGCTTTAAAACTTCCTTCCTACGACGGAAATGAAAAATCTTACATTGAAGTGCACGTGTGGATACTCGAAGCAATTCAACACGGGAGCCCACGCAACTCTTCGCGGGGAGACCACGCGTTCTGGGTTCCCTTTTTGGAATATGCCGTGCACACGGAAACTCGTATTAAAGGAAAGAACGTGAAACAAAGCAAAATGAAAGAAGGAATATGATTCCTATGGAACGTGAAATTTCGTAATGCATAAAACGCGTTTAGAAGGAGCATATGAATGTTTTACTGTTACTCAAAATGGCAAAAGTATGCGGCTACTTATGAACAGTAGTGTATAGACATCGATAAAATAAATCAGACAATCTACTCGATTATTCCATAACCTACTCCAGGTTCAATACCATTCTCTGCGAAATAAAGCGGAAGTTACGATCGCATGATTTACGGCTCAGCTTGTCAATTTGCGATCCACCGCGCATTTCGCGATATTTCGCTATTTACCTGCCTCTGTCTCTGACACGTGGAAGTTTATAGCAATAGATAATATTTACATTCTGCCGCGGTTGTAATTTACCGGTGATTAATATATATCCATACAAGTGTTGATGCAACAACACACGGCCTACAACGTTAGGAGGACCAGATCCACTTGCAAGCTTCTTAATACAAGATTAAATTAATATACTGCAAGTTTGAGCTCAGCTTAGACGAGTAGCACGCGATTAATTTAGCAACAGGTTGTTATTTCTACGCGTATCTTGCCTCCGTTTCTTTCAACGTTTCTATCTCGTTCGCCTCGATCGATGTTACCGTAATATCGTCTCATCCCTTATCGATGAAACACGAACGTTCACCTGCTCTCGTCCAACACAGGCAACGTATAATAGTATCAAAAATGGATGTGCACAGTTTCAATTCACCAACGTTACCGATAGTTCGTGAAAAATCCTCGACACCGAGTGATTATTCATGCTTGTATGGTAGTTGCTCGAACTTACACCATATTTAGATGTAAATTAATGAAGGTGAATTACGAATGGAGCCTCCTCGTTTCACGCGATACAACGCCGCATGAATTTGTTTAAGTAATTAATTAGTCTGAATAAGACTTCTTATGTAATTTATCGCCCGCATAACCTATGCATCATCCGTTAGGAAAAATTCGAATGAATTAATTCTAGTTAATTAAACGACATCGGTAAGAACTGTGCATCGCCATCGCTTTTCACGATCAGCTCTCTCGTTCACCTACATTCCGTGTTTTGCGCATGCTACACCGTATAAAAGTCCGTTCCATTTTTACTACATAACAGCAAACATCGGCCAGGGATCACGAACCGAGAACGTTCGTTACCTGCATTATGCATGAATAGACACTATCTCTCGCTTGCTGCGAATAAGCGAATCGAAACCTTGAGCTTGACGCGGATTTATACGGTGCAAAAACCGTACGAATTATTAAGCATTATTTCCCGCGTAATTTATTGCCCTCGTAGGTTGGCCGCAGAACCGTCGATAAAACGCCAGGAGAGGCCCATTGTGAGCCTCCAATCAACCGAGCGACGTTAGATTATTATTGAGCAACCGTACGCGCTTATCTTTCCGTCTCTAATTTTACCTTCACCCACACCATATATACATGGCTGTGGTGTATATCTATTCATCTGATTGCACCTGCACGCGGACCTCTCGAGTTCGAGATTTTCGTAACCGATGCCGATATATTGCACATAACATTCGCACCCCATGTGAATAGTAGTTAGCGCCTGATACCGACGATCGAACCATACTAGCGATCACGAACCAAAACACTTGACTCGGACGCCCGATCACACGGTACAAATTCGCCGCAAATAAAACGGGACCATACTTTCGATATCGTACCTTCACCTGCGGTGTAACGCCAGTACTGCTCACTGACAGCGTGAACGGTACACAGTACGCACATAGGAACGTGTCTGTATCGATGCATACCGTTTACCATGCGCACTTAGGATAATACACTTCTTAATGATCGACATGTATATACGCATGAACTTAGCAGTGAATATAAATGGAGAATTTATACAGTACTATAGAAAATACAGCTATTTGCGTGTACGTGTACGCACATTTGCTATGCGCGAAAAGTGTTTCGTAGAAGTATCGTGTCGATTTAAGTGAAAGATTTTATAGACTACATAAGCAGGTCGGTCAATAAATAAATTGTTCCGTCCCTCTACGAAATGAATGGAAAAAATATTTCTTATTGCTACAGTAAATTTATGTTCATCTATTGTTTTTTAATATGTCAATTATTTTAATTTATTGTATAATAAGTTCGCACGTATTTCTTTAAGAATGTCAAAAGTCGTTGTTTCTGATAAGTATCTAATTAATTGATGGGTTAACATACCAGAGATGTGAAATTGACTGATGCAATTATTATGTTATAATTGATATTATACATTAGTATACATCAACAACAATGTTGCATCTATACAATCACTATACGTATAGTAATATTTGGATATCTGTTTCGCAACAGAAGTTAAAGAGAGGTTACCTACAAAGTTATTGACTAACCTATATAACATGTTATTTATATTTGGATAGTGAACGAACGAGGGATTGAATTAAAATGTAATATATCAGCCATAGTATAATATCTATTATTGTACTCTCCGTATCAAACGGCAAAAAAAGGATTCAGTAACGCGTTAAAAAGCAAGAAAATATAGTCACGAGACTGACATACCATTTAAATGTTGCGGCCCTAAAAACACAAGATAAACACGTTGGGGATTAACGCGAGTATGCCTCGTAAATCCGCACCTTCGAGTTACACGTAATATAATCATACTTCTACCACGAGTTACCGTATCATCATCTTCCCTAGCGCTCTACGGAGGAGCGAGAAACGAAACGCGTAACGAACTCACGGACACGAATTAATCGTCGTACTGTATACACTTACAAAAGGCAAAAGGCGTGTACTGCGATGTGTGCGTGCGTACCACTGCGTCACGGTGAAAACGAAACCGATATCTCTGCAGGATCTGCGCCGAGGCCAAAGGTCACCTACGGAGGGAATTGCTTTATTTAATAAGCCGCGGAGGAAGGACGTTAATAAAGCGGCCAGAGATAAATAATATGGAAAGGCGAACCGTTCACGTGTCGTTTGTACCCCGAAGCCCCCTTTTCCTCTCTCTTTGCACCGTACAGACCCGTACACCACATCTACGAGGCATCGGTTAAGTTAAGCAATCGTTTAGTTCTCGGCGTTTGAACACGAGCGCGAAGGAAAACGAAATGGGACACTTTTTTTAAAATTCCGCCTTGCAAATAATTACACGCTGCTCGATTCGAACTGTCGATAATCAACGTCATTGATGATAATTCTCGACGTTTTATAAGGTTACGTTTACACCACACTTGACAGATAATGGACATCGTGTTCGACGCGATGTAAACGAGAAGTCTGTGCTACGGTAGTCCGTGATCGCTTTCGTAATTTCAGTGACACGCGTTCCCAACTGACACGTAGATTAAATGCGTGAGATATAGAGGTTATAGGAACTTTACGAGCTACAAACATTAAACCAGAATGCAACGAACTCTACTATATATATATATATATATATAGTATAGTAGTACTATATATAGTATAGTATATATATATATATATATATATATATATATATATATATATATATATATACTATATATGTATAGACTAACTATATTTCATAAGGTAGTACTGAATTTATTGAGATCAAGCAACTAATCAACCACTTTTTTATATATTAAAAAATATATGCGCGTGTAAGTACTTTATTCAACAAATGGTCACATGATACCTTAACTCAATAGTTAGTAACCAATCAATACCGATTGTCGCAATTGAATTATGATTTTCAAGGATTTGCTAAACCTAACAATAGCTTAGTATTGTATAGTCAACTCTATAGAGTTTAGTCATATGTTTTTATTTACCTCTCATAATCACGGCTGTACACGACCGTATACAGAATATATACTCGTACATAGCCCCATTTGTAAAAAAGGGAACATAAATGCAAATCACACAAAATCAGAACGATGACCGACAAAGGAGGAAAATGAAGTTTTCCGTGGAGAAATTCGTGTAGGTGTACTCTTTTTCTGCGCGTGCACATACAAGTGTAACTATGCGACCACTTGCCCACGACTTCATCGCATTAAAAGAAGTTCCTTCATTCCCCTTTCCAATTCCTTTCGTTCCTGCGTTCCATTCGCACAGAATCACGGGAATCGTGTTGTCGAACGGGCGTTCTACCTATAAACATATCTTTTACGTATTTATGTTTATTTCGTAAAAAATTCTCTCTGATTCGCGAGTGTTCAAGGAAATACGAGAATAAGGGAATATCGGGAGATAACCGTTAACCTAGTGAACTCATTGATATACATGTATACCTGGAAGGTGTGCCACATATGTACGTAGAAATCGCAAACAAGAAACAATAAGAAGATGGCCGGCGTCGAGTTTGGACCGATAGTTGATACTCGATGGAATTCGCGATTTACACGGAGGTGGGCATATAGAGTGCAAAAGAGAAGTATAGAAAGTGTGTGTAGGAAAGAGAGAGAAAGAAAGAGTGGTGCGTGCACAGGATGCACATCTGCGAGAATACGATGCACCGAGACTATCGACGTAACGACCGATCCGCCTACTGCCAGAGAATTTGTCGTTCTTAGTCCGCCAGCGCATGTGTGATTGCTGTACGCGATTGTACTCGTGTGTGAAGATAGGTGCATGATCTCCGATGGAATTTTCTGCCGACATACTGGGTGAGTCTTCTACGAGAGATTGGCATCCCAGTAATCGCTTGTATTATTATTGTATTTAAATATAGAATTTTGTTCGTATACATCTTATCTCATTGATAAATGATTTGAATGACTATATGTTAAAAAATAACAGTGTAAATAGATGATACGAACTTGTCACAATTTAACTATATATATATATATATCGTATATGAATGATTTTTTTGAATCTAAATGGATTAAAGATATTGAATTATATCGTTCACTATATATCATTATTTACGAAAATGAAAATTGAAAAGAACGGAGACAAATCAAATTACGTAGTAATTCAAATTGATTTAAACAAAGTTTTTATTTATATAGGAAACATTAGAATATATTTTGATCCCATTAAATTAAGAGAAATTAAAGTAGTTTTCTGAGAAAAACACCTAAATCTATGTTAAATTTATAGGTATGGAGTACTTTTTTAAATAGTTTGAATATTGAAATTTGTATTTATTTTGTAAATACAAAAAAGACAAACCTCTTTAAGAGCTATTATAATTATCAATTCAAACGTAGCTAATAATAGAAAAAACTAAAACTAACACTTTCAATGCAATATATTCCATCCATCATTTTATCTTATGGATCCTTTTTCCAAAAAATTGCGTAATTACTTTTAATTTCACAGAATATATTATAATGTTCCTTACTTGAATTTATTATATAAACAAAGTTTTCCTTAAATTAATTTGAACTCAGTTTCATTTTCGGCAAACGAATTCAACATAAAAGTATAATATGTATAATAGAAAGTAAACTCTATTGAAACTGGGTACGCATAAAACAGAATTTATCGCGCAATAATATTTAATCGAATTACTGAATATGCGACTACATATTGCACATAGCTGACTCCGTAGCGTAGCAATTAGAAGACAGGTTCTGCATGACTGTTGCCTTTACCAAAGAATGCCGTTCCCGGTTTATAAATTGAGCTTATATTCGTGCCTTTCGGTTTCGTACGAGACCACCTTTATCTCACATCGAGCGTTGTATGGACCGAACGACCTACCACGACCTCGCCCAACTCAGGCTATTGCGTCCTAAGAGTTGAGCGCTCGTCTCGGTTATACACCCACGTGATATGTTCCCTGCAAGGTTGTCTTGTTTGGAATGAAAAGAACGTTACACCTTCGTTCGAGCATTCTCCATTATTTATGAATTTTCTTCTAAACTGGTTCACCTTTCAAAATCGTAGTCATTTATATAATATCAAAGTTATATTTATTCCAGTAGTTAATTTTCATAAGATTAACGTCCGAGAATCGCATTTTATAATCAAAAGCATACGTATATTTACGTTCATATATTTTTGTTGGGAAAATTATTAATGCTGGAAGTATAATGGCAATATCGGTAGTAAATCTGCGATAATATGGATATTCATTAATTCAATTTTTCTAATAAACTGCAATAGTTTCAATCTAAATTAAACTCGATGAAACTCACCGTTTGTTACACGATACAGTCGTACATTGCTTTCACCTTAAATTTATAATTTTTAACTGATCTACTACGGAAGCAATTAGAGCGTTCTCTATTGCGAATTTAATTCTTGAGTAACATGCAACGTGGAAGCATATTCCATCGATTTCTCCGCACAATTTCAAGCGAACGAAAAAGCAAAGCTTTCTTTCATCATAGTTGCAATATCAAAGTCACCTTCGTGTCGCTTCCAGGCGAATATTTATCACACCGACTTTCTATTATTATCTACGGCTGTCTTACGTGTCGGGATTTAAAACAGAATAATAACTGGCGCGCCATTGTTTATCACATATGTGCGAGTTACATGTACTGTTGCATGTGGAGATACATAATGTAATAGTTCCAATTATGCTGGTCTTGAGTCATAAAAGTAATGGCAAATACATACGCCATTTGAAAAAGTGTCATAACACTGTGAGATATTGAATGCTTTTGTTGAAAAAATTATAAGTTCTTTTAAACCCTACTATCTTAAGATTGGAATTTATGAATGCAGTACTTCTAATGATATTGATCAAAACTACTGATATCCTTTTTTTAAAAAGCATACATAGCACATAAAGTTGTATACAAATATACATATATGAGACACAAAACAGGGAGAATTACGGATAATACTGATTATAAGTTGTGAAAAAGTTAATTATAACTCTGAACGTGTTCACTATTAATGAATCGTTAGTTCAGTGTTTTGTGGCTATTCTTTATCCATTATATTTCCTCGTACATAGAGCAAATTGCAGCAAGCAGATATTTGCGGTAATAATTCGAAACACTGACACGTGTTAGAAAGTTATTATGACAAATCATCCGGAGGTCGTGTCACGGGACGGAAAATGGAAAAGTAAAAGCGAGGGAACAGAATAGAAAAGCGAAAGCTTCCCGGAGTCTTAAATTAAAACCTGTTGCTTACATCGTCGTGCTCGCGTAAAGGTCAGGAAAGAAATCGATGAAGAAGCCACAAGAGAAAGAGATAGATCGTTGCACCTACGTGTAGTAACTCATCAGAATCACTGGTTCGAATAAGAACTTGTCAGAGTAAGGATGAATTAGAGATTCAGGGAAAGTTTCGCACTTAGGCCTTATTAATTTAATAAATCTTTAATTTAGGGAAATTAATAGTAATTTTGTAAGCAATGTAACTTATAACACTCTGCGTTATTTTATTTTATATATTTATTACTCGCGTGAAAATATCTTTCAAAAAGAAAGAAAATACTTTCAGATGTAAAGCTTTTATCTAATAAGTTTTTAAAGTGGATACCTTTATGAGACTTATATGAGACCAAAAAGATCGTTGACCAGTATAACTGGCATTCCGAGTATACAGGGTTAAAAGAACGTAACATCACGATTCACGCATTAAAATGAAATTCCAGAAAAAACGTAATAGTTTCTCTCCGTACTACCAAATTCAAGATATCCTTATACAGTCTCACAAAAGCAATAAGTACCACTTGTTAAAGTTCTACGAGCAGATTTACTCCGGTTGGAAGCGCTGTTATATACGTATTATACCGGCGTACGTTGCATTAAGAGACACTCGGTATCAGAGATACAGGAATACGGAAGTTGCAACAAGTTCACGTTCAACACCGTTCGTTCGTTCCTGGTTTCTGCTCGATGGTACAAAGGTGGTCGGGAGAGAAAGAGAGAAAAGAGGGTCGACCCCTCTTTGGAAACCGAGCATCCGCCTTATCTACGCTCTGACGCTGGCAAAGGATTTTCTATCGGTTTATCAAGCGTCTCTAATCGTTACGGGATAATAAAGTTGGCTGCTCATTAAAGGAACGATAATCCACCTGGCCGAGGGCCCTTTCCGCCGCTCGTGATTCAAACGTCAAAGTATTTTCAATCAGCCGGCCATCGAAGATTAATGGGGATCCGCGTAGAGGAGTGGTTTCTTTTTAAACTCTAAATACCATAGCGAATATAGATTTATGGATAGCGATCGTTCAATCGCTGGATTCAGCGCCAAGGCGGAAGATAAATCGCGAGAGGGAAAAAAGGTCATCCGCGTGTTCGATCTAGTTTCCTACGATTGCCTCGAACCGTCGATTTCGTTCTGAGACACCATCGAGATAACGCGATTCGTGGATGCCCGTTATGCAGCAACGAGAGCTAGGAACGTCGAGATTGGAAATGTTGGCTCGTTGTGAATTGTGGTTATAGCGCTTGGTTTAAATTAGATCGTTAGAGAGTAAAGAACTCTATTGTGTAGATCTTTTGCTTTTTTATTTAGGAAAAGACGTTGATTCATTTCATTTTGATATCTTTCTTTATAATGTGTTGGAAAGTAGATATAAGTGTATTTAAAGAGTATATTACAGAGAGATGAGATCTAAATCAAATATATTGGCTAATATATTATTGTAATTATCATTACTACATATTGGCTAATTTTCCAAAAACATCTATGATCCTAAAAGTATATTGTAAACGATATATTGTAAAATTATAAATTAGGTATCTTGCAATATTATCCTTTCAGAAGGAATAATAAACTAAATATAAATATAAATAATAAAAAGTCTTCTGCATTATCTCTAATTATATTTAACATAATTATAAAAAATACCAAAAATCCAAGGCAACCCTGTTAAATGCAACAAAATAAAGGAAACAAACTACATAGCTTATACGTATAAACTGTATTAACAGAGGTGTATCAAATACATAGATAAACAAGTTTCGGTTTAATTCAATTTAAAACAAGCAAGGTAATCGCGTGTTACGTGTCATTAAATTAAAATTACTCTTGCACTGCACAAAATGAAAGGGTGGGGTGAAAGAGCGTAGGTCTTGCTCTTCGTTTTAAATCTCGGCGAAGAAGGATGCAACGATATACACACTAATTATGGCGCAAACGCGCATTTGCTTATCGGCATTTCGTCATTCGGACAGCACTCTACGTTCAACTGGCGAATAATGGTTTAATTAAACACCACGTGTACAACCGCAGCCGCCTTGTAAAGGGACCGTCGATTGATTTACAGTGGCAATACACTCTAGCAAAGTTTCCAACGTATACGCTGTGAGATAGCCCTCCGGAGAGTCCATTCTAGTAAGAACGCATATATTAGTCCACGTACTCGCAATTAACCGTTGACATTTACTCCACTTCACCGCGCTCCCTTTTTCCACGCGCGAGTCCTTCGATTCTTCTTTCCTTCGCCCTACATCCCCCTCTTGTTTCACTATTATACTCACTATCTGTGTACGTTCCACTGCTGCTGTACGCCTACTACTTTTTCCTTTCTTTTCCAGCCGCTTTTTTAATTATTATTTTACATTATTTTTATTTTATAATTTGTGCAATTTTCCTAGATTCTCGAGCGCTCCTGTCTCATTTTCTGGCTCTTTGTAATATCTTCTTGTATATCTACCTTATTGTTTATTGTATCGTGTTTACTTGATTTATTTTAAACTAGATAATATGTATACTTTTCACGAATATTCCCGGATTACTTCTACATAATACTGTATGAAATGCTACCTTCGTATTATTTGTCACCGTATATTAATATTTTTAAACAATTTTGATCATCATGATTTGTAACAGAGAATGATCTGACAGAGAAAAACTCCTTTGAAGCGTTTATAAAATATCACTATATGTTTGCGAAATTATCGTCTTGAATATATTGAAAACTACATATAGAGATAAAAGGAATCTTTTTGGTATAAATGCTAAAAACGAGAAAGCAAATAGCTTTTATCCAAAAAGATGATACTTTTCCTCTCGTATACGGACATATTCAATATAATCATTTTTCCTAATCTATATGTATCACTGTACAGGATGTATCAAAATTATACGTCATGAATATCGCAGCGATATCCTACATTTTTGGATTTATGAAAATTTATATAAAGGAGAAAAGGTGCGGGACAATTTTGCACTTGTTTTTTTTTTTTTTTAACTCCACCGATCTAAAGCTGTAAAATCCTGTCGCAATATTTCTGTTTCATTCCTTTCTGACATTCTTATTTCTTCTTTCACGCGACTAACGTCACATTCCCACCCATACTCCACATTCGTCCTTCTACTTCCGCCTCTATATCACTTCTGTCAGATATGTCGGCCACAGAAGGTCGTCGCCAGTCACGAAGACAGGTCAGAAGAAACGTGTCCGCGTGGTCAGACACGAATTACCTGTTCCACGCAGTCACTGGAACTCCTTGAGAAGTTCGCTCGGCTTTTCGCCCGCGTAACGCTTCGCACGTCAGCCGGAACGGCCGATTTACCCAGGACAACTTTTCCTTTCGGACTTAGCCGCGTCGAGTAGTTATCGCCAAGGAAAATCTGCTCGCGTTCCCGCGCCACTTTGCATGCGTGTCGTTGCGCAAAATCGCGATTTATGCGCGTTTCCACGGCCAGGAGACACCGTTTCGACGAAAGAACGCGTGACAAGAGAAGCAAGTCGCTCGTTGGTCGATAAGGAACGATAACTGGTGCACAGATGACGCTGAGTTACGGTTACACGGCCCGCGACATAGTAATTCATACCGGGATGCCTAGACCGCCGCGCGATTAATCGCCGCGATTAACGATAATTAATTGCGTTGCTCTGCCGAGGCCGAGCAAACGCTGCTCGCGTTGATTGTCTTGATTCCAGAGAATAAAATTTCCTTTGCTTGCTTTTTTTATTCAAATTAAGAGATTGCATGCGATACGACAGTGGCTTGAAAAATTAGTTTAAAACTTGGTAGATTCATAAAGTATTGCGTTTGATTACTATATAATGTGTTGCTAATTGCTATTAGGTAACAGTATAACGAAAACGGAAATTTTAGGATTAGAAACTTGTAATCAATAGGACGTTAGTTGAGTGTGAGATTACTTGTTATTGTTTTGTGTTATTATTATTTATTGTGTTTCTCAGCTGAAAACACAGTTTAAATTTCCTCTATTAAGTTTTTCTTAATTTCGTAGATGCTATTTGGAGCTTTTGATAGGTTCGTAAGGCTTCATTTAGGCAACTAATTATAATTGCTGCGTGCATTTTTAACTCTCTAGATTCTATTTTATTAAAATATTGAAGTTCTACATGGATAACACAATTAAATTATTAATACTCGTGTGGTTATTCATTAAAATTAAATTCACCGTACAACGATATATAATTTGCGTCTAAATGAAGGTCCAAATCCTTTTATTGTTCTAATTTAGGGTAATTTTCCTATTTAAACAAGAAACGTATAGAAAGAAGAATCTTTACTTATAATAATACATTAGCAGGTTGCACTAGTAAGCGTAAGAGAGAATAAATCAGAAATCACGTGATTACAGCGACGATGATTCGCATCGGAGATGGAATCTCGACAAATTGAACGCCCTTGGAGCGATCACATTATGTCAGACTGTGCCAATTTAACGACACACGTGGCTTAATTAAATTACGCGATATAATTTTTACTGATCTTGTATTAAAGCCTGTTCCGATAGCGCTTTACTATAAATTATACAAGCTATCACGTACATAAATTATACATTCACCATGTTGGATTTGCATTTCTGTAAAAGAACCTCGCGTGCACTGATTAAACCGTCAATGTCGGTCTTTGTTAAAAATCCAAAGATTTATCGAGTGCTTTAATGCTTAAGTAAAGTGATATAGAACAGAAAAAATCAAAGATGGAGATAATGAAAATCGAACGTGTAGCGTATGAATAATTAAAGTCAGTTCAATGTGTATGAACATTTAAATTATACGATATATAAGTTTTGCCATTAATCGCGTACGTGATATCAATCTTAAACTTCAATTTTTTAGATAAATTCCTCCTCCAGGTGTGACATTGAAAATCTAATTTATTATTTAATACTTTCCTTGTTTTCTACGATTCAAAATAGAAATGTGTTTTAACAACTTTGTCCTTTTGAACATTATCTGCGATTCTGCCTACTCTTTGATTTCTGCGATTGGGTCCATTCTTCAACAACTTCCTGCAACCCTGCCTACTCTTCGAATAATACTTCTTTGACTACTTTCTACAGTACTCTACCTACTCTCTGATTGATTTCTGCAATTTCGATTTAGCCTCCGATTATTTCCCAATGGTTGTTCTTTATTGCTGTATGATAAAGATTCGAGATTTACTCGGCGTTTCCTTAATCCGTAGCGTGGCATGTAATTACTTCTACCAAACAGTTTATTTATAATATATTAATCATTGCGTGTATGCGATCTATCGATCTAATATGTTAATAATTCCTTTACGCAACTAGAGAACTCTGTTCGTGTCATAAATCTCGAGGTCGTTTCCGCGAATGGCCAAACGTCTATTAAAAATGTGGAAACGCGCGTTTTCCCGTTCACGGAAACAGAACGTGGATCGCGCTGTTGACGGCTATGGAAATCAGACAAGTTCGTTACGTCAGACCAGGCGCAATGATCCGAGAATAACCAGCCGTGTTATAAGTATCCAGTATTGCGTTAAAACATGGACGCAATGGTTGATATAATTGTGCCGTTTGTCGCTTTCTCGGTCGCCTTCGTTTCAAATGTCAACCTGTATCATGCACGGAATGAGATAGCCTATCATAACGCGAACGTAATCGCTGATTATATTGACTACGGATATTAGTAATCTATAACGATGCACGTGTACAGGATGCAAATTATCGCTGATCGATATTTAAGCAAGAAGTGAAATTCTGTGAATTTTTATTATAGTTACGAAATATTACCGGTTCTTGTAGTTTATTACGATGGAAAGTTCCGAAGGCAATTTTTTCTCGTTTTTGTCTTCTTTCAAAATTGTGAAAGTTGAACCGGACGGCGAGTTCAACTAGTTCTATCGAATTATAGGTATTCGATCCTTCCGGGGAGATACATACTTTCAGGATAGAGTAATTTGAGATATTTGACACTGTAATTATCAAACCTAAGATGATTAAAATGGATGTTCCAGAATTTTTATTTCTGCAATTATTAAAAATATGCAAATACTTTTAGTAATAATTTCCTTCTTTTTTTATAATATACATGATTAGTAAATATTAATGTCATTTTTTTAGCATGCATTTATGACTTATGAACGGTTTCAAAAGACAGGCAAGTTGATAGATTATTGGAAATGATATCTCTCAGAGCAAGAAACTTTATATGATCTCAATTAATTATCTTCAGTCACATAATATGAATTATAAGATTTAATGATCTCAAATATCGCCAATAGAATCCCATTTTACGGTCGGAGAGAAAGAAACATGTTAGGAAATTAATTACTGGTATAATAATTTCGCGGTTTTCCGGCATTGTATTATTCATGGGGAGAGACTTTAGGTATATTTTAATGTATAGTAGTGTAAAGAAATAGATAGTGCTAGATAAAATTAAATAATCCTTTGGACGAGAAAAGATTCAAGCAATAGAATTTGCAAGTTCAGTCGTTTTGAAATTGGTATTTTGGTACTGATTTTGAGGTATTACAAACTACGTACAAACATAGACGTAAATAAAAAGAAGAATTAAATAGCTCTTTTCATATGTAGAAATTTTACACGATATCTTAATAAAATATACGTTATGGAAAAAAATATTATGCAAAGTGTATCAGATTTTTTTGATCAAATATGTTGGTACGTATAATGAACCTGTTCTTGTCTCGTAGTATAGTAACCTAATATACCTTACGATTTCTTCCCTAATCATATTTTTATTATAACTCTCCAATAAAGTTTTAAAAGGCTTACGCTTGTATAACATTTTTTTGTTATTTATACTCGCAGAATACGCTAGAAAAATTTGAACATTCTTCTTCAAAAATTTGATATACGTACCTATCGGTAGAAATAGCGTCGCATATGCAAGTTAATTAAGGGAGCGTACTCAATCTGCGCTACACCGGAGTCAACGACGCGACTAATGAATTAATATTTATCCTTCTTGCATGAGATGGTCAGAAAGGTATGTTCACGTTCGTCATCTATCCGGTTAATCGAGTACCGAAGCACCACGTGGCTAGCGTTTGTCGGATAATTCATACCTCCACGGCTAATGGCGCGATTTTATATCGATGAACACTCAGATGTGGCATAATTGCGGCTCACGTGCTGCAATTAATGCTACGTAAGACGGAGAAAGTATATGGTTAGACGTGCCGTATCAACCGTTTTGTTCTATGAATGAATCGCGCCGTCTTAGAATGCGTCGAACTAAAGAAAGTCAACGATGCTCTTTAAGAATTATAATATAATGATCTGCTACGCAAAAAAAAAAGAAGGAACTTTCCAGAACTTTTAGGTAAACGATTGTTTTCTTTGAGACCCACTTCCTTCTTATTTTCTCCGATATTCGTCCGTGGATGGATTCTTTTTTGAATCCCATTAATCTGCCATTTATTATCATATTCTGAGAGTCTATACGAATAAATTGATAATCTTGGTAATAGATTCGTGAACGTGCGTTCGTGTATAGTTTGATTCAGAAGAAAACGAATATCATTCGAGTAACAATAATAAGAAGACGTACGTTAATTATTTAGCTACATCATTCTTAATTGTTATCGCTTGAGATTTTCAAAAACATACATAGTAGGAAAATGTATACGAAGAAAATTACTCTATTTCGTGAGAAAATTAACCTTTGTTCCACAAGCAGTAGCTAGCCATTTTCAGAAGCCTTCAACTCGTCAAATTGAAAACGCTTATATATTCGCATTTAAGTATCGGTAATGAACCATGCTGCACAATTTCTCCCTACAATCTCTCAACGAGGAATAATCGAAAATCGGTATATATTCCCTGTAATTTCTCACGCCTCGTTCTAACGCCTCGTTCATGAGTCATTCCTCCCCCGTCTGTCCGGGTCCCTTATCGGCGTAAACCCTTGTAATTACAGCCTGCAGAAATTCGCCAAGTAATTCATGTGTGGGATAGCCGATTCCGACGCCGATGTAAATAACCAATAACGATTACAGGCGCTGGTGTGCGTGCACGCACGGTTTCACCCGGTCGGTATATGTGTCACGGTACGCTTTCTGCCAGCGCACACATAATTTCTCATTATGCAAATCGCGGCGAGGACTTTCCGCGCGAGCACGGTCTACCTCGACCGAGGCGTATCTGTCGATACACCATCTCTCCGCTCTTTCCCTCTCTTTTCGTGTTTCGTTCCTCTTCCTTCTACTCTCTGCTCCGCCTCTTTCAGCCCTGTCCAGGTGGAACGTTCCGCGTTAAACCGGCGAATACCACGGGTCGATTTTCTAGTTGTCACATGGCCAGCTTCGATGACAAGATCCTGATACAGAAAGAGGGGCGATTCGAGGAATTTCGCGGGGGCCACGCCTCGGTTTTCGAACAGAGATATTTGGAATGCAACGCGCCATGCGAATGCCTCTTCTGTTTGAACTCGTTTGAATATGTTAGGTTTTGGGGATGTGCTTTTGATTCTAAAGAGACGGAATTTTGCTCTTGTTTGGGAGGCTCTGTTCAACTTCGAACAACTTCCAGTATTTTTACAAGGATATTGTCTTTCGGCGTGGTATGGTATATCAACGTTGTGATAGATACGTTAGTGACGCGACAGTTGCATGTGGTTATTTGCAGTTCGGTGACTCGCGTACTTTTATCGGTATACGATAGTCATATGCTGTTTCTTTATATTTCGAGTGTAAGTGAATGCAATTAAATTCATATGTTAGTGGCTTGTTCACACTTGGATCATCTTGAATACTCTACTAGTAAATAAATAATAAGCCTATTGTTTCTTTGTATTTTGGCTTTTAACTTTGAGTTTATATAGATTTAGTTGAACTTGTTGGCGCTTGCAGAATTAACTCCAGTTTCATACTCGCAATGAAATTATTATTTATTATTCGTGTATATTACTGTTTTTGTACTATGTACAATGAATTCATAGAATGTCATGGAATATCGCGTAGAATTTATTATAAAGATTTAAAAATCAAGAGTAGTTTACATCGCTGTGTACTGTTGTGGTTATTGGTTATATAGATACAGAGAAAAGCGCGTGGATAAATTGTCAGATAGTAAACTATATTTAATAAAGAAATGTTGGTATAATATGAATACAGTTTGAGCTGGTACAGATCCGCACGCTAGCAGTGTTACCTAGAAAACTGAACACCGAAGCCATCGTTGCCTGTCTCTTGTCTTATGGTTGCCATGTGGTTGCTTTTGTCTATGGCCTGCCGATGGCTTTAGTGAGTTAGAAAATTAGTCGGTACAGATGTAGAGTTTACTTAGAAGTGTTAACCACTTCAACATGTACGATACAGGGTACTTAACATAACGATGAAAACTCTAATACGCTATTTCTCACGATCAGTTTCAAAAAGACAAATTGACGAACAAAGTTAGCGTCTATCTGATCGTAGATGTCACTGATCAATTACAAACTTTCTATCGCGATTTTTTTTCAATAATATCGTACGATTTCTTCGTAGAACGCCAACTTCTCTCATTCACATTTCACTTACGAAAATTATAATCCATTAATCCCACGTCTCGCATTGTTATCCATTATCTCGTATCTGTTATTTCTTTTTGTTTCTCAAAATCGCCGTATGATTTATAAATATCCAATACTTGTAAATACAGATAGTTAGAGATAGTTACAGTATCTAAACGTGAACAGTTCGTACGATATATCAAAACCCGTTCTATATTTAACCGAACGTACAAGTTCTAGTGCTCGAAAGCTCATCCAGCCTCATCCATTAATCATCCTTGACAAAAATCCGCGATTTCAACGGATTGCCTATGCTTCGCGTGCAGACTCCTCATCGTACACGCGTCCGCAATAATTTTGGCGAGTCCTACGTGCGCGAAACGCACAATGCGATTAATTGGCATGTCCGTTGCTCGATAACTCACCGAACGAGCCCACACGACGCACGGATCGGATAATGCGAAGCTCTGGCTGCATAATGCGATGGATTACATTATGCTAACTACGTATAAAAGACGAACAACTCGACCGTTTAAAAGTAACCTTCCCTTTCCACCTTTCTCCTCTTTCTTTCATCCTCTCTTCCTGTTTCTCTACCGAATGAATTACGTTCTTCTGACTTTCTTGTGACACGCGCGATTAAATGTGGATCGTTAACAATGACTTGGTCACGGTAGCTGACGTGTAAAGTGTATACAGTATACAGTATACAGTACGTCGGGTCTAAATGCGCACGCGATATCATTTCTTTAACTATTGTAAACGTGAAACCGTATTTTATATGAGACTTGATATACATCATGGAAGAAACATAATGAAGGAAGTTTCTAGTGGAATTTAAGAAAAATTTATTTTTTATTAATTTATCTTTATCGAGGTACCCTGTCTTTATGGAACTAGCATGTCATTAAACGATAAATGCACCGTTTCTTTTGCTAGTTTTTAAATAGCTTCACGGTCTTCTCTCTTTGTTATGTAAAAAGATATTGCGTAAAGATTAGGATATTGATAAAGTAAGATACGTTATTGGTGAATCTTGAGCGTTTAAACTCAAATTTAATTGAGAATGCAAACATGAATTTGAAAATTATCGACAAAAGAAGAAGGAAATGAACAAAATTTTCATTTTCATCTTCATTTTGTGAAGGAGGGGAAAGTATTCAAGAACAAGAATTTCTTTTTTCCAAAGAACGTTTTAAAAGTTCGAGAATCAAGGTAAATTTGCCTCGACTATGGGCTGAAGACTTATTCCTTCTTGGAACCGTCTTTACGTCGATATTACGCACAATTTATTGAACATCTGTGGAATTTTTCCAATAACACACAATAAGAAACTCGCATAGCTCGAGGGAGTCCGTCACGTAATAGCGATTACGCGACAACCGGAAATCAAACAGACACATAACAACCGATGTGACATGAAATCCAATAGACTGTAGTATACAATAGTTTGATGATTATCTGGTGGATTATCTTTTCGTTGTGAACAGTTGGATGCAGAACAACCGATATTTCGTTTCCAACGATTTATTGATAGAAAATGTTTCCCTTTTCTGTTCCAGGTGAGTGCGAAATCATTCTGAATTTATTCTTCCTACACGATGCTGTCGGCTGGGTGAGTGAAAGAGACGAATCTATTTTGATCGTTAATAGAACTTATTTGCATAACGCATAGTGGAATTAAACGATTCTCAAAGCTTATTTAATCGAATCAAAATTTTATTTTGTTATAAGATGCATGCAAATGTCTATATCTAATTAATTCGACTATAGCGCTACAGCCGAATGAAAATTCGTTCGGTAGAAAAGAAAATCTTAATTTAAGAAAAACATTAAAAATCCTTTTCTCGACGAAAAGCGCAGCAAAATTGAGACGTAAATGATTCGAAGACCGCAGCAGGGTCAAAATTAAGCTTTGTCATATCATACGAATAACGTGTCGTGTCGAGTTAATAAGATTTCTTCGCTTCTGGAAATCGATGCGACAGAATCATTTATAGTATTTCCTGATATTTTAAGTAACTTACAAAAAAGATTCCATAGCGGGGATAGTAGGGGATAAAGTAGGTGAAAAAATGCGCAAAGTAGGTCACGTGTTTCCGTTATATCGAAGGATCTCTCGCAGTCGACACTTCGCAGCGCACGTTTCGGTTTCTGGCGTTTGACAGCTGTTCCTATTCACCGCGTACGTGGGCATCAACTTGTCCGTCGGCTGACCGGGCCCCGATGTTGAAAGGAATGTCGTTCGCGAGCGCGCGTGGGCCCACGAAATATATCGGTATACTTTTGCGTGCCCACGCTCTCGCTGTGTCGCGGCCACGGGAGCCTTTAATGTTAAACACGTTGCGAAATCCGGTTGATTGCTTGCGCAATCCTGCGTGCTCCTCGTTTCCCGAAACGAGCGCCGGACGAGGCCAATTGCAAAACCACCTCAAATGTCAACCTGTTTCGCTACATCCTTGATCTCGCATGCGAAAAGAAAGCGTTCGATATACCGAACGCTGAACTCATTTTCGCATCTGAATCTCAGTGTGAATTCGATTTCGTACATCCGCCTTTGTATGCATATGTACTTGGTGAAAGAAATACGACGATGTGACGTTGAAAATTAAAGCATTAATCGGGAATATCAGTTGACATAGCCGCGTTCGAAGAAGCATGTGTCTTGCGTTAGATACATAGTTTCATGAGTTTTGCTTTTTCATTGTGAATTTTCAAAAAAATATCGTTTTCTATCTCATAAAATCACATTATTGATTGCCTTAATGCATTGTATGATATTTGAATATTTTTTTTATCGTGCTTCAATATTTCCTGTTTATCTTCTGAATTTTTAGATATCAGAGTAAAGGACTATTAAAGCTTAAATTATTTGAACGATGAATATATATTAAGAAAGTCAATATTAGCAGTGAAGGAAGGTAAGGGACAAGGACGAATAAATACTACAATGTTCTATGAATTTAATGACGAGCAAAGTACTCCAATCCTACGAATCTACTTTTAAACATCGTAAAAATAAGCTAGATCTATATATGTTATTACTTAATCATAGCCATTTCTAAGATTTCTAGCGTGTATTTCTATTAATTCTTCGAATAAAAGTAATATGACAAACAAGTTACACAACGAAATTGTTTCACCTTCAAATAGAATTTCTAAATGGCATATCGTAGTCCATCGAAATCCACTCTCAAGTGTCTAATGCTGCACTTACGTAACGATACATTTATACATTTTATCGCTATTTTCTTCCTGCGAGGATACAAAGTCCTGGTTTTAACATATGTTAAAACATATGTCGCAATTTTTGTTTAGCTTGTGAGAAAAATTACTTTCCATCAATTATTAACGATAGAGACACATCTTTTCGAATCATTTTGTAAAGATATAGAATATCTTAAATATATAGCGAATATATAGAAATACCTAATGTACCAAACTTTGAGATCAGTTTTTCCGAAAACAAATACATTTTTGCTGATACGTAGAAAGAATTTCGAATTTGCCTTCCCTTTCTTTCTTCCATAACGATTTCCACAGTGTACTGATAACATGCTTTTACTACCACAAAATACGTAATAGGAAAATATATAAAGTTATTCTATATGTAGGTTATCTATATAGTACATCTATATAGTAGGTATCAATTAGTAGATACGTAAAAAGAATTTCGAATTTGCCTTCCCTTTCTTTCTTCCATAACGATTTCCACAGTGTACTGATAACATGCTTTTGCTATCACAAAATACGTAATAGGAAAATATTTAAAGTTATTCCATTTGTAGGTATCTATACAGTTTATAAATATCAAAATAACTAGAATAATGTGCAAATCTTCGCTTCTCTCTCTCTCTCTCTCTCTCTCTCTCTCTCTCTTTCTTCCATAGCAATCTCTACAACACTGCTAATAACTTCTCATTATCACAAAATAGTACATTTACTACCATATAATGGAGGTTTGATATACTATATAACTCCTACATTTCATAAATACCAATATAACTACCGTAATATACAAACTTTTCTCATATCCATTCCAAAAACTTTCTCTCGTATTCTCGAAGATACTCTTCCCTTCTTTTTATAGACGTTCGATACCGCGGTCACGAGATAGCGTAGGAACATCGTGAGCGAAGCATTAACAAGGCTTGGTCGACATAAATTCACATCTGGGTTAGGATCCAGAAACGAGGCACGGCGCCAGCCACGAGACGCATCGTATCGGGATAATTAGGGATCGTTAGAGATGTTGCCCCGTATGCTCGTCATTCATAGTTCGCCGCGATTACCGGGGCAAATTGCGTAACCTATTGATTATGCAACGATCGATCATTATTATCGCTATGGAGCCGGCCATTACGATCATGCCGTATCCTACTTGCGGCTCCGGCCAGTTTTCCATACGCGGCCTGCTTAGTAGCTCTCAGATTTCGCGATTTTCTTTATTGCTTTAAATTACACCGTACCTTATTTTATGCGCCGTTTATAACATTGTTCAGTCGGGAACAAACACGTCGCTAGATAAATCAATCAACGCGACTGATGGAGCATCTTGGTTCGATCGTTTAGACGTGTCGAAGAATTTCAGAGAGGTCGACGTTGGATAAAATGGAAAATGTCTGAAGGTAGACGTCATTTATTGGAGAGGTGGAAAAGTTGTAGCAATACTATAGCAGTTTCCTTTCTTCTTTCATATTTATGGATTTCAGCGCGATCGTTTAGTCGTGTGGAAGAATTTTTAAAAGATTCCATATCACAATAGTTCCTCTTTTTTCTATTTTTCGTCAATATCGACAAATCTTGATTTGATCGTTCGATTGTATTAAGGAATATTAAAAAGGCCGATGTATTGCTATATATAAAATGGAAAGTGTCCGAAGGTAGTTATATGCATAGCACAATTAGATATAACGTATTTTGTTTAATGAGAAACATAATATCTTATAATATCCTGTAACGGTTTCGAATTTCTTATGGACGTAAATTTCGTGACTCTATATACTTCAAGAGTATCTTTTTGTGGATCAATTGCGAAACGACTTCGACCCGTATCGAAACAGCACTGAAAAACTACCGCCCATATTGCAAATTGGAGGAACAAAAAGCTGAACGTGTCCTTTTTGAGAGACTGAAAATGAGAGTCGTTCAGCTGGATGTAGCTGACAGGTGTCTCAAGGCGAGCAATCGTGAATGAGAGTGAATTTGAAAGCGATTCCGAGAGCTCCGCTACATTTTACTGCTTCTCTGTCAGTGTCGAAGGAAAGTTCGAAGATCACGAACTGGGAAGTTCGAGATGCAATAAAATCGAAGGCGACGAGGCAATGATTTATGCCTGTTAAATTGCGAATTGCAAAATATAGTCGAAAAGATACCAAGTTGCACACGATGGTTGATTTGTTTCTATATTATTTTACTTATCTTTCCTTGATTATATTGATACGTGCATTATCTTATAGATATAGAGAAAAAAAATTTATTCGATTGTAATTTGGCTTTTCCATTCAAAAAAAAGAAAGAACGAAGAATTAAATATTCATAGTTTATGGGCAGGATTGAGATTTTAATTTTAATTTTTGCAGATTTGTTTCTGAAAGAACTTGTTCTATGAATTAATATAGGTTATATATAAATTCTTTCTTTGGGATAATCCAGGTATTAAAGTAGCTGTCAGCTTAACGAAACATCATCTGTTAGGATTAGTGAGCCCAAATTTGAACCGTTCTAAGATCCGCGGCAATTGCGACAACTTAATCCATATTTTGTAGCGCACACAAAAGAGTTAGAGGAGATCTCATTTCGGAATTTCAACTTTTTCAATTTAAAAACATAAACCTTCTCATACGGTAATTGCTTGTATTAACTGATTATTTTTATATGCAAACGTCTTATTCAATTTTTGTATATAATTTTTATACAGTTGTAACGTTACATCGTTACTTAAAAATTAGAAACCGTGTAGTAAAAATATTTTACTAATTTAAATGTTTTACTAAAAATTGTAAACCTCGAAAGAAGATATTTTTGAAAATAATGATAAGCGTTTCTAGTAGCGCAAATATGCAAAAGAACTATTTTATGTATTTCATTGATATCAAATCCACATACCATCAGTCAGATACGCGGTGTGAATTGCACCTTAACTGTACCTGATTCTCGACCTACGACTACCTGATATACGATCTTTTTTCCTCGTATGCTTGAGACCCAAGACCCTTGAGATAGGTCACGACTAGTACCAACAGGGAAAATACGAAATCTGACAAGTAAATATCAGTTTGTTTGAAGACCCACTTTACTATTGCAATGCAACTTACGCGATACTTGTTCAAACTATAGTGTTAGTGTTACTAATAATTCATTACGTAGTTTCTTATATTTACTGTGATCGTACAGAACATTATAGGAGATACATGTTTGAAAGCTTTAAAGCAGTAGATTCTGCAATAACAAATTAGTCCAATTAAGTACTAATTTAATCGTCTATCTTTTGTAAATACAAATCTTTTTGTCTTGAATTTATAATGTTCTTTTAATTTTCTAATCCTGCAAAAATAAATTCTTCGCAATGCAGGAGAAGTAGCCTTAAAAAGCAGTTAAAAGTAACCAAAAGCCAAAATTCATTACAATTGCAGAAACTCGCCTACTCGATTCATCTTAATATATGTTCGCATTTGCCCGATGGCGTAATTAAAACTGAGCCAAAAGGATATGGGAAGAAATCAAAACATGGGAAGAAAAATCAATTTAGCTTTATCTCGTTAGTACATCCGATCGTATGACAGCCGCAGAGCCGAAGAGTTCGTACGTATGATATTATTATCGGCGAGGTTAGCTGTCCCGGCTTCCTGCAACCCCTGACGTCCTGGCATACCAATGATACTATATAGCTGTGGCATCGGTGCGCGAGGCTGCGCGTGTAGATCGTGTGTACGTGCACACGCGCGACTAACCATCGGTGGCCGAGGATTGCTAGCTTGTTATTAATCTTAATTGCCATCTAGAGGCTGCCAATTAACAACGCCTGTCACTTGTTTTTCCTCGGTACGTACTATCTTAGCGGAGGAGGGTCTTTGCGGTGCACTCACCACTCGTCGGGTTACACTCCCCTTTACGCACCCTCCCCCATAATATTAATCCCTCTTTCCCTCGCCTCTTTGGCTCCTCGTTGCATCCTTTTCGCTTCTATCCTGTTCGGTTTCGTTCTATCAACCCGCCGGTATTCTGTGTAATTATCATCGTCCGTGGAAAATATAATTATTCGAGATTCCCTACGGGGTGGTTAAGTCGGAGGATACATTATCGTCGTTCGATAATACACGAACCACGCTTAATGGTATCGATTACCGGCGACCGACGCGTGACTTTCAAAAAAAGTCCTTTTTCTCGAGTCCAGCTCGGTTTTATAAATAAACCAAAAACATATTTCCACGCTTGTGTCCCTTGCTTGTTCTCCCACATACAGTCGGGCGCAGAAATAAGTGGACAGATAGTGAAAGTATGTATCGATCGGACTAGCGTTGTATACTTACATTTCGTTTGTTATATATCCTCAGAACGCATAGATCATTCAGTAAGTGAATTGAAATTAATATATATATATATCTTTGTGTAAATAAGCCGTATTTAACGAAATATCGATAATACTTATATCCAGTACCTCTCCACTTATTTTTGTCTCCGACTGTACGTATGGATGCACGTACCAAACGGATGCAGTCGTGATCGCCTATTACTCGTATTGACGTTTATTTACTTACCAACGAACATGTGCGCTCATGCTTCTAGCGGAACGATCTCTCGCGCACCAAACGCAAACTGGTATGAGAGCAAATCGATGAGTGGGAGATAGATTTCCCATGTCAAGCGTTACATTCGTGGAACGTCGAGCTTTTTCCGCCGCTTGAAGGTATTCGAATCCCGGAACTCGAAAAGTATTAATAATAGTTATCGATTAAGGGAATTAATTAATCGCATAGTAAAAGTATTGGCGGAGGTTTGCGTGTTGCCGCGTCTCTGCCGCTTGGCTGATCATACATCGAAATGTTACGAGGCCTTATCATGGCTCGTAGAATTATACCGTGAAGATATTAATGGTGTTCGACGATTTTGTGCAGCAGTGTTACAAAACCATCGCAGTATTACTGGAAAATGACTGTAATCTGCGAAATTAATAAGAAAGGTCGGCAACAAGTTGCAGTTATGAAGTGCAGCCAAGTCGAACCGGCTGGAATTGCGATCGATTGTACGGGCGGAACTTTCTAAACGATGAAAATCGAAAACAAAAATGCAGCGAAATATTATGGTAAAATTTTAATTTGTCAGTCGTTCGATTTCTTTGCCAGATATCGTTGTAGCGTGATACGGGTCCGTGACTAATGCGACTTGACATCATAATTTAGCCACTTTTTCCGCGGTTATACAACTATTTCTGAATCGAAACGATTTTGCTGAACCAACCACAACGTGATTGATAACGTTTCGTAGAATGTCTATGTTTAACAGTCAAATAAACCGCAAAAAAGTGATTTGAATGGTATACAAGCGGTCTGGATCTGATACGCGCAACCTCATTTCGCCGAATGTTTTCCGAAAGAACTCGTTTCCCTTATGGTTGGTTATGATGTAACTACCAGGCAGTGTTTCATGCCCAGTCCGCAAGAATGCAGCTGTTATTGCAGTTACTGTCATGCCAAACAAAACACGATATACAATTTACCTACATAGTTTCGCTACACGTGCATAAAGTATATTAAATATACTTTTATCATTTTTCGATTCTTTCGTATTACGTTACAAACCACTATTCCGTTACAACTTATATGTAGGTAATCACACGGGTATATTAAATAAAAACAAAAGCAGAATTATATCCAGGATGTTTCTGGCTTTTTCGAACGATCTAGACAAATCTTAGTCTAAAAGTGAAAATAAGAAGGAAATGTTAAAAGATATTATGTTGTCACAAAAGTTTCTTTCGTTTTATAAGGAAATAATAGATGCACAATATTTTTTGCGTTTTACATTATTTTATTGAATTGTGTATCGTCCATTTTGTTCCAATAGAACAAATATTATAGGAAACCTAATATTTATTCTTGAAAAATATTGATTTAAAAAGCATCGGTTATGTTATTTTGGGTATTACATTCATCGTAAGTTTCCTTCACAAAACTTCATAGATTTGTTATCCGTTGCTAAAAGATTAATAAGCCGTATAGGTTGTTCCTCTTTCAAGCTGCGTTACATTAAAATGCATTCTTTTAATCCCTCGCTAACATCAAAGTCGGAAAATTAACAAAATTATACTTATCGTAGTCTCCGTTTTACTTTTCATGTATTAAGCTACATTCCTATAACATCGTTTTCTTATTTCCGCTGGTAGGTCATGTTCCTGCAACTTGTCTAGAAAAATTGAAAATACCTTGTATAACATCGTATCGAAACAATGTAATCTTAATCCCATTTCTCGCGATTCTTCGAAATTTACCAAAGAATCAAGTCGCCGTATCCGCGAGAATGTTTCGATTCGTGAAAATTGCCCGAGGTAACCATCGAGGTTAAGAACGTTACGGTTGACTAAACTGCTCTTTGTCGATAAACGATCGTCGAAGTCGTTAGTCGTTAATACAGGCGAAATGAGAGATTTGCAGAGCGGTAAAATTTAAAGCCTCGAGTTAAAATTCGGATCGGGCGTGCGATCGTGCACTTACACGGTAACGAGTTCGCAGCGATCAAGCAAGGCCGTTTTGCGATCGCTCGTGCGCGTCGGCCGCGTGCGCGCGTCCAAGCGCACGCTCACGCTCCGCCACCGATGGAAATTCAGCACAACGTGACGTTCGTCTCGTCGAGAGTAAATTCCCCTAGCAAAATCGAGAGTGCCACGGCCCGCTGACCGTAACCGTCATAACTGCATATATAACGGCGAAATTTTAGAGTGGGTTTGATAAGATAATTAATCCTACGTATTTAAGTACTAATATTTATTTTTGTTGTGGTTATGGGTTATATAGATAGAGAGAAAAGCGCGTGGATAAATTGTCAGATAGTAAACTATATTTAATAAAGAAATGTTGGTATAATATGAATACAGTTTGAGCTGGTCCAGATCTCTTGTCTATGGTTGCCATGTGGTTGTCTTTTGTCTATGGCCTGTCGATGGCTTTAATGAGTCAGAAAATTAGTCGGTACAGATATAGAGTTTACTTAGAAGTGTTAACCACTTCAACAATTTTTAACAGTATTGTATAGAAAATAATAATTGTCTCTTTTTCCTCCACTTACATTTGGAAGTTTGGTTATATTATATTCGACTTCATAAAACTGAATTTTCAAATTAAATTAACGGTTTAATAGGAATTTAAAACACCAATATTTACATGCTACGTTTTAAGCTTAATTTATTAATATTTAATTTGTATTTAAATCGCTTTATGAGTTACTCTATAGAATCCCTCAATCTATGCAAATTACATAACAAAAATTTCACACTACAGTGCGAATCAACCGAAACATGCATCTCTTGACCGTTTAATCTTTTCCAAGTCTAACGCGCGTCTCGGCACTTCAGCGCCATCCCCAAGTCGCCTGAAGGGCTGTTGCCACTTATAACTCGCAAAGAGAGGCAAAGAAGGGGAATCCATTGAAGATTTTTACCAGGACAAAATAAAAGGCGGTTCCGTTAACAAATAACCGAGCTTGTAATCCGAATTCGAACGAAGACAAAGAAACGGAAGGACAGAGAGAAAACAGAGGACAATGTACAAGGTGTTTCAAGAAGTTGGAAACAAACTTTAAGGGCATTCACGAAAATCAGTAAAGTGCTCCTATGCCGTCACAGGGACGTCAGACTCTGTAACTATGTAACATTTGGACTCGTATTTATTCATATATCTTCAAGTCTTCGTCACTCTTTCTGGTAAATTACACTACGGTGAGGTTTGCGACAGCCTGACTGTGCTGTTTTTTGAGAATTTTTAAAGAGTTCATTATGTACTTCATTCACATGTCAAAGTGAGATGTCAAAAACTAAGGAGTAGCTTACGACAAATCTAACGGTTGCGGACAAAATGAGTTGTTGTGTCCTCGCTTCTGCATGCTCAATAGCATCGAAGTATTTTGAAGCTGCAGCTCCGCATTTCGGTGTATCAACGATCAATGAACGCGAAAGATTTATAGATCTGGAATGCAAAATTTTTTATCTGCATGTGTCTTTCCAGAGCTATTTTAAATCGTTAAAACCGAAATGTGGGTCATTTGGCGCGGGAATGAACGATTTTGATAAAGTTTGAACATTTGGCCGGCGAAGACCTTATCCGGAGAAATCCGCCTGAAACAAGCGATGACACAGCCAATGCCAAAGCCAATGCCAATGCACCAAAGGCCAATTTTACCTAATCCAGTACTCACAATTCGAATGCATAGAGGGTAAGAGGTACGGAAGGTTAAGAGTACCAAGTTTCACAAAATGTATCATCAAAATTCATGAGGACGTGACACGTCAACGGGTTAACCGACATCTTTTACGTCTTATTTCCGTGAAAAATGATCCTCATTTTCGGCTTCAGCGACATCGAAGGCCCCTAAAAAGTGTCATTCTAGCCGAATATTGTACAATCCGGATACTACAACCTTTGATCTTTTTACTTGTTTTGATAAAAACTACATGCTCCTAAAGTGTGGCTGCAACTTTTTGAAGTAGCCTGTATATGTGGGATAAGGAAGGGAAAGAGGGAATGGAATAAGTTAGAACGTGCAAAGGAAGAGAGAAACAAGGCGAGCCGAGTAAAAGGAAGGCGTGGATCGTTACGGAGCGCACGGCCGGGGCCGCGGGCCTCGTAATTATAAATGCGGGGAAAAAAGGGTAGCTGTAAAGGCCCGATTACCGCGGTGCGCGAGAGAACGCGGATTCTAATTGACCACCTGCGATTGCACAGTGCCAGTCAGCCTCACTCTGTAGCCGCACGTCTTCATTCTACCAGCCAAGCCACGATGCTTATGTGCTTATGTGCCTTCGATCAAAACGTGAGCCGCTTATACACATACACGCGAAGAGAACGAAAGAACGGATGAGGATAAAGAGGACGATAACAACGACGACGACGACAACGACAACGACGACAATGACGACGACGACGACGACGACGACGACGGCGAGGAAAGAAGAAACAGACGACGAAGAGGAGAATAGTAGAGGAAAGCCGCGGGAAGAAATGATCGCGGATCAGGCTTCAGATTCTGCGGATACCACACGTCATTTAACACTCTAAGGACTCTAAAGGCTGATCTATTCGCCGATAAATTCAGCTCGCGGCACTCTGTTATGTATCTTCGGAAGATGTCAGCGGACGATCGGATCCTCGCGCCTAATCGCTCGATCGAGACTCGCTGCCGCGGAGTAAATGGATGACCTTGAAATTGGAGGAGTACTACAGCGGCTGCTGCTACGCGCCGAGTAGTTCAGATTGTGAGAATCGGGCGAATTAATTTACTACCTTTCTGACAGAAAATTGCGTTTGCATTCTTTTTTCTCTTTTGCCGCTTTTGCGTATCATGTAAGGACAATGTAAAACGAAAAATATGCCACGGTTTGCGAACCATACGTTACTACGTGGCTAAAAAATTCTTTTTCATGAAATATATGAAAAGTCAACTACGCTATATACGTAATTACACCACAGCAGAATACTGTAAGCACAAAATAGAGGAAAGTCTGTTGCAGCAAAGAAGTTAAATCATATCACGGTCGGATCATCTTTCCACTATACCGATAATCTGCTTAATTCCATCATCCTCCTGCCATCAAGTTGCCTCTACGAAACAAGAATAACCCCTATATTATATTTTGTATTGCCCAACGTTTAACGCCAAGCTACAAAGTAAGCTATACAAAGCAATTAAAATTTAGTACCGCGTCAATCATTACCACCGAAACGAAAGAAACAGAACTATGAAAATTAGTATCGTGATAGTAGATACGTGTAAATTTTCTGGATAACGAGATCCTCAACATCGAAATTAGCGAACAAGGAGTATTCAAACTGCTTTCACGACCGTTCATCGAAGACGTGCCTGACTAAGAGTAAAACTATGCACGCCATTGCCGCCATGTAGCTGTAATAAAATAGTGGGATTCTACGTGGCGAAGGAATTACGTGCTTGTATTCGCGAATAATTGCACCGATTAAATGGGAACTGATGAGGGGCGAACACTTTCTGGACACCTGTTGCCTTGTCTATGTACAGTGACGAACACAAATATTGGCACAGACCAGATTTTCCTATAAAATCCTGCATAAATCTTTAAAACGTAATTTTTTAAGCTGAAATATTTCGTAATTTTCTCACTATCATTGCGAGTAGCTGTACAATAACAATGAAGCATAAACATAAAATGTAAAGTTACACTTACTACGCGATTAATACAAGAATCTTCACTTTTCCAAAAAAAAAAAGAAATTGCATAAAGAGCAATGTCTCACAAAATGCAAAACTTTATAAAACCAGTTGTTGTAATGGAATGTAATGGAAGTTGTGCCAATACTTTTGTTCCTCACTGTATACGTGTTTCACGTAATCAGAGCCGACGGGATGCATACTTGGGAAACTTCCGGTTCCAAGAATCGCTCATGCCGACATCTTCTTTTTTCTTTTATTCTATCGTATTCTTTTTTGGCCGTTTTCACTCATGGAGCACTGGTTCGCTGATTCTAGTAAGGAAATACGAAGTTACGATGGAATTTATACGTTATATAAAATCGATCCTAACGAGACTAATTGAGGAGTCGAATTATCCGCCGGAATGAGATTACTTCAGTCTCGTTTTCCGAAGGATACGAGCTTATTAGATGTTTTGCAAGGAGAACGTCGAATGTACTATTATTAGAAATCGTGCTGATCCTTACTCAATAACAACCCTAGTCGTATTCGGTTTCTTCCGAATTAAAGAATAAGTGAATGTTGAATTACATTGGCGTTTTAATATTTATTCTTAAGGAACGTTCATATTTTGTTGACTGTCTTATAATCAACCTATTGCGTACATGACATAAATTTTTCACAAACTTTCTCTATAGACTTTTTGAATTACATCAAGAATTGAATTAGCAGTCGAGAGATGCGTCATGTTTGACGTACATCGACGAATTTCTAATGTTAATAATTATCCCTTCTGCCCATTTATGACGGTAAAGGAAGAAGCATTTTCCCAAGTACGTAAGTTCAGAACACGATAAGATAACATTCAAATTTTCTAATCCAGAATTACAGAAACTTTCTTGGCTGTGTTTGTTACGCAGGCCATTTATCATTGTATTATGTACCAACGGATACGCCAAAAAGAGACCATTGATAGATACCAAACAACCTACTTTTACCAGCGCGGCAAACAAGCGTAAAACATCCAATAATCATACCGGAAACGTTAACAACCCGGCATAAACCACTTGAGAGTTACGCACCGAAAAACGTTTACGTTGAAGAAAAACTATTATACAGTTGCTTCGCCGATAGAAAATTAGCATTAAAGAGAGCAAAACCAAACAGCGTAAAATCCAGACAAGATAACCAGAGACAACTAAACCTCGAGAAAGCGTTCGTTTCCTTTAGTCCGTTTCTATGGCTGATTCATTACAGCAAAGAGAACATTGAAAAATCGAAGTTCGCCGCAAGGGACAGAATTTCATGGACTAACGGCCGGCCAATGAAATCATTGAAATTTCCTGCCACGTGCAGGCCTACGTCTCTCGAAGCGACACGGACATCGTTCAGCAGGAAATTAGCTCGGTTCCCGGAGAAGATAGATTCGAGACAGAGGAGAGGGCACACGCGAACCCCGGATTCCCGGGAAACTGATCGTTTCCGGTTGGATCGTCGGCCGCCATTTCCTTCGATTCCCTCGGCCGTCCTGGCTAATAACACGCCAATCGAAAAGGAATTGCTCTGGTCAGAAACGCAGGCCAGACACTCCCAAGGGCTATGCCGCGCCCTTTGGCGCTTTCTGCGCGAAGCTACACGCGATTCAGATTAATAACGGCCGTTCGAGTCAGGGAAGGCCCCCTGTTAGGGCAACAGGAAGCGGTGCATGGGCGGTGAAACGAGCCGCGTTTTCATAGGCAATTTGCCGTGCAGTTGGCGAATCAGATACGAAGCCCTTGATCACGATCACGTGGTGAAACGCACTTTGATGAGAAATCGAGAGGGTGAGAACGAGCCGCGCGTGTGCATGCACTTCTGGTGTTCGACCTAAACGAAAGGCGAGTGGAATCGATGCGGGAGTTCGATCCCTGTTCGGTTAATTTAGATCTGTTTATGGGATAACTGTTTTATGTAAGTGAAGATACCCGAGCGGGAAAGTGATGGTGTCAGGTGAAAAAGCGTTCGTGAGTTACGAGGTAAAATTTTTATCAAGTGCGAGTTATTGTAAGACGAGGTGACTGGAGGTGGAGGTGTGATATCTTCAGATGTGATAGAGAGGAAAAGCTATCTTCCTTAGGTTCCTGTATGTATTGCAAGAATCTGATGGAGAGAATACATGAGGCTCTATTCGTTGATTTGACTTAATCGCTATGCATAACGAATGCCTATCATGCGCGGTTATGATTTACAAATGACGAATTAAAACGTTTTATTAAATTCAAGCAGCAAATCATTTAAAAGAAGATAATATTTCAGATTCACCGTGTTATCATTATTCTACCTAAATAAATAACTACCACCTAATAATAATAATAATAAAACAATAATATTCTACAAAATCACTGGTGGATGTAAGAGTCACGACGCAGTACTCGGAATCCTGAGACAATCCTGATTGGAGCTGACTATCCTACATGTCGCGGTGTTGTAACTCCGTCTGTCAAATTTATATCAAAATTCACCGCCCACCAGCCATTATGCCCCACTTTCTTCCTCGAACTCTTTTTCTCGGCTCCGTCCATCCGTGTCCATCGTTCCCTTTGTCCAAGTCTGATCTCCCCTCCGCCCACCAATCGCGTAATTCACTGGCCAAGAAAAGAAAGTGGAGCGTAATATCGGCTTAAGTCGACCACTGAGCCGGAGATAGTTTATTATAGGTACGGTGCTGGACCGATGTACGGCGTGCGAGATATATATATGACGCGAAGAGGGCATCGAAGGGAGTTTCTCCACCAACCATAGAATACAGAAGGAAAGAGAGAGAGAGAGAGAGAGAGAGGGGGGGGGACAAAGACAGAGAGAAATCGCAAGATTAGCAGCTGATGAAAAGGTGGAGCTTCACGAGATGACGTTTTAAGTGCCGATGAAATTGTACAGCGATAAGTACAGCCTCCGATACACTACCACCAGCAACGGGGTTACGTAGCGTCCCATTATCCATGCAAGGAGTACACGCACACGCGTATTCTGTCCCCGTGCTTCTTGCCGATGAATCTCTACCTTCTATGCGTGCATACGGTTACTTCGCTCTAGAATATAATGCCACTCTCTGTGTCCGTTCGCTTCGAGCATGAGAACCGATTCGCCATGGGAAGTTGGTATCGCGTATCGATTGGTCGGACGCAAACGCGCTCAGCTGGTAAGAGAAGGAGCGCACAGCGACGGGGGTTCTCGCGCGAGCGAGAGAAGAAGAGAAGGCGCTGCTCGCGGCTAGAGGAAATCCCCGAAGGAATGGATCTCCCTGCAGGTTTTATATGGGCCCTTTACGTGGATTTATCGCCGCTCGGTGGACGCCGTTGGCTCCGAGGAAGAAAGATAGCGAGCAAGAAAGAGAGGCGAGTAGGCAGAGGGGAAAAATAGAGGAAGACACGCGCGTTGTACTCTACGTGGGATAAGATACTTCACGGGACGTTAACGTAGCGCTGCCGCGGAGTGATCAAGGTGAAAAGGGTTCAGGGCAATTGTCCACTGTTACTCCGTCGTAATAGACGTTCACCGAAAGCTTTTATTCCGTCGAATAGGCTCGCGCGCTCTTTTGTCACCTGTATCGGCCACGCGTAAATCAGCCAAGGCTCTTTCTTCCTTCAGCACCTCTCTCTTTTAATGGTCTTCCAACCACCACCGCCCGGTGATTGATGCTTCTTTCCCGGTGAAAGCTCGTCGCTTTGTCAACCCGTTCGCGGCAGACGCTCGTGAATTTATTTAATCCGATGATTTAAGGGCTTGCGGATGCGCAGCCTGGGTCAGTAACGTGGTTTAATATTTTATTCTTCGACGTCTTTCGACTGAGGTTCCTTAATAAATCTTTCTAAGTCGTTTTGTTTCTGTGATACAATTACCTTGATTTATTGCGTCCTTGTATTTCGTAAGAACATGATATTTACGTTTCTGTTGATCTTCAGGTTTCGTTTTATGACTAGAAAGCATAGCATACTTGAAAATAGAAACAACTTGTTGGATCCAAAGCTATAAGCGTTTTAAAAATAATTTACATATAACTCGAGGGAATTTGTAAAGTACCAAAGATATAATTATTGAAACAAGCAATACTTTTAAAATTACAAAGAGCGTGGGACAGCGCATGTTTAATTTCAACATCAAATACAAGACGATTCTAAAAGACAATTCTGATAGCATGGAATTAGTTGAAAACGTATTGAATTTTAAAGTTACTATAAGAAATAGGAAATATATATGACTTATTGTATTCTTTCTCTGTAATCTTCATGCAGCAGAAAGTTTGTAATTTGCAATAAAAATAAGAAGAGAAAACTTTACTATTGCATCATAATGTGAGTTAAGGAAATTGCAGAGTTAAGGCAATTTGTAACAAAATCTAAAGATGAATCATTGCGTATGGAGCTTTTCATAGTTGTGGTCGCCATTTTTCGGCGCACTTCAAAGCATTTCTAGGCTGTTTCTTACAACGTAGCGCCACGAAGTATGTATCCCAGTTGAAACAAGCCTAACTCACGTTCCTTCAGAGGTCGTTCCTTATCCATGAAGCAGCTGTAAAGGCAGTAGGCTGAAACGTTGCTCGATAAAGCATGCAGGAACGCGGCGACGAACCTCTGAAGAAGTGTAAGCGTGAGATAAGTAATCCTCCTATCTTAAATGCGTTTCGCCAGCTATGCCATACGAAACTTTGTCAACCTACCATGGCGAACACGGAATGATTCGTAAGTTGTAATACGTTTGAAAAGCTTTGGTAGGTTGAACGGTGGAGATATGAACAGCGGATACGAGGTATGGTTTAAATTACCCTGGGAGGAGCAGCAAAGGGGGGGGGGGTAGAATTGTGCCAGATAACTACTATATATAAATACTGTATTGTATATATAAATACTATAAATACTAAAAGCGTTATTGCGGTAATACGTCTGTGTAGCCGCGAATGGAACGGAATGCATATTTTCCGCACAAATGCATGTATTATTGGAACGAAACAAATATCGTGGAATCACTTGACCGAACCTGTATCAAATAGCTTCTTCCGGTTCTAGATGAGCGCACTAAATACATGCTGCTAATTCACTTATTTTTTTTTTGCAAGATCAATATTTTAAGTATAATTGTTTCGCATGCATAATCGTTAATAGAAAGCCACTGTCGCAGACAAGATATAAAAAATTAAATCATATAAACGAGCAAAAATTCCGCGATTTTGCCATTATACCAAACTCAAATACATAATCACTATCTTATGCATTATCTAACTAAGAAACAAACAGTAAAATAGTATGTAAAAATATAGTATATTAAAAAGGTAATTGAAATATTAATAAATATAATAAACGTAAATAACAGATACATTGCATAAAATAAAATACAGAACCGAGATAAATTTCATAATTGAAAACGAACAGGTAAAACTTGTACGAATCCAAATAATAGCAAGCAGATTGGTAATAAAACCTAGTTATTAGAAGGTCTACCATCTTATCAACAGCAAATACCTGTGATTAAACATCACCGGGAAAATGATACAAACAAAAAGAATGATGAACATTAAAGAATCCTCAAGATCTCCAAAATATATCTCCACGGGTGACCCATCAGTAATACACCAAGCTGAGATGTGAAAAGTCTGCCAGTCGTAAATCTTTGAGCCGCGTGGCATCTTGAATTTCAGAGGTGCACGAAATTTTCAGGGCACGTTCACCGTAAATCATAGCCGTATCTCCGCGGCTTAGTTCTTAGCACAGTGAATTCCCAAGATTTTCGAAACGATCCGCCTTTAAACCCCATCGTATGTACACTTCTCGAATTCTCGTCCACGAGGAGGCAGAGCCAGAGACAAGTGGCCGTCGAGTTCTCGTAAAGTGATCCAAGCACCTGCGCCAGCACGTTGGAAGAGCGGCAAAGCATAGTAGATAAATACGCGAGAGCGGGAGGTGCACAAGACGTAGACTCGCGCCAATAACGACGGCAGATATAAAGGTGCCGCCACCATATGGCCGGTAGAGGCCGACGCGAGCGTTGCATAATCTTTCTCCTCTCTGTTGGCGCGCTGCGGCCGCGAGACGATAGCCAGACAGCCGCGTGTCACGCATCTGTCTGTCCTCGCGTTCGCCGCGAACCGCGCCGCACAACGCGACGCACAGCTAGCACGCTTTATGGGAAATGCGCGAGCATACCGCGCATCCACGTACCTGAATACGTCGAATGCCGATCGTGTAGCGGTTAACCCCTTCAGTAACAGAGTTTCACTTGCGAATGCACAGGAACAAATTTTATAAGTGAAATACCGTAAAAGCAATTGAATTCCTTCGGCGATACAGCCGGACCTGGTTTTTTGCCAAAATACAATATGAATATGCGCTCGCAATTATCTATTACGCTTTGCTGCGAATCGTTCGACTTCGAGTTTCGCAAATCTAAAAGTCGGATTTCGACTCATCTTTATTCGTAACTAGACGGCGAATTTTTACGCATCTGTGCGGAATTTGAAGGTATAAAGATGCATAGAATGCATGTAATATAGATATACAAGGTATCTAATGTATAGTACGTGTTGCAATAGTAGGTGAACAGATTTTCTATCTGAAGCTCATTTTTTTATCTATCTTGATAAAAATATGCATTTTAAGTAACTAAACTTGCTCGGCCCATAATAGGTTAATCGCATCTAACTAGGGACAATATGGTGAGTGCGTGCTCAAGAAGTAACGACTCGACGTCTCATTGCGGAATTAGGGTAAGGTCATTATCGTTGACCTCCGCGTGCCCTCGATCGTCGAGTCGTCCAAGAACGTCCTCCGCGGTTCCCGATATGGAATCAAGTTGCCCTAGTTGCATTCAACGTTATCCTTCGTGTCAACCTTACAAGGAGAGGCTGCTGTAAGCGCGCGTCCCCGCGCTATTTATACACCGCGATGAATAAGATCGCGAGAAAATGTGCCAGAACGCCTTGAGAAATCCGCAAATGATCCTCGAAAAATTTTGTTCACTTGTTAAGAACCAGTTGTCATCTCTGTTATACTGTCGTACATACAAGGATGATTCATCGTATTTTCGAGGTAATAAAGAAAAAAGTACTGCAACCTTCGAACGTGAGCTGACTTCAAAATATGAAATATCGTCGGGTTGGTTGTCTGTACTAATTGCAAGACAAACATTTCATTAGTGGTTAAAAGGTAATGATACGAGATTTACACCGGTTTTGATGGAGTTGTGCGGAGGTATATTATAAAAAGTAAACTAAATCTGTAAAATCTCATCCGTTTTATTATCAAGTCTGTTACTGTTAAGTAAGGGTATTTATCAATACTGGTAATTCCTAATTTGTAACTTGTAAAATTTCGCTACTTACACCGACCCAAAAATACACGACGATCCCGGGACATGAAAAGTTCAATTCTAATATTTCCCAGATATTTATTTCAAGCCAGTTATGTACTACGGTTCTCTCAAGCTCAATTAGATCACTCGAAATCTAATCAAAAATGTATTTTTCCCTAAGGAAGCATTATACAGAGTCTATTCATCTTACACGTTATTTCTGTTTTCAGTTCTCCTAACCAATTACATCTTTGGCTTCAACCTACTTATATACTTAGACCGTCGGTTAAGCTGCATGAATAAACAACTTCTGACGCATATATCAAACTCAAAAAGGAAAAACAGCTTTGTAGAAGGTGCCGGTGATAGTTCGCGCGCCCCTCATTAATCAGTATCAAGTTGTCCGTGTCAGGTTCAAAGACGGGACTCGCCAGATGGCGATGTGTGTCTCGGGAAGAAGAAAAGTCCCTAGGGTCTGTAGCAAGGGGAAGGGTGATACGCGATTAGGCTCGTTTCTAAATGCAGAAAGTGCAAACGCCTCGCCGTGGGATCAGAAACGCGGCATTCCACGGCTATGCATAAACGGTCGGCATGGTCCGCAGCTGCCCTGTGAGAAGGAGTAGTAAATTATCGCCATAATAACCCCATGGAAGCGGATTGGATTTCTCACACAGTCTCTTCTCGCCACTCTGTCGCTCACTTCGTCTCTGTTTCTCGTTCGTTTCTCTTGTCCATTTCCTCCTACGCTTGGCAGCAACAGTACACCGTCTCTCACTGCCACCGTTTACGCTATTCGCGGTGTTTACACGCGGCGGTGGTTTTATGGGAATGTTAATAGACGACATTCCACCCTCTGGACGAAGAAGTAGGCGAAGTCGCCCGACCTGTCGTCTCTCGATGCTTGTCATTTCATCGCGGGTTTATTTCATGACAGTTACTCGATTATGACCTCTTACCTTCTATCCTGGGCGATCGTGTTCCTTTCCGAGGAACAGGCGCTTTGCAGTTATTATTTAGAGATAGTAACGCTTGTGGTGGCCGGATTTTCTTGGGATCACTACGTTTTAATGACAGGAGATATTGGTGTCCGGCCTCTAAGGCAGAGACGTCTGTTTCTACAAATGTACGAAACATTGAAAGATCACTACAGTTGTTAGTGCCTGCCACAAACTTGGCAACAATAATGGCTACTATTCTGTCGATACATCTATAATTCTCTTGAAACATTGAAACGTTGAAAGATTACCAGGAGAGTAACGCCACGTGATCCCATTTCATTCGTGTCTCTTCGTTGCTGAGACAATGAATATGAATTTCCTTTTTGCTCTGGCAGCTATTGGCTTTCCAGTTGGCCCCGGGGCACTCCTACCATACGTCAGGATGACCACCGTGGGGTTTTAGTCGGTTTGAGTCCGACACTCCCCCATCGCCACCCAGAGGGCGGCGGGGCGTCCGCGAGGATTTCCCCACGATAAAAAAAAAAAAGATATTGGTGTCCGTTCGAAGACTACTCTTTGCTAGTAGCAATGTGATCGTTTATAGAAGTGACGCAGTTTATAATATTCTTCGATATTCTCTTCCGTATTTGAGAGAAAACAACATTATATCATATTCGTCTCTGATGACTTGCACAGTAACGTCTCATAATATAATCTAGAAGGTTCTCAATTTTGCCATCAACTTACGCACAGTAATTTAAACCTTAAATTACAAATCGGGAACAAAAATGAGCCAACCCCAATACTCGACAAACCGAGTAGGACTGTTTACAGTGGATGCGTGTTCCAACGAATGAAACATTTGAAGATCGAAATTCACGTACATACTCATAAGAATTCTTCGATTCTCTTCATCATTACAAATCGGAAGCTTGACCGTGAATTAGCACCGCGCGTCAGGCCAGGTGATAAACTACAATTAGAGGACGCAGCTACCATTTCGCTCTCTTCCTTTCTCATATTTCCATCTGGACTCGCGCACGATGCATATCGACACAGCGACTCGCGTGCGTAAAAACGCGTGCTCGTGGATGCAGAACGGATTTAAGGGGCGTTTCGCGGTCGGGGATCGGCTCGACTATGAAGCAATTATACGCTTCTACGAATCCTGTGCGCGATTGTCAACGGCCTCGTAATTTCTCGTCCAGGTCAAGCCCGCTTCTTCACACGAAACTCTTTCCCCCTTTTTCTTCGCGGCATTCCTTTTTCCAGAATATTACTCGCCTATCTCTCGCGTGCAAAGTGAATCCAATTTAATTGGCGAAACTTCGCCGAGAATCCTATTTTTCCCGTACTGAGATCGTATGTAGCACTTGTTAAATAAGAAGGACTGCAAGAGGTTTGTGAGAAAGGAGAAAAGAAAATGAAATTGCGCTGAAAGATAGATGAACCTGCGGTTAGATTAATATTTCTTGAATTTGTTTCCATAATTCGACCTAATTTAATGTAATTAAAAATTATTGTAAATTTGTCATTTCTAATTTTCAATTATTAGACGAGCCATAATTATTAAGATACTTGCTGATATTTAATACGGATTGAATGCTTCTCATAGCTCTCATTATCTCGTTGTTTCATTACAAATGTATTATTTCATTCGCTGGATGTGTATCGTATAATGTAAAGTACTGAAACAGAGTAATTTTTTTTTTAGAATTTTCCAATTAATGTAATGACTTAATGTAATGAAGGATGTCCTGATACAAGTGTCCTAGTATATACTTAAAGTTACAAGTACCTAGGTACATTCGTATTACGCTTCAAACATCTCCTAATATCAACAACCCTTTAACTTTGAAGTATGTCTCATACACTTATGTTATCCAGTAATTATTCCAAAATTTCCAACGAATGGAAAAGTTGAGTAATCATAGCGTCAACTGCCCCGTGTGTAAGTCGCGTAGGGCATTACGGGCACAGGCGTAACGTCTGTTAGCGGCGACGCCTTATCTCGTCCCATCTCGTTTCTTCCGTCGTTGTAATTGCGAGGTCTCTCGGGACCCGCGCCGCAGATGAGTTATATCGTCGGTGTACGGACTTGCACGGTGGGCCCCGCTGATGGGCCCAGTACCGAGGTGAGACTATTCACTGGTCCTGACACCTGACGGCCAGCGTCTAGAAAAGGGATCGAGCACTCTTAGGGACCGCATGTGGGAATAGCGATCCCTAACACCGCTATATTTACACATACGATTTATTTCTGGCGATTGTAATGTCATCTTGGAACTACTTGGCGTGTTAAAGACAGATTTTAGGAGAAATAACAACAATAGAGTACCGCAAGTTTGGTGAAGTAGAGATCTGGAAAGAATTGGTTTGTTCTTGGAGTTGTTTAGTTCTTGAAAAATATGACGGACAAAGAGAGAAATTTGTCTGGATATCTGTGGTCTAAGAATTGTTCGACGAAGAAATGAACTGAGGTCAAATTTGTTATACAACGACCACCTAAGATGTATATGAAGAATAATAGAGAAACAAAGATACTAATAAAGATATTTAATAGAGAATAAGTTTCTATGGTTATGAACTCATTTTACAACTAACTTCGGAGAATCTTTCTAAAAACGCAACTTTTTATAGCAACATAGAGTTTAAAATATATTTTAAAGCGTAGAATAGAAGTATCAACTGCATAAATTAAGTAGTACAAATTGTTGAAAATGTTGTACGAAAGTTGCTCTTGTTATACGGGGCGATGAAAAGAAACCCAAAGAATAAAGTTCTAAGAATCATATTGCGTATTGTAACATATATATATATATACCTATACTCTAGCAGAATATTATTAACTTAGAGTTGATACTATACTTCCTTAATGAAATCGCTGCGATGGTTCGTATACAACTTCTGTGCCCTACAATAGCAACTTCCTGAACAACTTCAACTTCTCTTCGCAGCAGCATTCCAATCTAACGATCTCGTTCGTTTCTCTCATTTCCCACGATATCCGCATAAAAAAGTCTCTCGTTGTCCTTCGTCACAGTCGTGCATAATACCATCGATCTTTATTTTTTCCCGCGCAATTTGATTGCGACATCGATTTCTCATCGAAAAAGGAAGTCTCTATCGGCACGTGAAGACGATTTTCCTTTCAACGAAGAAGAGAATGTGGCGTTCTATAACGATCGCGGCGGACAGTCCTCGCTTGAAAAGCATCGAGACGTCTTTCTGGTCTTTATCACGAACAATACCTCCGCGAGAGGTATATTATAGCCCTTGTTCGCGTTTGACGCGAGGCTGCGCGCAGCGTTGGTCGCGCATGCGCACAGGCATAACGGGCGTGCTTCGCGATGATTACTTTCGCAGAAAGTCGAGATAAGCGAGTCGAGAACAACAAAAGAAGAAACTCGGAGCCGGATCGATAATCGTTCGATTTCAATACAACCAGGTACGCTTTTATGCGTAGACCGCTATCATTTCTTCGTACATATGTAACTACATTGATCATCCGAGCACAACGTGAACAAAGAATGCCATGCGTATATATATATATATATATATATATTGCGCTCAGGGACAAATGTGATGCTCGAGTTGACACGCGCGATATATTGATCAAGTATCTCGGAAGTTTCAAGTTGTAATAATTTACCGAGTCCGCTTGAGACCTTTCGAATCGTTGTCGCCTTCCTGCCACCGCTCAAACGTTGCTTAAATATTCCTATATCTCAAGGACCACCGTTCGTCGTTCTACCGGATAACAAGGACGAATAGAGAACGGAGAACATCGAAATCGTGATGGGTCCGCTTTTTTCTTTCCTTACAAACGAAAATGTAAAGCTAGACTGGTTATCGATGTTAAAGAACTGTGTGATTGCGAAAAGCATTATTTGAACAAGTATAGAGATTTATTGGCAAGACAAGTTTCAATAGTAATTTCAATTTTCTACTTAATCTCGAAATTTTCTCTTTAAATCAGGTATTCGTATAAATTTGCAGGCCGCGAGTAAAGTCTTGCGCTACATTAAGAAATTAAATTGAATCGCTGAATCCTTTTTGGTATTCGTAAATATCGATTAGCAAAGAGAGATGACACGAGCTCGTAAAATGTTAAACATACGACGAATGGTAATTACGACTTTCACCAAAAGCCGAGGGTACCAATTAATCCTTCCTAGGAGGAATGTAGATGCGCAAGAACAGGCTACATATCATCTGATTTATAATGCCGCGTAGTAAAAGGCATTCGCCCTAGGAAGCGCGTTCTAATTGGAGGTATGTTTTTCCCGATCGGGGTCGCCGATGTATCGTACCGCGCGTGCGTACATGTGCACCGGAATTTATGCCCGGTTATGTCGTGTGTTTTAAGGGATCGTCGCTCGAGCGTAATAATTTACGAGCGCTAAACCGGAAAAGATGGAATAACACGCGTGTAACGCCGATGTCAGCGTCAGTCGATGTTTTCCTGATTAACTGGGTCTCTGAACTCCTTTTACCCTCCTAAAGCAAACGAAGTCTTAGTTAACTGAATTGTTATTAATTTTATCCATTTAATGTTTCATACGATTAAATGTAACTATACAACGTTGTGTTATGCGAACGAAAAATTATAACCAGAAGGGAGAATCGGAATGAACTGCTATTATATGAACTGCTCGTACTACTTGTAAGAAGAACTACTCAACTAGGAGTAACGCGAAAAGAATTTTCGGTAGGCTGTAACAACGCTAACTTTTTTTTCTTTATCGCCGAGCGACCGATCTAGTCGAGTCGATCCAGTTACCATTTCCAATCGAGATGGAATTCGATCCTTGGTTATAAATAGGACCAAGAGTGAAGGTAGTACACAGCCGGTCGGTACCTACCAACAGGCTGTATAGCAGTACGCACTTCGCCAATCTGCAGGATAGCCGATACAACTCGCACGCAGCGGTTTAACAACCGGGTCAGTGTTTTTCGCTCTAGTTGTGTTGATATGTATAATCTTAGTAATTATATACCACCACTGTGAAGATTTACCTGACGTTGGGCAAGGAGAGGCTCTGTGAGTTCTCACAGGTGAGATAGGGGAGAGACGAGAGGCGGAGGTATATCCACATTTTATTCCGTGTACCAATCACAGCTGATTGGTACCGACTGTTATTTGTCGGGGCTCGAAGAAAAAAATCCATTCGATAGTCTACTCCTACGTGTTCGTGTGGACCGACCAAACGGATATATTGTTAAGGGCGAAAATTACAGACAGCCGGCCGTCGGAACTCTACCGAAATAATTATTCGGCCAATCGGGATCGATTATTGTACTCGTTAACCGGTCGGCTAGTATCATTACCGGAATTATCTTCCATCCTGACTGTATTACTAAATCGAAATCATTAATGATTTCGTTGTAACTAATTTCCAACAATCGTACCGCCAGCCTTCTCGAGGTACTTATGAATAGCATATTTCTTTCCTTCGAACAGAAATGTCATAATCGTTTGGAATAATACAAAATGACGAAATTATATCCGGTTGTTCGCGATGCAAAATTTGTTAAAACTTTTATTCGTCAAAAAATAATTTCGTTCGTTGAAGTATGAAAACTATGATATGAATATCAATCATTGAAAAATGGCAATTCACGAAGGCTTCTAACGTTTAAGTTAAGTAAAGTCATATTTTTTTAATATGTTTTATTTTATCCTCGTAACTTTATCTTAATGGTCAAAATGTATCGAATCTGTCGAACCATCTAACGATGATGCAGTTAATATTATTTTTAAGAAAATTATAAATATCGAAAGCTTTTATTAAAAATTCGAGCATTTTGCAACAGCCTGATGTTATAGACTCGTCATATCGCGTAGACCACACATTCGAACGGAAATTCAATGTGTTGGTAAATTCGTTAAACTAATCAGAGTAGAAGAAGAAACTATGGAAATCGATTGTTAAGTGATCTTGTTAACTGATACTACATGAACAGTTCCCCTATTATCCACCCGTTACAAAGTTCCCGTATGTCCAGTGACACGCGAAACACTCGAAACGTTCAATTGTAGCTCATCGCGAACCTGCGAATTATCACTAGTCTGCGTTTATTCGTATAATTCAGCATACTAGTAAAACGCGCGGGAAATGCTCGCGCGACAGAACCAGTTCGTTCGCATCGAACCTTAAGGTTACGAGGAGTGATCGATTGGCGCGCATTCTGACATCGTAAAGGGAAGATGCACATGTACACGCGAACGCCTCTCGAATTGAGAAAGGGGATCTCCCAGTGAGAATGCAGAATAACTTATGTAACTTGCGTACGATCGTTAAGTGTGATTTTATATGACGGATGCTACGAGTGAAAGTTGGGCGAGTTGGAGATCTGAAGAGTAAAAAGAAAAGCGATTTGGCGTCACGCGGAAGTGGTATCCGTGTAATTATCAGGAAATCTGATATGAAAACGATAAGAAGAAAGATGTACAGTAAACAATTAAGAAGATATATTACGATAATAACAAGTAAAATCTACACGCTTGTTCGTGCTTATTTTACTTCTATAAGTAAATTATATATATTCGAATTCAAACCGAACTTTCCTTCTATAAGTCAAAGTTTAAGCACCGCTGCCTATTGCAGTTTGACACGATAGGTATATATTTACTTAACAATGAAAAATCGTATTTTAAAATAAAAGTCTCTCGTAAATCAATAATTAATCTTAACAGTTCAACTTTTTCGTAGAGCCTCTACAACTCGAAAAGTGTTAACTGTACGAATCCCCTTTAAACCAATTTATCGAACCTTCCTTGCTCGAAAAACTCGATAAGATGAAATCTCGAAAAATTCCAAAAATTTAGCTATTTCCTGGAAATTCAAGTTACCGAGATTCGATTATAGTTTTAATTTTCCCAAGCGTCTCAACATCGTGGAGGACATCGTCGGCCATATTTAGCTCGGAGGCGCGTCTAAGGTATGCGTACCTCGAGCCTGGTATAATAAAGAAAATCCACGATGCAATAGCCGGAGCACAAAAGGACGAGAGAATAAATCAAAACGGCGTCGGTAATGCGCGGCTCGTCGACGCAAGAAAGGCTTTAAGGTATCAGAGTTTTATGCGGCATGAGAAATCGCTGATTTTCCCACGCGCGCAGTGGTACGCGCGCGCACAAGCGCTACCGGGACCGCAACGGAGGCGCAATCGCGTTTGCAAATGCGCCTTGAGGCCGTGTGCTCGCTCGTGCACTCGGGTTCCTGGCGTTCGCGCTCGTTCCTTCTATCGGAAATATAATTGGCGCTTTGCAAATCCATTAACCGACCCCATGTGGCAGGTGGTGTTGCCGTATTACCGCCGCTGGGCCTCCTCGCTAGTAATTCATAGTTTCATGCTTTCCACTGCTTAAAGACTTAATGGAAGTTGCGCACGCATACGTTGCAAGTTGTGCGCGCATCGCCATCGTTATCTGTTACGCGTCTGTAGAAAAACAACCGTGCTCCCGTCCGTGAAAGATATAGAAAGTGTTATAACGTTTGCATGCTGACCAGGCCTTGCAACTCGTCGAGATAATCTATTCCCGACCGTGCACGGGGCTTGTTTTCAGGGACACGTGCCTGCTAAACGCCGCTATAACCTCTCTAGGAGTTTCAGTCGAATGGAAGAAGGAACAAGCGATGATTTATGAAGTTTGCTCGACGCTTTGGTAACAGGGTGGAAAAAGGTGCTATATAAATAGACGACTTCGAGGGATTCAAATGTTATTTACCTGTTAGAACAACGTTGGAAATGGGAGATAATTATAAGCACACGGTGATGTGCATAATTTGAGTACCATGAAGATACTTATGTCAAGGTACATTTACCGTAAAGAGTAGTTACAATAATAGAGTAAGGGGTAGGATTGTTCGAGTCAGCTAAACCTCAAAATCTGAAAATTCAGTCTCCCTTTCCAAATATAAATTATTTAAAAATTGTTCGTAGCTGAATTTGGATAGTTAGCAGGCAAATCGCTTTGCTTGATTCAAACATCCTACTAATTTCAACGACCCTGGCTTATCCTACTGCAAGGTTTTTTTTGAAGAGATTTCATAATCTTGTATCTATTAACAGCGATGTGTTAATGCGTTAAGCACATTTATTAGGAATTTTAATTCTAATTGTCTTTTGCAAAAGTCATTTCACATAATCCCTGTAAAATAATGTCCAGTTACGAAATGTCCCATTGTTTAAACAATTATATGCAACATTTGACATATTAACGACAATAATTGTCTAATAGCCACATCAGATAATACTGAATAAAGCGTTATCGAGTAGTCATTTAAATTACGAATAGCTGCATATTCTATGCAGTAACGTTGCCGCTAGTGTCGAGATACGAAACAGATAACGTTAAAACTATAATAATGTTTACGTGGATTCATAGACCTGGCGCGGAGCCCGCGCAAGACGGCAAATAGCAAGGCACAAAGATCCGTTCGTCCGCAATGCGATATAAGACCATGGGTTGGGTTAGATAGAGGATGCATTTGAAGCTACCATTAAGCCCGTGATTGATAATGCCCGCAGACCCGTTCTGCGCCATCGCGTCCGTTCGATCAAGGTCTCCCTGAGTATACCGATCGCGTAAAAAACGAAAAGCGCGTGGCGGCTGTGGCGCGCAACAACGCAAAATCACTGCAAAAAGCGAAAGAAGTGACATCGAGTGCACTGTCACCGACATTCCTCTTACAGCTCTATATCTGCCTTCTGTCCGGCAAGAAACGATGATTAACAACGAAATTTCACGATACCTGCATAGTTTTAAGTCGGAAAAAATTACCAATCGAACGTAGTTGAATATTTATTGAAATTTATGGAATGTTGGTATTAAATTGAAAAAACATAGCGCTTCGTTAATGAATGAGAATTTCGTTATTTTCGCAATTAAGTATGAAAGAAGCGTAAAATAGTTTGCTTTGCCAAGTACGTACTTTGAGATAAAGAGTGGAATGTATGGCGTGTCAACGCATAAAAGAGATAAAAATAGCATCGTTGAAGCAGTATTCTTTTCATCGATGACGACGATGACGATGCAGCTGTTAACTAGCAAAATGCCATTATTTGCCCAACCTTGACGATGAAAAGAGGGTAGGCAACTATAGCTCGGACTAAAATCTAGAAAACACGAGCGACAAAAAATGACTTGTGGTGAAACGACAGTGACGGAGCATGTGCTCTATGAGAATCATCTTTCGTCGGCGAAGATCAGAGCGTTCAACCTTGCTTGGGAAAAACGCTAAACGAGGTATTTGCACGATGAGTCGACGAATCTTATACACGATCCACCCTTTGTTTTGCTTCGAAAAATCTATGAACGTGACGAGCCGTGTCAGGTATTTATCCTATTTTGTGAAATGGATGTGCATTTCATTAATTTTTTAACCTACTCTATTATACTGATATTACAGAGGAAAAAATTGACTGAAGCGTTCACATGCTTACGAGCGGTAGCGTATGTCTGTCCTACTAACATTACCAGCCTTAGTAACATTATAAATATTCCCTATTTTGTGACAGAAAGGTGATCCCTTAAAATTTAATATTTCACGCACAATTATCCACATCAAGAAGATTATAAGGCTGAAGGGATAGAGAGTGGCTGAAGAAGTTCGTTGCATGGATTTCTCCGTAACGGGGAAACGTAGCTTCCCTGAGAATAAGCCATCAGAAATTGCGCGAAAAGCATTATGACCGGTGCCAAGTTTCGTGTGGCACGCGAGAGATTACTTTCTAGAGCTCTCCGGCATACCTTCCAGTTGGAAGGTTTCCTTTAGCTCTAGGAAACGTCCGGATATGATAATAAGCGATGCTCGCGCCAACGTTCTACGTTGAGCACGATTCGAACCCTCGGGGCTACGTACTGGGTTCGCATCAACAGCTCTCGGAGAACCAATCCTCTTCCCTGAAGTCGCTGTCACGACCACCGGGAACGTCTCTGTTCCGTGGATGGTCTTTTAAATCCCTAGCATCTTTCTAACAGTCACGCCTCCTCAGTTTGTTTCGCGTGCTTTCCAACAACATTCACAGTGTTCCCATGTTCTCCGTAAAACAGCTATTTCCCGCATAGAAACTGCGACTCCGGTGGAATATCAATGACAAATTCGTATGAAGATGGTAAAATTGACTTTTAATGGTGACCACGTATGATTGCCACATATGGAGATTTCCTTTTGTAAAGGCTATAATTGTTGCAGCGTCCTCTTTAGTTGAACTACCCATCTAGCGTGTTCTCATATTTTAAGGCATGTTAAAATATTGAGGTTTCCCGTGTTTTATATTTTAGTTTTATATATATATAGAGTATAACGATTTGCTAGAAATTTGAGATCTTCTTAGATCTATGACAAATACGGTAAGGTTACTCCAAAGTAAAATATAGTCATGTTCTCCGGTTGATAGGTTAAATACGAGTTCTTAGCATTATTCTAAACTACGTTGGAGTAGGACTAGAGAACTTCAGTTTCTCCGTAAAAAAAACATACATTTTTTCGCATCGAGCAATGCTTTTAAGTGTAAATAGTAGACTTACAGCACACAGTTTGTAACGATACACGTGATACACGCGAGAGCCTAAGAGATCCGCTTGTCCACATAATTAAGTAAAAACTGCGATGCAAAGGTAGGTCGCAAACGCGTCTTCACGTAGTAAACTCTTCAATTGCGCAAATATCTCGGAGCCTCGATGCAAGAAATTAGCATAATGCCGGGAAGCATTAGGCTCGTGAGCGCAAATTGTGCGGCGGGCATCGGCTCAAAGAAATACGCAAGGGAATAGGGAGGAAAAGACAGGTCTATGTAGAGGGTGGAACAAGGAGCAAGGAGAAGAAAGTAAAGAAAAACAAGATGAAAAAATAGCAAAAAAAATCAGGAGCACGTCGTTTATTTTCATATGCATGAAAAGTCATCAGTAGTTGGCTGGTTGAAACATGAATAGGATCTGTCCACCGGAGAATGACTTGAGCAAACTGTCGCTAATCGTTACTGCCTGTGTGTGAAACGCGTCGTTTTTGCTTCTGATTCGCGTCTTGTTACCACGTTCAGGTAATTTACCACAGAAGCTCATATCAGGCGCCTTCGTGGGTTCCGTGGAAGAAATCCAAGGAGTTGTACTATCCATGTAATCGTATTTATGGCAATACGTGATTACATTTCTTTTAACCGGAGGCAAGAAAGATAAAGGATATGCCTCCGTCATTTTTTCTTTTTTGTAGCGTTGGGATGCGCTATCTTATTAGCACTGTAAAGAAGGCGTGTAACCAGCGAAACAAAAAACGATCGATAAAAGTGATCTTCGTCTTGTTCTTTTTAAACTGGAATGCATATATCATTTGTACATCCTGTTTAAATAACAAAGGGAAAGGAATATTTGCTCGTAATCGGTAAAAATTACCTTCACCTTCTTCTTTTTAAAGCGGAATGCATATATCATTTGTACATCCTGTTCCAATAACAAAGGGAAAGGAAAATTTGCTCGTAATCGGTGTAAAAATTATCTTCAATTTCTTTTTTATAAATTGGAATACATACGCGTACGATTTTTACATCCTGTTTAAATGACAAAGGGGAAAGGAAATTTTGCTCCTTCTCTCTGCTGCCATATTGGTACTATTCCGCCGGAGAACATAGCGAGAATAATTCCACTCATCTTAATAATGATACTTGATCGACGATATGACGTTAGAATCGAAAGAGAGTTCTCTAGCACACCGTGAAAACCGAGAGCTCGTTACGCGATGACGACACATCGGAGATCCATCGAAAGTCCATCCCGTCTGAACGTGAAAGTGTTGCAAGAAAAGCAGGTTATTACAGGTAGTTACAGGTGGTTACAGGTAGTTGAAGTACCGCCAGCTCTCCTTCGCACTTCCTAAAGGCCGTTCCCCGGCCTACGAGCACGATCTCCACCGCACACTCGTGCGCTCCTTCCTTTCCCGTGACGCAATATATCGTGTCTTTCAAAGCAATTCCTGTGGTTCGAGACACCAATATGGACACGCGCGTATACACACAGGGCAAGAGAAAGAAAGAGAGGAGGAGACAGGTATACGTTTTCGTGCGGTGTAACTGACCTGTCTCGAAGAAACATAAGTTGCGCCGCGCGGCGACCGCAGACCTGTCCATTTCTCGTTCTTTTTCCCTTTCTTTTCTCGTTTCGTTGCCCTTTGCAATCGGAATGCCAAGCCGGCCAGCTGCAACGAAAGTAAATGCGCCGGGGAAGACATTGAATTAGCGCGATATATCGTGCACGGTTTATCTCCCCCCGTGGCTTTCCTGACCGCCGGACAAATTCTTTGATAGACTGTGCGCCAGCCGTCTATGCGACTAAAATTACCACGTTCTCCGGCTTTACGACCGCGCGTAATTAAAAACTTACATTTTCATGGCTTCCCAACCCCTACCTACGTCTTTCTTCGTAGATCATTTGATCGATGATATACGTTTCGGGGGATGATGTTATATCTAGAGGCTTTTACACTGTAAAATCACGTATAGGGATATTAGTTGTTTTATAGGTTCAGCCAAGTCACTTAGCACTTATGGTAAGACATGTTTTAATTAAAGAGATATCCTGTGTTAAGGGAAACGTAAAAGTTTAGTTACGTTACGATAGAATTTATTACGAATCAAATACTTGCTAAGAATCATTATAACACGCCTTTGATCTTCTTTTTTCTAATCTTTTTTTTTCTCATTTTTTCTTTCTTAACTCGGTGCTCGTGGTATGCGACCACTTCCCATTTCAAGGTTTACGTTCTTACGAAACCTACTTATCAACAAGGGCGAGTTCTTCGCAAAAATCCACAAACTAATTAACCTCTAAACCATTACTAAACAATGTTGCGCAATCAGAATATAAGTTAGATTCTGCCTCCCTTAATTCCGCCATCCATATACAGCGCATTCATCAATTATCTTCCCGAAAAGCCGGCAACTTCCGGAAGTTCGTGCAAACTCCGAGCAATATTCAACCTCCAACCTTTCTAGCGGTTCATTACCTCCTCGATATTCTTGGAATTAATCACGCCGCGGCCTCGTTAATCATACGCAGATGATAACGCCGGGAAGAAAAGCGTTGCGAAGGAAACGAGCGGCGTAACCTGTCCGCTTCTCGCCCAGAAACACTTTCTCCCACGACGAAAAGAAGCGAGACGTAAATCCTGCCGGTATTCTCGACTGTCGATCTCTCGCACGTGCAAAACGAGCAAGCGTAACACGATCCCTCCGCGTGCGAAATAATCGCAACAGTTAACAGGATGGAGTACCATCTCTGTAATTTTCGTGACTCTGTCTCGCCCCGAATCTTTTGTAATTATGATACACGATTTATATTCTTACGAATACAGCTACAAAAGTGGTTTGCGGGGCATGTCATTCTGACGCATTTCGAATTTTATGAGGAAAAGTACACAAACCGTTTACATTTCTTCTACTCTCCTAGCATTTGTACTGAATTTTACCTATTTAACGAGACGAATATATATCGAAATTCATTTTCTTTTAAGCTTTCTAATTTTAAAGTTTTCTACGGATACGCGTCAATTTGACGCAATCGTAAAGTAAGCATTAATGCTAGTAAATGGGCTTCACTCGTCAAAGCATTACCGCAGTAATAAATATAAACGCGATAAAAGAATTAGTTCTTAAAACAAGTGAACGTTGAAAGTAAACATAAACAAAGCAGCGATGATACTTCGAACCCGAGATCTCAAATTCCAAGTGGGTGAGACGGCGTCATTATTTTACGTCCTATGTATTTACGTTGGAACATCGTAGTGTTATTATTATTAGCGATTAATGGATGATTGATTCAAATGAATTTGGTGGTTAAATCTAGGGGGTAGTCGCAGTGTGAAGACATTTTTGAAGTTTCAGTTATTATTAGTGCACTCCAGAAGAAAGTTCTAGTGCATTTTAAGTATCAGTAATATTTTTTAATTTATTTATTTTATAATTACCATCAATTCTGTTCAGAATTTTCAGTAATTAGGCTGGTGTTTACAATGTCGTGTGTTTTAAGTGTTTAATGGATGTTTGATTCAATTGAATCTAGTGCTTAAATCTAGGGGGTAGTGTTTTTTTAGCCTGCGGATCTGGTCCGTCGTGTCAAGTAATTGAGTGACTAGAGCGTTTTGGTGATTGTTAACTCTTTTGCTGTGTCTATTGCTGTAAGTGGATATTTCTTCTTTGACTGTAGGTATCTTGAGATCGCGATGTATTGTTTCGTTGGTAACGTACCAAGGTGCGTCTAGGAGTGTTTTTAGCGTTTTGGCTTGTAGTCGTTGGAGTATCTCAATGTTGGAGTTGCTTGCTGTTCCCCATAGCTGGATTCCGTAGGTCCAGACAGGTTTTAATATGGCCTTGTATATCATTAGCTTAAATCAGTAATATTATCGTGAAGTTGTGAATTATTGTGAATTTATTATCGTGAAATTCAACTTGTCATTGTTTTGACAAATAACCCTTGTCGTTTATGCGTTCGAATATGTCTAGAAGCGGAGATAATATATTGAAAAAAATAGTCGATATAAGTGAGAAGCGATCTAGCACAAGCTATAAAGAGCATGAGAACGAATTATTTCAAAACGAGGATGAATTTGAGATTCTCGGATCAGAAGAAAGCGAAAAAGCAGAGGAATCGTCAGATAGCGAAGAGCAAGGTTTCCGGAATTTTCGTCACGGCAGAAAAAGGGTGCATCTCCCATCCGATCTCGAGTCCAAGAACGACACAAACATTCTTGAGATCGTCTCAAAATTTGAATGCAGTTCGTGATACAGAAATTGCGGTCGATGGAACAACTTGGAAGAAATTGGAAATACGCGGATTTAGTGGTAGACGACCTATTCACCCAATATTTAATTATTCGCCAGTCCTACCGGTTACGCAAGAAGGAATATGGTGGCAGGTAGTGTAGCAGTGTTTTCCACTTGATAATCAACAAAAACATGTTAGAACATATAAAATGTTGTACCGAAGCAGAGACACGTCGTCTTTTAAGAAGCGATTGGACAATTTCAATTACCGAGTTACTTGTTTTTATTGCGATTTTGTATGCTCGGAGAGCGTATGAAGCAAAATCACCAAAAGCTTTTTATTTATGGTCCAAGAAATCTGGACGCTTTCTTCTCGATCACAATGCCTAAAGATCAATTTATGCAAATTCTTCGATTCATACGACTTATTGAAGTGGTTATCACTTCTAAGAAAACTCTACATCTGATCTGTTTAGTTTTCTCAATCACTGAAGCCATCGGGAGTGTATAGACGATAGACAGGCGACGATGGTGTCACGTAATTTTCGTGACTCACACACACACACAAGAGTAAAAGAAAATAACACTACTCCAATCTCCAGCAATCGTTATTCCTTCTATTTATTTATTAGTTTATTGAAGAATGATACAGCACTATGTAACTCCTGGCAACTCGACTCTCCATTAACGACTGAACTCTATATCCCCTATACGTGCCCTTTTTGTCTTCTGGTATCACCGCCACGTCCGTGTTTCGTAACCGTCTCCTATCGCGGTCTTTTTGATAACTGTCTTACGGAAAGATCGACGATATAGATCAATGGGCCGCTTGGTCCATTGAAGTTTCCCGACCTTTTCGATCTGTCGGCATTTAGACTTTCGCGCAACAATGTATATAATTCGTCGGGTATTTCTAGATAATCTTTCATTATATTTTACTTTGAGATAAAGTTGGGATGGAGATCATATAATTCAGCCGTTATGAGGATGTTACAATGGTTTCGGGGTTTCAGTTACTAGGTAACACTACCAGCGTGCGGATCAGGATCATATTCGTACATACACTTCTTTGTTAAATATATTTTCTATCTTACAATTTATCCACGCGTTCCTCTATTCATATAACTGATAACCTCAACACGACTCAATAATAGAACAGAAGGATCCGAACGTTTACGTACAGACAAAATTGAGTATACGTGTAAAAGATGCGCGGAATAAATGTAATGTTATATAATGCCGAATATTGTAAATTTTATTTATGTTGTTCTTAAGTCGTCTTTTTAAAGAAAATGTTTTGTTGAACATTAAAATTTTCTTCATGCACCAAATTGACGCGTGCCGTAGAGACAATTATATAAGAAGCATCCGTAAACCTAGTGACACAGACGTTTGTTGTATGTATTCACTAAATACTATAATGGTCCCATTACTTTGAATATTTTACATTTATTTATCACAAATGCATAATCCGCAGTCTAATCATAGTCCTCCTAACACCTCCTCGTAACACCATGTACGAGTATTTCCTAAAACTATGAGTAGTTATCATTACGAAATCATTATAGCAGATGGTTTAAAACTTGTACATGGTACATAGTACATATTCTCTGTTCTCAATATAAATTAACTTGAATATTAAAAACATTTCACTTATTGACCCCGAACCAAACAAAGTTCTATTCCATTACTATGACTGGACTACGTATATCGATACAAATCTGTATTTCTATGAACATAATTAAAAAGATGGAACTCTCTACTCTGTGCGCTTTTGCACCCGCGAATGTCGCATCAAAAAAAAAAAGCTCGCAGTGCCGAATCTAGTTCGTGAATTTTTGCGAAAAATGCTCGCGCCAATTGACGACAAGTAGACTTTGTAAGAGCATAGACTTTGAAATGCAAAGTGACTTTACTTGATCGTAAAATAACAATTCCCAAAACGCAAGGCGAGTTACCCTTCGACATTTACAAACACGATGCTTAAGATCGTCATAATGGCGGCGTAACAGCACGGCATCGCCGCGAAACGACTGAAGATCGGCCCGGTATCCCTATAGTCGGTAAATCTGAATCTCATTGAATGATCGTTACTGAACGATCGCGCGGGCACAGAGGGGTAATTATGGAAGCATGAATATTTATGGAAACTCGTGCACCGTGTAATCTTTATGAGACACAACGGCCGCAGGACGTCGTCGGTGATGGCTCGGCACGGTTTACTTTGTCGGCATGCACTCGCCGAACTCAATTACCCTGGCTTGAAGGGTAGGAACGTAGGAGGTGAGGCATGGGGGGGGGGTAAGGAGGAGGAGAGACGTCCAGGTGAAACTACGCGGTCGAAGAAGCGATCGATCGTACGGTTAAGTGGCTACCACGGGGCCCTGCGTTATCTACCCGCTGACAAAAGGACGCGCGATCTACACACAGTTGGGGAAATACGATCTACCGGCCGACCTACCTTGAACGGAGGCGCGTGGCTTTTTACGATAATTAACGTGAACCGAGGTTGCCGAGGATCGCGCAGGAGATGCCGCCGTTCCTACCGCTGGGCCGCTGGAACGTGGCTGTTGAATGAAAATTGAGATATCAGTGTGCACCAGTGTTAATGTACACGCGGCTTTTTCTTTCGTCAAAGTCAAGTGGAATGCGGATTTTTTCTTTTTTTTTTTTTTTGTTTTTTTTTTAAGCAGATAAATGGGTATTTGCGATCGGATTACTAGGATTGGTGTTACGAAGGTGAATAAGAGGTTGAGTATCCATAGGATTAATTGGTTGTACATTGTACTTTTTGATTTGTATCGACGATCTTTTATGTATCGAATAAATTTTGCGATGTGCCATCGAAATTTAGGTATGTGTAAAGAGGGGATAAAATGAAAATATCATATAATGAAAAAAATATAGTTTTGCTATACTATGTTCTCTTTTCTATTTCATATTAGGTACGATCATACGTAATTCGATAAAATAATACGAAACAAAAAATGTCGTGCATTGGTTGTTTCCTTATAAAACGAAAAAAACTTTCCGGACAACCTAATACATTTATCATCTGCACAGAATAAATGTGACTTTCGGAACAATAACTTTCAAATTTGCAAAGTGTATAGTTTAGCCACACAAGTATCGAGATCAGTTCCAATATTTGTCTGCTACAAAGGTATACTCGATGAATCAACTAAAACAAGAACAAAAAGGAAAGTATACACTCTGTCCGAGTGGTTCAAGTCGGCTGACGATGTTTTTTCACTTTTAAGATCGAACAACACGTGACAAAAAGCAAATATTTATTCTATAGTCTTTAACCCGCGTTTCCAAATATTTTTGAGGATCGCAAACAAAAATCTATAATAATACATTTGCTTCTTGCTAAACATACAAAGTCAAAACTTTATAATATTTTATCCTCCTTAACCTGTTAACCGGGTCGTTCTTTCATGCTTCGTCCATAAAAACTTCGGTAATTATGAAATTAAAAATTTTTAAGAAAGACGAATCAATATCAGTTAAGTCAACTTTAGTCTTCCCAAATACATATAAATGTAAAAGGTTTGCAATACCTAATAAGGGCGTACTACCTATATGTAAAAAGACGGCAGACGTCTAAATAAAAAAATTATATATCATTTGATTGACGAATTACATGCTCGGTCAATAGATTAAGAGCAGAAAATTATCGGTAATAAAAACAGCGAAGCTAATGATCTTTGGAATGACGTTCTATGCGAATAAAGAAATAGAATACCGGAAGCCAATGACCGCGTAATTTTCTCGCTATTTTAAGTGGATAGGGTAACGCAATATCACTTTTCCTTGGAAATAAAGCGTTACAGGTTATTGTAAACTGTAACGTAGCCAAGCATGCCTCTCGATTACTTTGCTAGCCACGATTGCGATGCTATTGTTACGCTTGCTTATGCGCTAATTGGCACAGACGTTACGCGATTCGTTGTACTAATTAGCGGCCCGCTTGAAATGCCGATCGTTTACTCGCTATCTCATTCAATTTACGTCATTCAAGCCTATACGAATATTACATTCCGATAGGAAGCATGAAAATTGACTTTAAATATAGTAACATCGTCGTTAATTTCACTCGTACGTTGAAATATATGAAAATACCTATAGCCACAATATATGTCATATCTAATGCTATGGATTGTGTGTTATTTGAAATTGATAAATCTCTAAAAAATTGATGCAACTAGATCCTCTAATATGATGAATATATTTATTATGGTTCGGTCATTGAATTTTAAATTTTCATTTCCAGGAAATATCCATGAAATCTTTAATATGATATTTAGTTCATCGGATGTTATATTTCCTATCTGCACTAGATTTGCATAAAAGTTCAGTAAAATTTAAGGTCTCCATTTTCACTATGTTTTCAATATATGTAATAGTTATGTGTCTAATCTATAACCATCTGAACCATCTTTGAGATCGTCGAACTCGGATATGATCATTTTCATTAGATTTGTACTTTCATAAAATTATATCAGTTTCTCATAAGAATCACTAGGTTCACGCTCGACTATCAGAAAAGTCATTAAATCCCTGTCTCTACCGAATTGTCGCTCTGTATAAAATCACTAAATCTCAGCAGCTCCCCGTATAAAATACATTGAAAATTGTAAAAAATGTGCTCGCTACGTATCGTGGCCGGCGTAGCAATTACGTGACTCTTGTACGAGGCGCACGTTGTCTCTGCGCGAGCATCTGATATAATATTTTTCAAAGGTACCCAGCTCTTCATAAATACGCGATATCGAAGCGTTTCCTGGAAATCTTCATACGACACTTCGAAGCAAAGCGTTCGTCTTTAATACGCGTATCATATACATGAATGCTCCTCCTCGTAAAATAAACTAGGACAACAACTTACCTGCGGTTACTGCGTGCACGTGTTTGCTGGATGCTAAAGACGTATGAAAGGCATTATTGCGAACGCACGTCCCCCCATCGTCGACTCCGTAGATCGTTCTTTCTCATTTTCTCGCTCCAAGAACAGATTTATACCGAGCTCCGGAGATTAACTATCGGGGCAGATTATACGAAATAAATAAACGTGGAAACGTTTCCACTGTTTCGAATAATCCACCTTATTATTTCTTTTTATCTTTTATCGCTTATTATATTTTAACCTGCTAACTGGGTTATGCTTTGAACAAAAATTTCTCCGATAATTACATATACATTCATTTTAAACCTAACAAATGTAATTATAATTTATTTTTCACATAAATGCAATACGATACTTTATAGAATATCGAGTTTTCGAATAAAGAAGTTATTTTCAAGTGTGAAAATCCAGACGTCGAGTTAACGTCCTTCTCCGCTAAAAAGCATAACGCGTTTTCCGAAGAATTAAGGATAATATTGAATTAACATTCGCTACTATCAAAATTTGACTATTCCTAGATTATAAGATATATGAAATGGTATGTAACACTTACAATTTAAATTTTATAACTATATCGTGTTCTATCAAAATCAAGCAAGTCTGCACGTGCTACGTACTTTAGAGCGGTAATGTACTTTTGCGTGCAACCTAAGCTCGATAATAGGATACAGTGCAATGTCAACAAGAGTTGTTCAGCAAGCAGGAACTATTATCGATTAGACGCGAATGATAATTCCCGATTATCCCCCTTTCGCTTGAGGAACGCGTACCTCGCACCTATCATCTCCATACTACGTCTTTTCTCCGGCAAAGGCTGCAAGTTGACGGTGCATTGTTCCCATGCCGATACATCGTACGTTAGCCGAGTATCGATACGGGCTACGCTCCGCAGCCAATTATTATTGCCATTTAGATAAGGAACGCAGTTAGTTAAGCCTGAAGATCCTCTCACGATCATCGTGCGCTGTTTCTATCTTTTTCGTAGAGTGCACCGATGCAAAACCTGGCCCGATGATTTTTTAGTCTTTTTGGGAACGTAGATGAGCATACACGTGAGTTCGAGTGTTAATGTCAAAAGTGAGGCGAAGTGGGAAGAGTGAACGTGTCAAAATGCACGTTGAAGATTGTGAAAGATTTAGAAAGCATCGATTAAATGATATTTAGATGTTCTGTGAGACTGAGATATCAGTGGATGTATAATTATACTGGTAGGATTTCAGTTTGAAAGACGATCTGTGTGTTTATTCCATAAAATTCTTTTGCGTTAAAGTAGAAAAGAACACGTAAGAAGACACATCAATTATTCAATTAAATCAAATAATTTAAACAAATTTAAAGCTTTCAGTATGTAAATAAAATATTTTCTTAATGTGAACTTGGAATACGAATGGCAAACGTTCTTTCTAACGCTTCTCATTGCGAACTATAGTAGCTATCCTGATCTTTAATATCGATTCAATCGTATCTAAAATATAGCATTGTACGTTATAATGTATTACGTAATATAAAATTACATATTACATCGTAACATTGTATAAACTAAACATCTGATTGAATCGTTGTATTAACTCAACTTGCAAGAAAAAATAATTCATTTGAAAAGAAAGAACCAGACAAAATGTATATCCAAACAAACTTGTTCGGCATCTAAAAAACCATGCTCATACATTGCAATACCTTTATGACATTCTCACTTGTACGACAATTCGAAAGAAGCGTTTTAAAATTCACAAAGAAGACTTCGCGAGTCATTTCAACATTAGAACTTACTATGACTTAGTGCGAAATATGCCACCATTCGCGAAAACGGTGCACCTTCCACTTGTAGCGTCACAGACCAACCGAAGATGATCCACTGTTGTAAAACTGAGGCCATTTTGATAGCGACGTAAGTAATAATTCTTCTTTCTGCGGCAAAACTGATGGAACTGTAAATATACCGTTTCACGCTATAAAAATAGGAACATAATGTAGACCTTTTATTCGATAAGAGCAAATTTGAAATTTCTTGAGTTGCGCCGCTATCAAAACAAAGCAACGATTTATTCTTTTGGAAGGAGATAAAGTACATAAGTTCCTTTATTCGTGGAATAGAAGAACTATTTTCCATAATATTGCATTCTTCGTTCTTCTCAATAAATCACCTGCAACCCAATAGGAAAAAGGTAATTTCATGATCAGTGATTCCGCGTTTTCAATCGCCTCACGGTGATGGAGCGCGCGAGTGTTGTCCTCTATCGACTCTGTCCCTTTGTTTTCCTCGTCCTCGAAAACTGCGAGCTCTCCCCTTGGTGGCCAGTGACCGTAGCGAGAGAGGAGAGGTATCGTTGTGTGTATCGTTTCTGAGGATCTACGATAGCGGATGCAAATGGGCCGCGTGCGAGAGCGCGGAGAAGCCAGGAGTCGCCGTTTTGAATCTTAACAAGACTTCACTTTCTGGTCTCGTTGATTACGGAATTAAACAAGAGCCCTGTTGGCCGGCAAGGAGGAAAGTTTAGCGGTTTCTCACAGTTACCGAGTGGAAACCGTGATCCAAAAGCGCACGAGGCAATTCAGCCGCCGCAACACAATTCAATCTAATCGCCGACACCTTGTGGCCGATTGCGCCATCGGAAACGGCGCGTCGAATGATGAGTATTCGTCACCGATGCACGGAGAGTATCTCTTGACGAATACGTGTAATAAGACGAGGAATCGTTGCGCGATTTACACGAGAATTACGTAAGCCTTGAAGTAAGTGCCATTTCTCGACCTGTGCGTTTCTTTAATGGTCGCAAACGCTTCTCGATCTTGTCAGGCGAGCCTGCTAGTCGAGAAATGGGGTAGCGCAATGTGGTCAACGTGTAATGACGTATGGTCGAAATGTCCCATTAGCTGGGAAAACGATTCGCCATGTTCTTCTGCTAGTAAATATGATTGCAGTAGAATTGAAAGTTAACTATTTGCGCTATTTGGAATTTTCTTTTTCAATTGCGTGATTCTGCTCTTCTCTCTGTATTTTTCGACTCGCGGGGAATGTTTGAAGGAGAAGCTGGAAAAATATGGAGATAACTATGAGACTCGGATCTATGTTTGAATAAATACACGTATCAGAAAATGCAGATTTGGGCAAGGTTTGCGTCGTTATATCAGATAAATTATATAAGGTTCAATCGAGCGATGTATGTTTTTTCATAATTGATTCTCTAGTCGATAGTTTTGTGAATTGCTGAACTTGCATATAAGCTGGGACGCCAGTGCACGTGTTAACTTGTGATTTATACATATTGTGCTAGTTGATTCAAAATCACATATTTTCTTCTAAAAGAAATTTTTATATTTTCTTTAATATCTCGCTTCTTTCATAGCATCTTTAATTTTTGTTCGATACATTTCAACCTTTTTTAACAAAATATTCGTTGTATTGTAATGGCTGTGAGTATATTTGTAATTACATGTATCATAGAAGAACTGTATTTAATGAAATTATGAAGTTGGAAGATGGTAGTGAAGGAACCTCGATAAAGGCTATTTCTGTAGAATCCGTTTAATATTCATTTAATAGTAAGTTCATATATAAATCGTTATTTATAATAGCGATTCCACTGTGCTGTGAGTCTCGTCTCAGACTAATAAAATGCATTATTACCTAGAAATTCGACCTTAGAATACGATAAGTGCCACTTTTATTATGAGCTCCTCAATTTTATGATTTAATTATCCCACGATTCTACTTATACAACCTACAGTGTCCTAATATACATGACGCTGGTTTAAATTAAAAATGGTAAAAGAAATATATTAGATAGAATAGTATATTCTCTACTGTTCGTAAAATTACTAAATGGCAACAATTGATAATACTTATCGGAGTAACTTTATATTCACGACGCCGAACACAAATCCTCCATCAAAAGGGATGATCAGTGGAATCGTTGCTGAGCAAAGAACGACGATTCACCAGAATGAAAAATACCTCGATACAATCTCGTAGAGCGACGAGCAGTGCAAGCTTAGAAAAATGTCGCATCCGTTTCATGGCACTTTTATCTTTTTCCAGTTGTCACGAACACGTGACGCTATCTCGGATCGCGAAATGGCCGTGGGGACTATGATGTATCGGCAATTCGAGGAGAGCCAAATGAACATACTCGAACGACACTCCGAATCACCCAGGCAGCATGAATGAAGCCACGGAGATATCATCTTAACGATTCGTATCCATCAGAGCCGATGCCAATTCTAGAATCCTGCTACCATCGTTGATTTCGCTACGATGTAAAAAAATCTGCCGTTTAAAATAAGCCAATACGAACGATCCCACTAGCGGTGCCTGTTCCAGTAACTATGGCTGTGGCTGTGGCTGTGGCTGTGGTGAAACCACTTTCTCGATCGAACAACAGCTCTAGAGAGAGCCAGCCCCTGTTCGAAGAGTCGCCTGGTGTGCTCTAAGTCAAGTGCTCGATTTGCTCGAGTTCAGCGGCCCGTGAGCATTTCAATCGACCGACAACATCTCATCCACGGAAGCCAGCCACGCATACGCGGAAAGTCAATTAGAGGAACATGCGCGAAGTTCGAAGAGGGAACAAGATGGAAGAGAGCCACCTCTTTCGGAGGAGATGCGTTTATATAGTATAGAAGGACGTGCGTGTTTATAGTAGTGGCCAAAAGTTTGGAATTACTTGCACGGTTGTTACCAATGTGCTTTTTATTCTGCCAACTGGGAATGAATGTCGTACTAAGTGTCGCAAGTCATAAATATTGGATCATTATCCCACCAGTAACGTTGTATTAACACATGTAACTTGAAAACATTAAAGATGTTTTAACTCCGAATGAAACATTAATCTAATTCTTGTTTCTGATCTTATCTCAGGGAACCATATACAGTTGGTAAATATCGATGAAAACAATAGTTAATATGTGTGCTTTTAATTGCTTTTTATTGAGTATTTAAAATATCAATGGAAATTTATTTCTATTTACATGAATATATTTACTATCACTATGATATCTCCCTTTAATTTAGCTTGTTTAGATAAAAATATTTGTAATGTAACATTAAAACGCTTAAATCCTTAAACGCAAATTATACACAAACAAAAATACATGTACAGATTACAAAACTTTTTCACAACGATATATTTAGATGTACTTTATACGTACCTTGACACGTAAATCCCACATAGACGATCACGAGGTGTACAGTGCACACAATGTAACATCGCAAAGTCGCTGTCCCTTGCAAGCAAACTCGCGTGCACTGCTATCTCGATAATAGAATGATCTATCTGCAACGAGCGGCAACAATAAGCGAGCAAGATATTATTCCGATACACCAGGACGGACTGTATCTCAAGCACGCTGGTGCTTGATCTGGGAGTAAGCAGTACCTAACCCAACAAATAACAATACAGTATTGCCCTCACGTAGCATACGGGGCCTAGGATCACAGCGCCATTATGCGCCAGCAGCAACCAGAGGTTCCTCATCGGATTCCTCTTCCTCTGCTCTGTTACCGTACACACAACACCCTTGGACAACAACGGACAGACATGAATCATCCATCCTTTTTCCACCAGTACTTGGAGCTTCACCATTCTCTGGTGGTCTCCTCTTCTTCTCCGCTGTCTCGCCGGATCCAGTACGTTTTCAATACTTAATGCACCATGGATGAAGCCCCGTTCAATTACTCGCAACACGATACCATGGCTATTTATTGTGGTCTGCCGAACGGTTGGATGTCTCTCTTCCTCTTCCTTCCCAGTTGCGCTTCTTTCTTAGTCTGAAACCGTCTTCTTGTTCTTCTTCTTCCCACCTGTTCCTGTGTCTACGCTTCTTCGATTTCCACTGTGCCATTAGTTTTTCGCCTTGCTATCTATACACAGGAACTGTTCCGTCCATTGTTCTTGATGTAACTCAAACTGCATTAGCATTCTTTCGTGTTTTTGGAGCAATTTCAGAAAAAGAAGTGTGAGCTTCTTAACCCAGTAAAAACTTAAGTTTTTTGTAGCAGTTAATAGGTGAAAACTCTGGGAATAATACGTGACAAGCAAATTTGTGTTCTTGAATTTGATAACATGGTTGGTTGATTGGGAAAAAGTTATTATAATCCAACAGAAAACAATATCAAATAATTTACCAAAAGAAGTTGGATCTTTTACTAGGAGGGACTTATTTTCCTATTTTATAAAAAACTTTCCCTCGCAGAATCAAGTAAATCTAAACGAGATGTCTCCCCATAATGCTTGCGAGATCTGCTTTCGCTGGTTCCTCTAACACAGTTGCGCCCTTTGCAATTTTCAAACTTCCCCGGAAGAAGTCGCAGCACGGGCGGCTTTATTACTATTTTCTCGCAATGTATCGCGTTTACGAGCGATATTCCGTGAATTTCCGGATCAGAAGGGAGACTGAGTGAGAGGCACAGAGAGAGAGAGAGAGAGAGAGAGAGAGAGAGAGAGAGAGAGACTTCATTGCGAAGAGATTACTGAGGGCAGATACCGAGAAAGGTTATTCGAAAGACCATCCCTTCGCAGAAGCGGGACGGCGTGCAACATGGCGAACGTAATGGTCGATCGTTCACGAGCGGCTTTCACACGATAAACAATCGATACTCGACGTCCTGTTGTTAATCCAGGATTATCGTCCTCCGGCAGGGTGGAGGCTGTTATCGAGCAACCAGGAAGCAATTGGAAGCCCTTTTCACGCTGAGAGCTATTCTTGACGCGGATTGCTATCGTCTCGCGAGCTATCTTTCATTTGCTGACGAGATCGCTCTCGTATATCCCCTAGAAAGACATATGACAGCTATCAGCTTTATATGAAATTCCATAAAGGAGTTTGTTGTTTCGAAAACGGCTTTCATGCCTCTGGAAACGTCTGAACTTCGAAAAGGCATCGATCAAGATAATATTTGGCATATATCAGTATCATGAAGAGAGGATGGTGGATCTCAAATATAAAATACAAATTCCTACATAAATAAAGATCACACGAGGATAATATACAGGGTGGGGCATTTTAAACAGGTCAACTGAATAACTCGCTTGTTTTTGAAGATAGGAGAAATGCATTCGACGAAACTTACTTGGTATCGGGGGGCTCATAATCTGGTATTACCAATTTTTCTGTAGGTGGAGGCGTCAAGGAGATATGAAGGTCAACTCTGTTTTTTTAAATGGAACAGTATACTTTTTTACTTACATTCTGATAGAGTGTTTCAAGGCGAATACAATGACCTATTATGAAGGTCATTCAAGGTCACCCAAAGTCAACTGTAATAGAAAATAAATCGTCTCAGAGTACTCCTATCTTCTCTCCTATCTTCAAAAACAAGCGAGTTATTTAAGTGACCCGTTTAAAATTCCCCACCCTGTATAAGTCCATTTTTGTGAATTTTATGACTTTTACGTCTTTCAATCCTCATCAACCGATGCCATTCAGAAGAATATCCCTCGAACCTCTACAAATATCCCATTGCTACTTCGATCGGGATTTTACTGCTAATGTTTGAATTATTTAAAAAATCACAGCGATGAATAAGCGAATCTGCCATTCAGTAAATAAACGATTTCGTTCTGCGTGATCGCTGAGGTGTCTCGTAGTGGCTGACGGTAACATCTATTCCGACAAGCGACCGCGACTCACGCCACTCTGTCTCAGCCGACATTGTAACGATCGCATCTAGATCCTCGACTAGGGTTACTGCTGCTTCGTGTCAGGGACGTGGACGTTTCCACTCGATCGGTACGGCCTCTTGAATAAACAGTAAACCGCCGATATAGTTGTTTTGAATTGGAACCATTTCACGTATTTTTCTCTTTGATGACTTTTCTACTAACTTTAGAAACCATAGAAGGTGGTATATTTCTTTTAAGATTTAGTACTTTGAAATACAGATGTATACTACATATTCTTATGTAGTTTCATTGACTGACAATCATTAGCATCTTTATTTTTATTTTTATTTATTTCTTTAATATTTAATATGAAAGAGTAAGGTTAGATAATCCGCCTTATGAACATTATAAAGTTAAATAGTTCGATTTATGACTATTTCTCTATATTTTATAAACATTAAAAAGGATAAAAACAGATATGTCTAACTTGAAAACCAAATAAAGAGACAATTTTGGTAACATAGGATTGATTTACAGCGTATTGTATTCTAAAACTGCTCTCCTTGAAAGAATGGCTTCATTAATCGTTCAATTAATTAACAACTTGTAAAAGTACAATGTTGCACATACGCAATAAACGTAAAAGAATTAAATTGATGAAGAATTAAACGACCAGGAAAGACCAAACGACCAAAAAAGGAACTAATTGATGTCCCGATAAATACACGGTCAAATGTAAATGGAAGATCGAAGAAAGCAAAGCCGTGGGGAAAATCCGACGAGCACGAAAAGGAAGAGATTGAAATGAGACTACCTTCTAGTAGTTGAGGTGGAAATGCATGCAGATTAAAAGCGAAAGGAAGAAAACGCAATGGAGGAGGTAGTGTGTGCTTCCCGGGGGCAGACGTCTCCTGACGTCTTTTTCAGAGGTCGAACGAGACACGACGTGCCGGGGAGCGCGGCGTTTACGCGTTGCTGCCTTCTTCCCCTCGTACATTTCCCAGTTATGATTTCTCACAGTCGGTAACACGAACGGTCGCTGCTGTATCGTTTATACACTTAACGGCCGATGTATATGCGACAGTACCAATAACAATGAAGCATGGCAGAGTAAGAAACTCCAGCGCTAGACAACATCAACTTCTGAACTGGCAGAGAGTTTTAAGCGCTCGCAAGTAACAGCTTGAGGTTGGGCGAGATAGATAAGAGGTTAAAAGGTTCAACCGTGAGATCGCGAGATTCTCGAAATAGTTGTACTATTAACAAATCTTCGCACGCCTCGTCGTTTACCCCGTGCGAAAACATCTGCTTGCTTACTTTAACGGACTTGTCTAGCTGTTTCGCGATTCATGATAGTCGTTCATGGTGATTGATACCGTTAGAATTATTAGATTTTAAGCTTTCAAGATGATTAATGAACGTCACACTTTTAGATTTTTCAGGCGACAATCGTGTTATGAATTGCATTTTTCTTTAGTGAACGTTATCTATAGTTCACTTCTTCGCAAATACTCGAATACCGCGTCCATCAAATGGCAAATACTGAATATCATGTCATCTATATTCGCTTATTTAGGTCTTGAAAAAACTGACATGCAGAAAAATCGGACAATATGTCAAACTAGGATAGTAAATACATCACATATGTGACATAATTCCTACACAAAGCCCGAAGAAGTAACACGCAGAAAATTCCACCGTACAGAAAATCGTTCGCCATCGCTGTAAATTCTACTGATCTCGATTCGCGGGATAACTATACCCCGCGTTCACGATCAGAAAAGATTGAAACCACCGTTGTCTTTGCATCATGTGCTCGTAAGCTAGAAATAATAGCTCGTTGCTATTTCGGTGGAAACCCGTTACGGGTTTATAGTTCGAACGAGATGCTCGCGTCTCCGGTAACGTGTACAAACTGACCCAACTTCACCCAACAGCCTCGACCAGATTGGTTCAACCCACGCGTATGAAAAGCAAAAGAAGAGGAAGAAGAAGAGGAAGAAGAAGAAGAAGAAGAAGAAGAAGGAAGAGGGAAGAGGTATCAATGAGAATACCAGGCTGTGATTCCTGGAACGATCAACGACCGATAACTCTTTAGCCCCGAAGACCTAAACAATGCCGGATATTCGTATCACTTGTAGGATAGTAGATAACCTCTCTGTCCTCGTCGTGCTCTCTTTTCAGTTTCGTTTTCCCTCTTTCTCGGCAGCGCTTTCCTGTTGCCACGGGGAGTTGCCGACAAGGCGGTCGTCGATTGCAATTTGCCGATACGATTCTACCTGCCGCATTGCGCGCCGTGTTTCCTCCCTTTCTCTCTTTCTTCGCCTATTCTTCTCCTTGTCCTCTTTACATGATCCCCCTTTCCCCGTTTCATATTCTTCTCTCCCTATCTATTTATCTATATCTCCTTCTTCTTCTTTCCGTTCGAGTTCGGCTTAAAATCCGTGTGTCGAGACCAGTCGGTTTGTACTAGCCTGGTACCGGGAGATACATCTTTCCCCGGGTAACTACCCATAGAGAGCATCTAAGCGGTGGATCCGAACCGACTGGCCAATATGTATCGCGGACCTGGCTCGTGTGTAAATGGCACCATACCTGCTTGCAACGCAATGTTGACACAAATGAGACCAGATACTCACCAGATATGGTCTTTTTCTCGACTAACTGCCGCTCTATTATCTACCTGATTTACGTGCAAAGCCTTGTTTAAATTAGTCAAGTTACCTGAATTCAAGCAATTTGAGATCACTTTGCTAATCACAACCTTGAAATATCCTTTTAAATTTCATCTCATCCTTCTTCCCATTAATTACTTGTCAAGTAACTTGATGTAAGCTGTTGTAGGTCCACTTATAACCTAATGATAACGAACGATGCTAAGTCAATAAGTTAATAAACACATTGAGGATTAATAAGTATTTGGCTTGTTTATGTCACGGAGTATTACAAGAGACTTTTCTCGACTCTACAGGACTACAATATATCAACTGTAGATTAGGATACAGCTTGTCATTGCTGGAATCGTGCGGCATGACGGTTCACAATGGATCGTTTTCTTGAGCTAGCAGAGGACTCGATCAGGCATCGCTTTAACGACGTAGAGTGACGAAGGAACTTGGCTCGATGTCTTAACAATTGTACCGTTTGTGCACGCTGTTTGCTCGTGCATTGTGCATTGCATATATGATATTAAATCCACGACACGATACGCCTGTGAGAACTTGTTTGGCAAGTTGAAAAACAGTATACATACTAAAAGTAAGATCACTTTCAAGAGTTTACCACGGTGGTAAGAATATTTTAGGCTAGACGTAATTAAAATGACCAATATGGTCGTTTTACTATTTCAAATAATCTATGAAGGAATCTATTTAATTCTTTGTAGTCGTAGCATATTAAAATTAATCGGACTAGTATTTAACGAAATAACTAACAACATTCTTACCGCAACAGCACTGCCAACCCGAAAGGCAAAAGCCAACGTTTATTTATCATGACACGGTAGAAAATGTACTCGATATTATCTCTTTACCATGGTGAAGAAAAAAAGAGGTAGATCTTCGACAGCTCATCCTCCTACAATAGAAGGTGATATTCGCGTTCGTAATGGGTGTGAAGACGCGGCGTGCATAAAAGAGTCCGCTATACATTTGCAACGGGTATCCAAATGAGTCGACAATCTGTACTCAACATGGCCAATATCACTTTACCTGATAACGCGTCATGTGCTATTTTGATGATGCACTACCAAAGACATGAAATGAAAAATATTGTCTAAAACATTGTGGCAAACAAACTTAATTTTTTGCATAACGTGGCTAACTTATACATGGTATAATATTCGGTGATATCTTACTCTTTCCCTTAAATGAAACCCATCGCATTGCCTTTTGATTATCATGAAAGTTCCAACTACTTCTTTTTCTTTTTATATTGCAACAAAATAACAGAAGAAGCAAACATCGATTTTCTAGGCGAGCCGCCTATGGCTCGATAGCGTTGACCGTTCGTTTCCTAGGCTAGGTAAGTGTCATTTCATCAATTATAAGCATCGATGCGCGTGCGAGCGCGCAAGGGGAGGTATGATCGCAACGCGTACGTGTATGCGAAATGTGTAGATGAGAACATGCACGGGCAGGGCAGGGTGCCAACCCATCCGTGGGCGGTTCCGGCCGATTCGCTCGAATAGTCTTGAAATGATCTCGAAGAACTTGAGACTTTCCCATGGTATGTAGCGCCCCCATTGACAGGCGGGCAAGTGTATCAACGGGAGGATACACTCTCTAAGAATTGTTATTCCAAAGAAAGTAAACCGCACCACTACTATCCTGCCGTCTAGCGGCGTGGTCCTTCGGTTATTAATGGCCGCAGTGGTGGTCGCTCGTCCGTGCAACACGGGCGCAAAAGTGTGCATCCGGTTTTCTACTGGCGCGCAAAGCTCGTTCTTCTCCTCCAGCCTCCTAGAAACCTCGTGCTGGCGTTGCCACCATGACGCTGCTCCGCAACGCTGAAGCGGACGACCTTGCGCTGTTCGTAAGAACGAGAACCTTACAAACGCGCATCATGCTTCGAGGGATCGGCCCGTCTGTTTTTTTCCGCTCCTCTACTTTTGTTTGTATTTTGTTTTTATTCCCGAGTCACGATTAACGCGTTTCAAATAGCCGACCTGTGAAATTAGGACACAGATGCATATCATGCTTGTGCGTTGATCGCACGAAAATTAGAATTCGTATTCGTAGAACTGTGCTGATTTTATACGAGTTCGCCGGTTTCCTAAGTGATTTTTTGAAATGAACTTGAAAGAAAATTTTCGAGATTATGCTTCTTGCAATGAGGATAACTTTTTACAGAATTATATTTTTAATAGTAAATAATAGTAAATCTGAAATATCAATTTCGTTCAGTCCATTCTGCGACTTATATCAAGCTATACTTCTTCTTCCATATTCGAAAGTATAATAGTTGAACGAAGCCAAACCACCAATAACATAAACTGCTATTCGTTCAATTAAAGTAACAATACGCATATCGTTTAAAACAATAACCGTACCAAGGAGGAATCGTGATTTAAAGCAGCAAGCTTAGAAAACGTAAATAAATGTACAACAACCATATTCTATTTTCTACCGATGAAGTATCCAAAATCGACGTTTCTCGTATCGCGTCTCGCGCCTTTTCTCCGCTTGTTCTTTCGCTTTTCTCGTTCATTTCCCTTGCTAGCGCTCATTGCTTTTATTTGCCTGTTGGCGCAAGCCTGACTGGCTCCTTCTGTATCCCTTACACACGGAGTGTAACACGCGTGCGTGGCAGCTAAAGGTGCACCACAGGGGAGACGACAGAACCGATACCCCATTACGCGTGCTTCGTTTATTTTGCGGCTTTGCACGTTACAGATCTTACTATAATATTCCTTTGTACTTACAGCGGCGAGATTCCCTCTCATTATACTTTTTCTCGCGCCAACATTATACAGTGCGCGCCCTATTTTCCTCCCCGCTCCTCAACCTTCCCCTTCGTCGTATTTTGTTTCTTCTTTTCTTGCTTCTCGCTCCAACGTCGCCTCCGTTTTCGCACTTCCCTTGCTCGCGTTCAATTCCGCTAAACTCCTCTTCACCGGTCACTCTCGATTCTCGGTCTTACACGCACGCTATAATCCCGTGGCATATCATCCGTCGATTCCAGAAAAGAAACGTCAAGACTGAGATCCGACGCGCGGTCAGCTCGGTTTCAATCTGCGTACATTCCATTTAAGATGGATGCTTTTTGTGGCTTTCGAATCCTGTCGATTTATGCCGGGGGGGGGGGGGCTACGCATCTCGATAGATGGTGGGAGAACGCAACAAAAAAGAGACTTTGCTCTCGTTACATAGGTAGCATTGATTGTTCTTGCACGTTTCCCGCCATTTGGCATGCGGCCAAGGAAACAATCGAGAGAATTTATGTGATGATTTTGAGTGCCACTTGTGTTGCATGTTATCGTTGATGAGATTTTCGTGGATGTTCGTGTCAATTTTACATCAGATCAAAGTATATGAAACACGATTAATCGCATAAATACTATGTAAGCCGATGGCTTATGGTGTTTGTACAGTTATTATGCGATTAAAGAGAAATTAAATAATTAAAAATTTTTAATATTACAAACTATTAAAACTTTGTCACATTAAATGGATTCTACGGAATACAGTCATATAACCAATTTTTTGGCTATAGAAATTCACGCGTTATCAAACGTCACCGCTTTCTTGTTTTTCATAAGATAAAATTACTCTATCTTAACGGATTCTTTTATCCGGCGAAAAACAAGTCGTTCGGACAAAGAAGCAGAAAAATCCATAGGGTTAAAATGGGTGTCAGTTGGCGTCGTAAATAGCTTCTCTCTTGGATTTATGCGTAATCTACGCTGACCCACGGCAGTTGGTTTAATGTTGCAGAGTTATGTGTCGAGGATAAACAAGCCTCGTTCGTTCACTCGCCTTTGCAACGCTATTGTAACACACGTTTAAATACTCACCTACACGCATGAACGACACAGGCATATGATTGGAAACAAAATAGAACAGCCTTACGTCGATGCATACGCGTACGGAATTCTGTCACCATATACACGCATACTTACGTATATACGCGAAACATAATCTAACATAAGGAACAAGAGGCTCGAGCGCGTGCACACTAGAGGGACGTAGGACAGGTTGGGAAGCGTTGGTGCGTGCAAGTAAGCAGCACGCACGTGTATAGGGCCGCGAGGTGGATGACGCGCTGTGCACAGGCGCAGAACCCAGACCTAGGTCAATCTTTGACGGTCCACGCCAGTCCCTGCGAGGGAGTAGCTGGGCATAACGCGTTCTGCGATGAAGCTGGAGAGAGGAAGGTCGATAAGCGGACGAAAGGAAAGAAGAATGAACGGAGCGGGAAGAAAAACGGGAGAGGAGGAAGAGCAGCGCGCGGTGCTATAAGAGTTAGCAGGACGGTGCGTGGGTCACAATGTCCGTAGGGTACAGAACCCTTGCTCTTTTCTTCTTCCTCCTTTTTCCTCCTCTTGCTCACATCTCTCGTGGTCGTAACCGTCCCCGAGACTCGTCGTCGGTCGGTTGAACCGTCGCGTCGCATCGGTTGATCCATAGCTCGACTCGTTATGGAAAGCACACGGGATATTGTTGCTCGTATATATGGAGAGTACGAGGGAAGTGCGCTGTACTTGTACTATGCAGATGATTCCGCGATATGGGCTATTCATTGCGAGTCATTTAAGAGTTTATGCGGTGGGTACGAGCCGCGGTCGCGTACGCGCGATATGTTATTATATTGCGTATCGAAAGGTCCGCTACGCTGGTAACGCATGCACTGCTGGTTGATCGTAGCTTGCGGTCCTTCGCGCCGTACGCGCCACGAACACAGCGTACGGCGCCCCCTTCTGCCTCAAATATATAACCAGTACAGGCATAGTTACTAGATGACCGCGGATCTAGGAACGTGCCCTAGTGCACGTTTTATTCTTTCATATTTATTCACGTATAACGAACGATTTTTATTTCTTAACATGCGTTATACGCTTTTGGAAGCTCTTCTTATATCTACTATATTCGCTACAATATAAACGCAAATATAAGAAACCAAAAAATATATAATCTAAGAATATGTTTAGTACAGATAATGAGGACATCGCTCTTCAGATACTGTGAAATCCATATTTAAAGAAATCTTGAAAAGAAGAGTTTCACTTTTGAATATATATTGACGAATATTTAATATCCTCACAAAACGAATTTTGGTTCTTGTGGGAATCATCTCTTAAATTTAATTACGTAGTTAAGACAATACTATCTAAGGATGAAATTTCTCGATCAATAAACCGATATATGCACACTTAAGGGAATTAAGGTTTCTGTCCTGTAACAAATAAGAAATTTAAATAGTGGTACAATTACATATTACAAAAATAATGGATATGTCGATATGATAACTAGTACTTCGTGGACTAACACTTAATTCTCCGTCTTAAAAGTATTCCTCATACTATATACAATATTAGAATCATAGTAAAAGTAATAGAGCAGCAAGCTCGCGTAATCGAACCAGATTATGCAATTTTAAAGGCGGTTGAATATGATTTGTCTAAGCTAAGGATATCAGCTGGAAAATCGCAACATATTTTTCTTCGATGAAAATTATGTTCCTATGCGAGGAGCAACATTTCCTTGGAACAGGAACAATAGATACAGCATGGCTAGACGCTCTTATGCATGCTTACCATGGTGGCTCTTTTGCAGAGTATCGATGAATAAACAGGCAGAGTTGCGATAAAACGCCCGAAGCTGCCCGTGGCCGGTGTGTTATGCATGCGAAAGAGCGAGGGTAAATGACGGAGGTGGCAGCGTTGATGATGGTGGTGATGCAAAACATGATAATAATAATGACGACGTAGACGTCGCCGAGAATGAAACGGACACGCGTCTACCCGCGTTTCTTCGAGTTATATGCATGCGAACCAGATCTCAACTAACGGAATGGAACGCTGAAACTCGATGATCGGTACTCGATTATCAAATTTCTTTTTTCTTTTTACTTCTTATGGAGCTACTATTTTCTTCTATTTGTTATTGGGGTTCAAGTGTTAACGTAACGTTACATTTGTAATTTCTTTTTACTCGGTTTACGTTGTTGAATTTTATCGAATCCACATTGCAATTGAAAAGTAACATTTTCTACCGTCTTTATAATTTAGAAAATATTTTCGTTATAATATCAAAATATTAAGGACACAAAAATATTAATTATTTTATTAATGAACTATAAAAACTAACTATAGTTAACTTCTTCTTTCAATAGAAATAAATAATAATATGCAACATGCATTAAAATAGCAAGTAAGTTACAATTCAATCTAATATCAATCTTATTAACTTCAAAATAATGAAACACGACATGTATATCAGATTCACAGTATTCTACTAAGGATTAAAACTTTGGTTAAAGGGATAAAATTTGAATTTTTTGGTAATCCAATAAGTAACATTTGATGGTACCATACTTTTAATCTGTTACCAACCCGTTACTCTTTATCCAGAATTAAAAGTCAAATTTATTAGACAAAGCGAAAATCGAAACAATGGAACCATTAAAGAAGAATTGTTTAACTCGTTTGTTATGTCGATTTAATTTGTTTAAAGTTTGAATTCTTAAGACGACCGAAAGATCGAAACTTCACGATACTGTTCTTCTTTACCTGCTATGCAAGTATAGTGTTCGTTATCTTGAGTTAACTTCATCCAAGTTTAAATTCCTTGAACAAAGCGAACCGATAAATTGAAGGGGAAGAAAAATTGGGATTTCCAGCTACCAATCGTCGAATTAAGTTATACCACCCACGCGATTCACCTTCGATCGAATTATCTTCGTCATGGGTTCCATTTGCTGTGCTCTTTTCCATTGCTAATACTGCATCAAAGATCTTAGTGCTTCGCGTATATATGTATGCTCGAAAGGGGACATTTATTCGCTCGTTCATTCCTCGCTTTAATCGCCGAATGATTATGGATATTGTTAGTAAAAGTCCTACTTTCAATTTATTTTAAATTCTTCGCTGAATAACTTGTGTTTTATTTACATTTTCAGTTATTAACAAATTCTATACGAGGAAGTAACGCATCTATATTGTTGTGGTTATTGGTTATATAGATACAGAGAAAAGCGCGTGGATAAATTGTCAGATAGTAAACTATATTTAATAAAGAAATGTTGGTATAATATGAATACAGTTTGAGCTGGTCCAGGTCCGCACGCTAGCAGTGTTACCTAGAAACTGAACACCGAAGCCATCGTTGCCTGTGTCTTGTCTTATGGTTGCCATGTGGTTGTCTTTTGTCTATGGCCTGTCGATGGCTTTAGTGAGTTAGAAAATTAGTCGGTACAGATGTAGAGTTTACTTAGAAGTGTTAACCACTTCAACATATATAGATTAGAATGATCAGCTGTACAACGATTTTAATATAAATCATATTATGCACTTGACAGTATAGTAATCCTCTATATGCTCTGAAAAATGTGCAAATTCCTGAAGGCCGGTGCATGAAAGTATATTTTCGATATTTCTTTGCAGGAAGAGTACAGCCAACGAAGACGCTTATCCACTCCCAGCGGCAGTCCCAGCCCGCCCAGACCGACAAGGCTGTCAAGATCTACGGGTACACTCACCAGAGAAGAGGAATCCTTTTGCGAGTCAAGCAACACTCTTACCAGAGAGAATCAGGGACAAGAAGCTGAGAGAAAGGGCTGGTTCAAGTCTCTGTCAAGGAAGAACAAGTCGAACATTAAAGTAAGTTTCAGTGCTTATGAGATCACATCATATTCTAACAATTAAATCAATCAATATCCCTAAAGAAGTTCATAAGAAGTAATGTGTTAGACCGTTTCGCGGTGAGACACGTTCGCGTTGAATCGCGCCAACGAGTGGCGTAAATTCTCGTTACGATCTGATGACCGACGCCACGAAGCGAGCCGATCCTCTATTTCGGTTAAGATAATAGGGCTGGTTAAATAAGTATAACACTGTATCAACAGGTTATAATGCAATATGTATTTCCAACAACATCTCTCGCAGATAATATAAATGTTCGTAGAACCTCGCGTGGTAATTAACGATGTTGCAATGTAATGTTGGTTATAATACGGTTTAGACGTGTGTGACTCGAGTAATGATTAGCGAGACTACGATGTTAATCGTAGTGAGTGTGACTCGCAAGTGATGGGTTACGCGATAATGGTTGAGTGCAGACACGGTATAAGAGGTGGACAACTAAATCACACACTATGAATATTGAAAGCACACTGAATATTAAAACCACACTGAATATGAAAAACACACACTAAAACTCCGGCTAGGTGACGGAGGTATTTATACTGACCGGGGATGGTTGCTGGTCGCCCCACCACCAGTCAGTCATTTGTGAGTAGAAATCCCGGAAAAAATTGGAAAATCCAACTTTCCCATTTTTTATGCGGTCTGCTTTTTATTGCCGTCTGACTAGTTACGGTTGTACCGCGAGTGACCATACCGACCGAGGGACGGACGTTCTGTAAGGTAACGGAACGTAACATAATGAAATATGTTATAAATACGTTTCGGCTTGGAAAAGATACAAATGATGAAGGGGACACGGCATAAGATATTCCGGTTTATGACATCATTCATCCGAAATAGTTCTCCAAAGTAATCAAATTCCGCGAACGTATTCCACGAGACCCCTTCCAAAATTGGTAATAAGTGGGCGACATTTTAGTAGAGAATGGGATTCCGAGGTTGCAAGCTATGTTGTATGCATAATATCACGATGAACGCCTCCGCTCCACAGTGACGCGACACGTTTGCATTGAAAATTAAAGAGCTCCTAATCAGCTGATGATATCTTTATCCTTAAGAGGCATCTCCTCCATGCTCATGTTGCTTTAAATATATCAAATTGTTTATCATCGATAATATTACATATTAACCTGTAATATATTTGTTCTTGATTTATCAGTATCTTGTAATTCTAATTCATCGAACTAACTAATTTAAAAAATATTCTAAAAACTCCAATTAAAAGAAATTAGCTTTTTCAATTATTCTTTCGAACACTAAATGATTAGAAACTCAATTGGTTTATTATCAGTTAAGCAAAAATAAAACCATATAGTCACAATATTCTGGTAAGTTATTTATACAAATTATTATTTACATAGGTTCCAAGAGTTTCGAATCACGAAAACGGAACAAAGTTTCCAGTTTCTAGATTTCCAGATATCAAATATCCCACTGCTAATTTTTTCTTCAACATTCCCCCCTCCCCCTAGAATGACAGGGATACAAACTCCTATCGAATCGACAAGAAGAAGTTGGGCTGTTTTTTACGTTGAGAGACTCAGAAGCTAAGAGTATATGATTTTTGCAAGTTGCATCTGATAACGAGCGGATGGATCGTGTGTCCGGTTATCGAGTTCGCGGCGAGCCGACTGAACAAGTTGGTGCATTCATCAGTCGGTAAAGGTCGCTACGGAGCGGAGCCATTAGGCCGGTACAACCTCCAATTACCTGTTTGATTAAATGCTTAACTAACTCTGCGCTCTGTGGTTTAATTTAATCGTGAGATTAAGTGCCGATCAGGGGGCTGCCTAGCTTTAACCATCGTCCGCGGAATAATCTCTGTCAGGCAGCGATTTCGATTCTCTCTGACCTCTTCGATAGGCCGCGCCTGGCCGTCTCTCTGCGGCTATTGCCATTCGAGATGATTGCGTGCGCGTGAATCTTACCGTAGACGATAATCTATAGAGGATGAGTCGATGGGCCAGGGAACCAGAGATCATGACTCATGAGGATGCCACGGATGGAAACATTGGAAACAAGCGAGACGCCAGTATTTTTCTCGTTCGTGTAAAGAATATATCTTTCTATTAGATTTTATTATATCTCGTATAATGTAGAGCATATCGAATTATTCTGTTCTTTGCACACATTCTTTTATGTTCTTCGTTCGTTTTTCAATGAATTATGATCTTATTGTCGTTCCCGTTTCGTACTACTCTTATATTGCTCTTTAAAAAGCTCCATTATTTCCGATGGCTTAGCATAGATTTCTTCAGTTATCGCGAAGAACTTCATATATGATATTGAATCAATGGAATAAATCCGTGTCTTTTCTTTTTTAATTAAATAAAGCAGTGTCTTTTCCCTTGTTATTCGAGGTGACAAAAATATAGTGTTATAAATTGTTTTCTCAGAAATTAATGAAGATATTAACTTTATTTTTACTCTGATTAAATGGTACGGAGAGGGCTAATTTTTTAACCAATTTGGCTGCCCATTTGTTTGAGGCGACTTTTGAAGGGGAAAAAGGGGCGCACTCTAGATTTGTTTAAATGAAAGACTGTATTAACTTTTTGTTATTGTCATAGAGTTTATCCATCCGAATAACATTTATTTGAACCATTTTTTTCTTATTGTCCATAGTCACAAAAAAATGGCAAGAAACTTGACCATCGTTTGTCGAGTTCTATTCGACTACCGTTTTTCCTGTTTCTTTCTTGTTATCTGTTTCAGCGAAATAATCTCGCGACTACGTTACTGATGCTTGCATTAATTTGGTTATTTCAGGCAGTGGATAAGAAGCCTAGGATACCAGAAAGTGAAATCTTAACCACCGGGACTGAGGACGAGGAAGCTTCATCCGCACCCGAACGTGTCTCTGTACAAAAAAATTTGCGTTTCTTTGGAGACACTGATCAGGAGTCTGTTTCTTCCAATAGAGATCGCAGGTAGGCTGCATCTATTTGACATAATAGCAATTACGATAAATAATGCTTTGCTAAATGATATATTTCAGATATATTTCATGATGATGATGAGATATATTTCAAAGAAATCTCGGGTATCTCTCTTCTCCATTACATATATTTATTCATTTCCTTTTTATATAATATTATTTTATATAAACCTTCTTCAAATTTTTCAAAAAGATTGCATACCTATAAGTATTCGAAGCAAAGAACTCGTACTGATAATGATATAAGAAAGGTACAAAATAATAAATTAATTTTTATTGCACATATAATTGCTTGCGTTTTATAGAAACAAGCGAGACGACCATGCCTGTTCAGGGCGTGATGTTACGAATTCCAGTCGCCATAATTTGGGTATTTTGTCGCCACCCCGGAAACCACCAAGGCTCGCTGAAAGCGCATTGTCTTCCGGTGAGAGTACAACAGGAGATAGCAGTCAACAAAGTCAGAACTCTCAAAGATCACAGAGATCTGTCGTATATCTTCATGCTGCTACAGGTAATTATTAACAATTGTCAAATGTGTTATAACAATTAAATATATAATACGTATTCAATGTTAAAAAGTTTGAAAATTTCAATAAGGAAATGTCCAAATTTATTTTGTAGCGTTAGAAAGTTCTTAAATTATTCTTCTTAAGAAAATAAAAATAATGAGTGGTCTGGCAATTCTTTCTTTTTGTAGCTATTTTATTTTTTGTATTAAATCTGGTCTTGATGGAGTAATAATCACGCATTATAAAACAATTACTTGAAATTTATTTTTATTCTTTATGAAGTCTTACATACTTACTAACATCACAAAAAAGATTCCATTTGCCTTACTATAAAAACTATCTTACTCAATCAATTATATCTTGTATATCAATATCTAAAACACGATATATTTTGTTATACTTTTGTTCAGTGGGCGAAATACCTGGTCCGAATGAGAGACGTAGAGCAGCGAGCAGGGAGGAATTAAATCGACCACTTCAATCACACACGAGAACGGTATCGAGAAGTGTCAGTGTTCTTGCACCTTGGAAGCCTAGACACTATAGAGAACCTTTCGAAATAAATTACGATCAACAACTGCATCCAAAACCGCTAGCGACTATGAGACGTAGACAGAGAAGTCGTGAAACGCTAAGTCGACGTGGAAAAGATATACGACGAAGCAAAGATAATCTCTCGAAAACCGGTAAAAACCAAATAAAGAATACCTAAGTATATAAAATGTGGATAGAAAATTCACGGAAATATTTTAAATTTTTGATGTAACAACTTTAACAAGTGTGAATTTGAATCTAAAATAATTGTGTTAAAGTAAAAACAAACTCTTATCTTTTATGTGGTTTTGTAAATAAATGAAAAAAGGTAAATATTTCATTTATGGAAGACTATTCTTTTATCCACATTTCATATGTGAAGAATCATGTATTAGAATAACGAATTAATGCACAATATTTATTACTGCAGGCACGATTAATCGTAGCACGTTGAAATCGAAAGACAAGCAGAAGGTGGATAGAACTGTTTCCACGGAATCGTTGGCCACCAAATCACGGAGCGCTAACTCAAAACCAGAATTAAGCAGGTCTACATCGGTTCCACGCGATCCGAATAAGAGCGCGGGTTGGTTTAAGCTGAAAAGTAAAAAATCCCGTACTTGAAGGGCGGGCCATTGATTAATGCTAGTCTTGAGTTTCATAAGTATGTAATTCGTAATCGTAAGGGATTAACGATAACACACTTGTCGATCCACCACCGTGCTCGCAAAGAACATAATTATAAACAAGTTATTCTATTACTTTATTATGTTTCTTCTAATGTACAATGAGAAATTCGCCTCAGATCGCAAACGGCTTAATGATTAAATAAGTAATTTTTATTAACCGAATAAAAGAAGTTGACAAGTTTCTGTTTGTTGTTTTAATATATAATCATTGTAACTACAATTAATAATGTAAATTTAATTATAATGTTGATTTGTGAACCATATTGCGCTTAAACTAATTTTGTAAACGAATTATATAGCCACATGCGGATTCGTGACAAAATGTAAAATTATCTGAATATGTACACACATTGTTAAAACATTATTTTCTAGTTGTTTCATTGACTGACACACTATCCTTTTGGATGATTGAATCTAAACTGGCAACAGAAGAGGACCAACAAAAAAGAGCACAACTGGAAGACACATACTTATCTAAAACATCAACTTTTATTTTAATGAAATCTTCACAACCTAATATTCCTTTCACAACACAGCCTTCTCTCTGCCAAATTTAACAAATTAAATTTGTTGCGTAAGATGAGAATGCATTCAGAATCAACACTACACTACTACCTTTTTTTCTTTTGTGGTTTATAAAAACGGAAGAAATTAATTTCATTTCACCGTGAATCAGAGTGCCATTTCCGTTTTTCTAAGTATCCATACACATTATTTCAATTGAAATCAAAATTTCTGAACATGCAAAGTATTTTCTTAATATATCGATTATATATTATTATTGTGAATAGATCAGTTCAATCTCATTTACATATACTAATTGTAAATATTTGTAATAATAATCTTTATTTCTAGCAATGATCTTTATATTTGCTTTCTTATGTTTCCACTTAATCTTTTTCTTTGACTATTAATTACCATATTTTACAATTTTTCAAATTAATTGTGAATATTTGATGTTAACAGTAAAACAAGACACTTTGAAAAAACTTATAGAATTTGATCTGTTTTACTGTAGTATGCTAATATTTCGTACAATGACGTGAATTTTATAATACATCTACTACAATATTTCTTCCTCTTTGGTGCTGTTCATTTGTCATGTATATATTGATGATTATAGTTCATATGTAAATATCATGAATATATAGACAATGTATCGATCCATCTATAAATTTATATTATCTATTAATATAATTATTTACTCCTTTATAAGTGTACGAAATAAAAATGTTAAATGTCGAAGGATTAAAGTCCCAGAATGAATTATATTTCGTGTGTAACACAGTTATTAATCTGAAATAAATAAATAAGCATAATACCAAATATTTTCAGTACTAAGAACAAATCAGTGTCATAAATTCCATGTATTTTATAATAGTATGTAACCCGTTATTTCTGATCTATATAATTATAAAATATATGATTATGTTCTCATCAACATAATTATAGCTATATAATTATTGTAATATAAATATTATTTTATTTAAGACAACAAAACAAATGAATCCTTTAAAAGTTTAATTGCTATTTACAACTAATAAAACATTCTAAAATGAAATGCTAAAAAGGTTAAAGCTGTATAGTATTGTCTATTTTATCCCAAGAGCAAAGGACTGTTCCAACCAAAATCAATATCATTCCCATATATGTATCTGAAAATTAATATAATTCACATAAATTCCATTATAAATGTTATTAAAAAATAGCAAATTATATACTAACTTTTGTGTATCTTTTCTTCACCCAAAATCCAACCAGTTATTGCCGTTATTACAAAAGTAAGAGAATTAGTGACTGGAATAGCCAGTGATATATCTACTTTATTCAAAGTTAAAAAATATAATACAGAACCACATTGATTAATGATAAATGGTATAATGTACTATAAAAATAAGAATAATTATTAAAATTATAGCACATCTGTATATTTCAGATAATAGAACTTTTAAATGAAACCTTTAAATTTGTAATAAGAAAAGCAAGTTCTTTAAAAAATTGGCAAAATTTAGAAGATGATTTCACGTTTTCTAAACCTTTAGCTCCTTTTTTAATAAATGGATTGGTTACACCCCACAAAAATGCCACAAGAATGAGGAATATAACAGAATCTATAAAATAAATTCAAAAACTAAACAAATTTTAACTTTATTATATATGTAATAGCTTGCTTAATAAAAACTTATTACTTTAATATATATTATGTAATTAATCTCTTATAATTAATCTCTATAATTAAACTCTTACCTAAAGACGATGACATTTCTATTATGTTTCAATATTTACTGAATATTAATTTATACATGCAAAGATATTTATATAAAAAGTTAATATTGTTATCGAATTTCAAAAAGGGTGATAGTGGCAGTAACAATGACAGATACTTATAACCTCAAACTATGAATACAATAAAGTTTGAAGGTTCGTCAGATCAGGGGGAATTAAGAGAAAAGATCGGATGTTAATAGAGAAAAGTAGCATAATTAGTGGACTAGTGACGTCGTTTCATGACTTATTAACTGCTATTAGCAATTTGCTATTATCTTCAAGCAGTAATAATATTTACATTCTTTAATTTAAGATAATTTCAAATATAATTCTTAGCAAAATTATATTAAAAATGTTTATATTATGATTATATGTTGTTATCGCAATACGCGTATCGTAAGTTGCGAGCACCATAACGTATTAATGTTGCCATTTGTTTTAACAGAGAGGAAACAGGAGTGCTCACACCTGTAGTTAGCCTAGTTATTTCACAGTACAGGTGCTGCACCATGCGGCCAAGTGCTGATATAAATACTCAACACAACAAATAGCCTGAAAAAAAACAAACTTAAACAGTGTATAATCTTTGAACCAATGCAATGGATTCTTGGTCTCCAAACCGTAATTGTTAGACTCAAAACCATTATATCTTGCCTCCATTTATCGAATATAGGAAACATTCGATAATTACATAAAACGATCCTCTGAATAATTGCACAGTGGTGCATTCGTTCCCAAAACAAGTGGCAGATTGCCCTGACATACCAAAAAAACTCGACGGTCCGCCGCGATCGAGTAGCATAATATGATTCAATGTCAGATATTGTTGAAACAATGTATCTAGGTACTAATTTAAAAGTAAAACTTTTTTTATTTTTGACTTTTTCAAAATTATACTTTTACTAACGTAACGTAAAAATTTTACATGGTCTTTCAAAACAAACATCGTTCAAAAATATATATAATAAATAATTTTCCCTTTCTTAGACAACTTACAATTAGTTTCATTACTGCGCGATTTTGTCATTCTCATACTTGTCTATCTTGGATAGAAAAGTAGATATGAACTTTTCCGTAGGACCGTACAATTAAATAGGTTCTTGTAGCGTGAAACTCAATAGGTTCTTGTCTATGCTAGTGTGCAACAAAACAGCAGATCCCTAACTTTAAGTTTAAATACGTAGGTTCCTGTATATGCTAAATTACAACCAAATAGGGAAGATGCCTAATTTTATAAGTTCTTGTGTATGCTAATTTTAGTTAAACTCAGCACTTAGCCCCATGGTGTAGCACATGTACTGTGAAACAACTGGGCTAACTACAGGCGTGAGCACTCCCGTTCGCTCTCTAGTTTTAATGTTCCGTCTTTTGCTTTCATACAAGATGTATCATTGACAAGCATGGACATAAGAATATATGTTGTTTACAAAGATACATGAAATGAGATTATGATACTGCGTCATGACTGTATCTCACAAGAATCGTTGTATAAAAATGCTTTCATTGTTGTACATGACATATATATATATATTCAGTATATGTATGTAAACTCCCTATAGTTCAAGTGTGGAAGGACAGAGGGACTTTCTTTATTTTACGGACAGCAATTTTGCAAGATAGTCATTTCCCAAACGGACAGAGAAGAACGTTAGAAATAGACAAGACCATAAGAGAAGAAATTATTATTTCAAACATTGAAGATTGACGGAGAAAAATCGGTAACTCAGGACGTTGAAAATCGATTCTCGATTTTCAGGTAGACCGTGTACAGAACTTTGTTATTTATTGTTATTAATTGTTGTTTACCTCTGTATTTTATTTAAGTATTATTACAATAAACTCGATTTATAGACTTTCAGATTCGATCACCTAAATTACCCCGAGATTTACGTTCTTACATGTATATATGTATATCGTATGCATCTCTGTACGAAACGGTTTTACTATTCATATAACTATTTTATGACATAAATGAGATAACGTAACGAGATAAGATGTGTAAACATCTTTTTGATATGAAATAATCGATTATAAAAAGATACCTGTTTCTTTGAAACTAATTTCAGAAATTTATAATAGTCCTAAATCCTTAGTCCTAGTCCTTAATAATCCTTTCCATTTAATTCATGTTAAGTAAATTAAGCGAAATAGTAAAATAGAAAAAATATTTTACACGAGATACAGGGTAGACCAATTTTATGGAACTTTGTGCCCCATGTTCTGAAATGTAAAACTCGACCGTGTAAAAAATCAAAGGTTTTGCTATACCCTGTACGATTTATAGTAGTGAATTTTGGAATTATTTTTAATCCTACTATGTACCGAAGTTGGTAAAGTCAACAGAAATAGAAATGTGATTGTTGTACATAATATAAAATGTCATTTTGCCAAATTTGAATTTTACAAATCATTTCTAGCATCGAAGCATTTTTTTTTAAATAAGAAATTTACTATAACATACGTATGTTTAGTTTAAGCAAATTATATATTTCACAACTTAAAAATATATCTGCATTTTAGAAAATTGGTAATTTGTGAAAAAATAGACAAAATGAGTGAATCTATATAGTAGCAAAATATCTAGTAGTAGCAAAGCTGGTAGTAGATATAATAATAACTGAATATACTTAGTACTTACATAGTTAGGTGCTTGTACTACGTTTTCAAAACGATGTAATGACAGTTTTGTCGAAAGGAAGATTCTAATCAACTTTTTAATAATGAAAAGTTATTAATATCTGATAACATTAAAGAACATTTTAATCATATATAAAACTAATACTATTACAAAAAGGTAAATATTATTGTTTTATGTTTTCTATTCTTATATGTAAAAATATAACCTAACTTAAAAAGAAATTTTTTCAGCTAAAAAAATGACTACAAAAATTGAAGATGTAGATAATAATTTACCACTTCCCTCTGAAAATATGCCTAAATGTTGGAATGAAGAAGAAAGGATCAGTGCTTTGTTTTCCCCTTTTCGAACTAAATCTGCTAATCCACAAGATTGGGTATCGAAATATAAATTTTGGCAAAATTTAATATATGAATGGTTAAAATACACTAAGAGAAATAGCTTTTCTATTGCAGATTTAAATGCTGCTTTTAGAAGGAAAGGTTGTACACCACTTTGTTTAATAACCGTTGTTGAAGAATTACACAGGTAATATTATCTTGATGAATTATAAAAAAAAAAAAATAAGAACAATTTACATTGAAGATTAATCTATATAATGTTACAGGAATAATGAAATAATTCCAGAAACTGAATTTTTGAAGGAACCTTGTGAATCATGGACTGCATGGTCAATTGATACATTTGTGAAAAAACCACTTGTATGGTCATTTTCAAAAGTTAGAAGTTATGTTGTTAATAATGAAATTAACAAAGAAACTAGATATATACATTTACAAATCATTAAAGAATTTGGAGATGTTATATTTTCTATTTTAGAAAGAAAGAAAGAAAGTATTCTTATATCATTTTCTGAACTAGTAAAAAGTTGTAAATCTGACATAGATAAAAATATATTAGATAATACCATAATGTTAATCTTAATATGGTTGATGCGTGAAAAAAAGGTGATTTTTAGAAATAATGAAAATCAAAGTGAATTATTGATTAAAATCGCTGCACATTCATCAGATAGTATAACAGAAATTGAAGAAGGCTTATACAAGTTAATGAAACAAGAAAATATACTTGTAAAAGAAATAGAACTTATGGAAGAAGAAAAAATTAATATTATTAGTGAAGCTAAGTCATATTTAACTAAAGGTTTACGGCAGGTAGCAAGAACATATTTGAGAAAAAAGAAAGAATTGGAAAATATTATTGAAAAGCGAGTTCAAACACTTAACAATATTCAAAGCCTTATAACAAGTATTCAGAATACTCACACAAATACTACTGTGCTATCAGCTTACAAAATTGGATCAGATGTATTAAAAAAACTTAACAAGAGTTGTTTATCAAAATCTAATGTTAAAGATATTGTAGATGATCTGTCAGAAGTGAGTAAGTTTTGAAACTAAGCAGTTAATTTTTAGTTTTCTTATATTAAAATATTTATGTTGATCAAAATTGCAGGCTTTGGAAGAGCAAAAGGAAGTACAGTGTATATTATCAGAGTCTCTTGAAAATGATGATTCGAATATTGATTTAGAAAAGGAATTGGCAGAATTAATGGAACTTGATGAAAATATTTTGCCTTCAGTACTAAATACTAAATTAAGTTCTACCACAGATGAACTTCAAAAGAACTTAAAAAACTTATATGTTGAAGGTAAAATATTTATATTAGATTTTTTTGTATTCTAATGTTATATTAGTTATATTATTAACTTCTAATATTATGTTTAATATTATATTTTTTAAATAGAAGCTACTGTGTCCCAAGTATCATCTAAATTACCAAAAAGGGTTAACAACAAAAAGATATCAAAACAATATGAATGTGTGTAAATATAAATAAAATATGGATATCACCAAATTCTGTTTAGAATGGTTTGTCTTTCTGTGACAAGTACAGTAGTAATTATAGTACTTGTGTGTGTGTGTGTGTGTGTGTGTGTGTGTGTGTGTGTGTGTGTGTGTGTGTGTGTTTCATAATAGTATCGTATATTGTATAACCAAGGTCTTATATAAATGTTATGTTTGTAACATAAAAAATAATAATAAGTTTAAATATAATATTAGTTGCATTTTTATAAAAGTATATAATCTATTTTGTATAAATTAAAAAAATATTATTTAAAGTTTATGTATCAAAAGACTTTATATATTCATACATTTTTAACATGTAAATTACCTTATACATTTTTTAATAAATATACTTGAAATATTGTATAATTTTGTATCTTCATTGTATGGCTTTGTACATTAGTATAAAAAATATATATTATCATAGATCATTCTCTAAAAGATTCATCAACATGTTCTATGTACAAAGAAAGGTAAACAGTACTTTAAATCTCAGTTACGTTAGTATATTTCATTAGAGATAGAGTATAAGCAATGGTGAACATTTCATTATGTAGAACACACAGGCAGTAATAATTGTTGGTCTATCGACAAAATAATATCATGAATCCATAACAAATGATTGGAAACTTGAGTATATAAAGAATATGTATCACTGTTACATGTTGTAGACCCTCCTGTTGTTTTACTAACAGTAACACTAACAATACCTTTTAAGTACCACAATGTATTGCTACTAAAAATCAATCCACCTCCACTGTCACCATTACAAACTGAAGACCCTGTGATTTACATATTTTTGATCAATTTTAATATAAAATAAACAATGTTCTATAATTTTATATTAAATTTTAGAAAGAAAAACAATAATATTATACTAACCATTTACGTAACCTGCACAAAACTTATCATTTGTAATAAGTACTTGTCCTGTCTCAGGAACAACACTTGAATGTTTACACATACTATAAGAAACATATGGCACTGTAATTTGTTGTAACATTCCACTAAATTCTCCTGAAGCAGTCTTTCCAAATCCTGCGACTTTTCCATACATTCCATTTTCTAATTTAATCTCATCCTTCGAATCTAAACATATAGGTACTAATGTGTTTGACAATGTAAGTGGTGGTGTAACTTCCAATATAGCTATGTCATTTTCATAATTTCCGCTAAGTCCTCTGTATCTATCACAATGATAGTATATATGTTTTACCTGAAATATATGTAAAGAACATGATTATTATAATAGTTATAGAAATTTGAAACACTAAAAATAATAAATATAGATACCTTTGCTTTCTTCACCGTTATATTATTATGTAAAAGAGAATCATAATCTTTAAAAATATTGCCTGTAACTATGTAAAATTTTGAAGCATCATCTAGTTTTTGAGCCACTTCATCATAAACACAATGCGCTGCTGTAATTAGAAGTCTTTCATGAATAATAGTTGCACCACAAATAAAGTTTTTTGGTGCAGAAGGATTCTCCGCCCTATAGAGTGTAGCATGCCACGGAAATTCAGAAATATTAGCTGGAGCTCCATGTACAATAGTTGGTGTATAGTGTACAGGTAGAAGACCACATGCTAAAATATATATTTGTATCATTCCATTAAAGATAAATAATTATTATTATATAAATTTGAATGGTAGCAAGCAATATTCAAAATATTAATAAATTTGCATTACAAAATCTTTAATTTTATTATAATGTATATCATAAGCATTACTATAACATTATATAAATTCCACTGAATATACATAAATATGATTAATATGTGCGATTTATCTCACACAGATTATAATACAATATATACTTTATATATATAATAATACTTTCTTTTAAATTAAAGCTTTCATTATGACGCATTGAAATAATATATTAATTCATAATTATAATACTGTATAAAATTATTTTATATTATATTTTTAGTATTGAATCCAGACTTTTAACAACATTTTTTCCTATGTCAAATCAATGTCTGGATCATTATTTTTCTCTTTATTTGTATAAATAACAATTTTATCATCAAAAACTTCTATAAACGCAGAGTAATTCCTTTGTACATCAGTTTGTAATAAAACAGAAGAATTATTAATATAAATATTTATCATTAGCGGACCTGGAATGCACTGTATTGGATTTGGGCTCCATTCACCATTTTTATTACATGTAACTCGTGATGATGCAAAGTTTGTCTGTTCTTTATAACCATTACGACAGAATAATATTGCTTCTGTTCCAGGAACAGGATTTGAACATGGTGTATATCCACCATTGTATCTACAACTAACACCTGTAGAAGCTGATTCTAATCCTTTACAACGTATTTCTGTAAAACACAAGTATATTTCAATAATATCTTTTTACTATTTAATAATATTAGTTTATAATTTTGTTTTTCATACCTTTGCATTCTGGTATATTTACCCATTGACCTTGCAAACTACAAAATGGACGAGTATCTTTACTTAATTTATAACCAGGATTGCATTTGTATATTAATTCTTGTCCTGGTTCTAACCGTGTGCCTTGTGCAATATCACAATCATTACATACTTGACCAGCTTGTACATTACAGCAATATGATTTGTGTAATTTCCAATAACCGTTTTCTGGTTTTGGCGGTACAATACAAAATTTGGAACTAGTAGGAGGTATTGGACGCTGTGTTATAGGAAGTGGAGGAGGAGTTGAAGTCATTCCTGTAGTATATTTGCATTTCACAGGATCTTCATCAGAACCATCTGCACAGTTTTTAATTCCATTGCATTTTAAATCACCATCAATACAGGCACCATAAGCACAACGAAAAGAGAAATTTGGACAGCTATAAATATGTAAAAATAGAGTTATACCATATAAGTTAGTTAATAAATTAATTTTGACTATTTCTACAGAAATAAAGTAATTATAATGCAAGTAAAACTGTAACGTAGTTCAGAGATATTTAAACAGCATTAAATTTATGACCATTTTTCTTCAATCTTGCAACTTACATGATTGAACCACATTGCACATATGTTTCATCTGAATTATCTGCACAGTCTGTTTTACCATCACATAGACTACTTTTATTAATGCATTGTCCATTAGCGCATTTGAATTGATCTTTCCCACACGATGCAGATGAAGACACATTGGATGAAATGCCTGTACATCTAGACAATGTTTCATCGCTATTGTCAATACAGTCTTGTATTCCATTGCAAGTTACATCTCCATCTACACATGCACCATAAGAACATCGAAATGCATAATTTGGGCATATGATTTCAGGTTTAGTACACTCTACAACTGTTTCATCAGAGCTATCTTTACAATCTGCCTGTCCATCACATAATAATTCACTCTTTATGCAGTCTCCATTGTTACATTGAAATTTTTCTATACTATAAAATAGACATTAATGAATTTTGTTATAAATTCGTGAAATATAAGTTTGGTAATGAATATTATTACTTTCATATTAATTTCATATTAATGGCGTAAATAAAAAGATATATTAACTTACCCACATTGTGTATATCCATGTTTCATCAAACCTATAAAATAAATAAACTATATATTTTACGCTTCAAATTCTTTATTTTACTTTATTTTAAACCTATAATTTGTACATTAAGCTATAAAGAATATATATCGTATATCCTTCTGCAAGAAATTGTTTATAATTTCGAATAACAATAATAATACAATTACAAAAAAACAATAAATTTCACTCCATGATAATATGCTTTATATTATAACATGTATTGCAGACATACTTATTATCTATGGTTGGGATATATAAAAATTTGTCAGAGTTCAAGGTCACTACTAAACTAGTTTAGTACAAAAAAACACAATTTACTTACTGAATATAATTGTTAAAATGATAATTGTCGTATTTTTCATAATAATAAAGAAAATTGCTGGGAAGATTCCTTTAGCTTCTTTAATGGTAAATTCTTTCAATCACTAATCCTAAATCAATCTGGAATAACCCGTTTGAGGCAACAAGTATTCTTATCTGTTTGTGTGTATGTTTGTGAGGGGAAATACGCGGATGTATATTCACTTTATCCTCATCTGAAGATCATACGTTAAAGCGAGACAGAAATAACATATAACTAATATTTCATACACTTGGAATATACAAGAAAAATCAAAATAATTACAATTATAGACATACATATAGTAAGCATAGATAATCTGTTACAACAATTTTTTTTTAAATTAATGATAAATGAATATATTCTATAATTAAATAAATTTTTTTAGATTTTTTATATATTTGTAATAATATTAGTTTAAAAAATAGTTAAAAATAGTTATATTGACAAATATATATAATATACTTTTGATAAAGAAATACAATGATCTTATGATATATATTCACACTGTACTACACATTCTTTAACTGCAAATCTCTTTGGTGTTAGGAAAGATGCCAACCAATGTAACATTCTACATTACACTTGTCAAGGCAAATATTTTTATTAAAGTATTCTGTAATTTAAAAAATGTTCAAATATGTAATTTTAAAAATATCAATTACTCTGTAAATTATTACATTAAAAAAGGATACACTTTTTCTGATATTTCCTCGTCTATTATATCCTGTAAAATGCATTCTTTATAAAATTTTTCAACATCTTCATTACATTCATGCCATTCTAATGTTTTGTGAAATCCATCTTTTCCAAATCTTTCATTATAATGTTCATAATGTACCTAAATAAAAGAAGATCTTAATTAAATAATTCTATTTCATATTTGAAACTAATTAAAATTAAAATATCTTACAAAATGTAAACTTAGTCCTAAACCTGGTGCAATAGGGATGTCAATTTTTTCTAATGAAAATGCATCTTTGACAATATCACTTGTCACAATATTTCTACAAATCCCTATAACTAAAGATACCATTTTTCTAATTTGATGTAACATAAAACTTTGTCCTTTTATTTCCAATACTGCAAATTCCATATTATTTGCAATAAATGTTTCAACACAATGAAAGTGTATTATATAACGCTTGGCTCTTGGATCTAATGGTTTTCTAAGAGAAAATGATATAATAAGTAGATAATATACTAAGATTTTATCATACAAAATAACTTACGTTTTTGATGTAAAATTATGAAAATTATGTGTGCCTTCTAACAATTTCAAAATTTCATTTAGCTTATCAAGCATTTCTGGAGTCAATCGGAATTCATAATATGGCTTTCCATCTATCATAGACAGTTGTTTAAGTCGTTGTTCTTCATCTATTTCTTCCTCTTTGTCAACTTGTAAAAATTTTGGATCTTCTGGAGCCAAAGCAAATGTAGGAAGAACATATCTGTATGTTCTAGCATCGCATTTATTTTTACTATTAAAAGTTTTTGTTACCCTCTTTACATCAAATACTCTGATGTCCTTTGGAAGGTACTCATTTATATCTTCTTTGTTTACATGATCAGCTATATTATTAGTTAATGACGTTAATTGTTATTTTAATTAATATCATTCACAATTATGGCTACTTTATTCATATAACTATAAAATAAATAATATAATACTTACGCAGTTGTAGAGAAACAACTTGCCTAACTGCTGATACACCTTTATCTGTACGTGCAGCTCTTTGAAATTTAATTTCTCTCACATCTTCAAATTGTTCTTCCGTAATAAAATTTGCTTTCAACAAAGCAGATAATAAACTTTCTTCAATAGTTTTCGTACCACGATTAATTTGCATACCAAAATAATTTCTGCCAAGGTAACCTAACATTATCACAAAGTTTTTCCTTTTAAGGTTGTTTTTTCTTTGTACTACATCTTCAGTTAGTTCTACCTTTGGTGCTTTTATTACCATTTCATAATTTTCATCAATCATTTGTCTTTTATTCGTTCGTTCAACAATAGTCTCATCTTGTTTAATGCTGTCAACTTTGACTGACATGTTTTTATAAAAGATATTAACTAAAATTAAATATACATAATTAACATAATGTACATATATATAAGAATAACAAAATAATTTAAAATATTAATATTAAACAATTATTTGACTCAATAGGTACCACTCATGGTTTATTATAATGCTTTTTAATAATTTTGAAATAATTGTTCTATATTTTCATTCAATATATCTTTATTTTATTTTAAGTGTTTTATATGCATATACACGTATATGTTATGTTAATGAACTTACCGTATTGTAATCTTATAAAAAAGAAAAATGTTAAATTATTTCTAATATTATACTGTTTGCCACAAAACATTTGAACTATTAAATTAATTTTTAGAAACAATACATAAAATTTTTAAATTCTTCAGTGTTTTTGAGATACACCTTTATAGAGTTATAACCTATAAAGTAAAACATTGTTGTATATAATTTTAATTATCTCTATAATTTATATATATTATACAAACAGAACATTCACGAACCGTATATAATTTACAGAAATTGTATAATTAGTAAATATATAAAAGTATTATAGATTTTTTCCACAACCATTATTATCATAATTTCATGCACCCGAAACTATAGAAACTATAGAAATTTTAACTTTCCAATAAGTACAAATATATGACATTTCAAATGCATTTAAAGGAAACATTTTTCAGTAACTTTTGCTTTCTCGTTTATTTAATTTTATTTGTGCCTAAATCAGTTGCGGAATATATGTAATTTTAAACAATTAAGTGAAGTTTTAACAAACATATTACATTATTTCTTAAATATATCTTTGCTTACGATGTAGATTTTTACACGCATTCACTAAAGATTCAAAATACTATCAAATTTTAATAATTATATTTGGGGAAAAGGAAGTGGAAATTAAAAATAAGTACAACGAGTTTAATAAATTCATTCCGCATTAACTTAAATAAAAAAGACATAAAATATATTGAGAAAGTGATCTTATGTCTTATAGCATTTTATATGCTAAATTTTACAGAATTAAAGTATCCTTTTAATTAATCGTTTTCAAAAACAAATATTTTTTTACGCAAAATAAAAAAGGCATCTATTGTAGTATACAAAAATATATAACTCAGTTTAAATTGATTTTTAAATTTTTGAAATGCCTTAACTTCCGGAATAGTCATATGAATGTAATTCCTAAATTTGGCACTTTAAATAACAAAACTTCTAATTTTTTGTGTGATCAGTATTTCAGAACATATGACATGAATTTTTTGCGATGATAGATCAATTCTGTATTTAATCAATGTTTGTACCAATCACATTTATGCATGTATCGTATACTTACCATTAGTAGCTAACTCGTTTTATTTCAGAGCGCGCTAATATCGTATTCTTGCATCATATACTTAAAGATGATCACAGTTGCAAACGGGTTAGGTTAGAGCTACAAATACATTTACAGCTAATTTCAGTATGTGTTCACGTATGCAATGATAGTTTGCGATACGAATTTTGTAATCATCGATTCGACAAGAAATTTTTTTATTGCAACGGCGAACTTATTGGTTATAGCGTGTGTCATGTGGATCTTTATTATTCATATTGCTAATGCAACATAATTTTAAGTGATAGTCGATCATAAAACGACCTTTGTGGAGACCCAGTGTGCATGCGCTACGTACACTCAATCGAGGCAGTGGTGTTACTTTACCTAAGGCATATGACGGACGTTAACAGTTTCCTTTTTACTTTAAGTATAAATTGGCAGCAAGAACTGGCCAGATGAAGGTAATTTATCTGGTAAAATACTAAATATTTCGAGCATCGATGACCTCAAATGCTAAATAATTGCTGAGGTTAAAATTCGCGTGTTTCAGGGTGAATCTAATTGCTTCTATGGTGCTTTGTTTATTATTATTGTAAATCGTGCATATTTTAATTTCAATCGTCTTTTTTAAATTTTCTATGATTAATCATTAATTGCATCGTCACGTTTTTATAAGAAGCATTTTACATTTATTTTCATACTCCTCGGCGTTCTGAAAAAGTATTTAAGTGGGCGGTGTTCCATTTCATAAAAAAGAACAACAAAAAAATACGAAAAAATGTTTGTTAACTGTCAAAAAATTCTATCATTGTTATATAATTTATTTTTTTATATTATGAGTCAAATATATCATTTTTTCCACTGTATATTTTTATTTCACAAGAATACTTGATATTATACCGTTCAATTATTTTTATAAAATATTCCCATTCTAATTTAAATAAGTTTTTAATACATCTATGTATATACAATTGTTTTAATAACACACAGACATACACACGCACACGCACGCATATGTTAGATTAATATACAGATTAATATATAAGATTAATATATTAGTGCACAAGATTAATATATGTATAATGATTGAATCAGTTGAAATTAAAAAAGAAGTACATTTCATTGTATGATACAATATAGATAATGTCAGATGATGATGGTGCATTGGACTCAATGGATACAGAAGAAGATATTTTTTCTCCAAGAAACCGTAGCCTGGGCTCTAATGCCAGAAGGGTTAAAAGTTTACGTACTTTGCGATCACATTCAAATTCTACTTCTCATATATCTATGAATAACTTAAGTGTGCGCCGTAGTACACGTCATAGAATGCAAACATATGATAATCTTAATACTAGCTGGATTTTAGGTAAAGCATATCTTAAAATCATATTTGATTCTATATGAAATATATATCAATTACATTTAATCTTTTTAAATCACATCAAGAAAGTTATTGAATATTATGTAACATAAAGTTTATCTTTTAAATAACATTCTAGATAAAATAGTTGTTAGACAAGTAAAAATTCTTGTTATGTGAAGGTTTTTTTAGTATTTCTAATGTATTTTAGGTACACAAACATTGAAAGGTTATCCTATGTTTCAACAACATGGTTCTTCATCTGATAAAGAAATGGGGGATGAAGTTCCTGAAAGAAAACATGATGTTAGGGAGCGTATGCCTCTTAGATCACGTGAAAATCATCCTCCAAATAAAAGTTCAAGACATATTAGAGAAAGAACAGAACATGACAGACAAAATAATAGAGAGCTTAGAGGAAGAGGTGATCGTGATCTTAGAGAAAAAACAGAGCAAGACAAAGATATTAGAGATCTTAAGGATAGGCAAGAAAGGGAAAGAACAGATAGAGAACATAAAGATAAAATGGAAACCAGAAGTAAATCTAACGAAGAAAAGGATTTAAGGTAAATATTCATTAAAATAATTTATAAAGCTAAAATGTGATTAAATCTTTATTAAATTAACCTATGTATAGAACAAGGAAATCTGATAGTCCAAGTAGACTTAGAGAAGGACCTGCTACAAGACTTGGTGGAAACTTAAATGAAAAGGATGTGAAGCCTAAAGTAGAACGTGTTGAAGCTGATGAAGATAGCTCACAAGAAAGTGAAAAAGCGGAAAATAATGATAACTCTGAAAATGAAGATGTAAGTAACTTTTTGTAATTTTTTTAGATGAGCAATTATATTCTAATTTTTAATATAGTGTAATAAAATAAGAATATTGTTTTATCATTTGTACATTGACTAGTACATGTATAAAATAATGTTGAATCAATGAGGAAAATTATTCATTAAAAGGAGGAAAATTATTAGAACATAATAAGAAGATAAAAATTACTTATGTTATTGACAGGGCTATGAAGATATGTATACCCGTATTAAACGAACTAGAAGGACAGCACAACGGCAATTACCAAGGGGTAAGAAACTTACAGGTTCGATGTTTCTGTTTGACATAAACATGCAGCTATGACTAAAGACGTTTTTCTATATTATTTCTAATTTAATATTTTTATAGTTGTAGATAGTGATTTGAGTGAATCTTCCGATTCTCCTGGTCCTAGAAAGTATAGTTTACGTCAGAAAAAACCAGCTGTAGATAGATTTCAAGCTAATGTAGAACCAGTTCGACGATCTATAAAGGCACTTAGAAGTGTTCTTAGTAACTCCATGAGAAGGCGTAAACATAGAAGCAAAAGTACAAGCTCTAGTGATTCCAGTGATTCAGAACCTCAACGTTATGATAAGAAGAAAAGTAAAAAAGCAAGGTAAAAAGAAAATTAAGGAAATATTTTGCTAAATTGGAGATAATCATACAAGTTATTCTTCAAGTAAAATCATGTTATTGTAGGCAATCAGCAATACCTCAAGGTGGACCACCTGATCGTAAAGCAGATATAAATCCAATTACTTTAGATACTAATATTAGATTTAATGATGTTGGAGGCTTAGAATCACATATTCACTGTCTTAAAGAAATGGTTGTTTTTCCTATGATGTATCCAGATGTTTTTGAACGTTTTCATATTACCCCACCAAAAGGAGTATTATTTCATGGTCCACCAGGTATATCTTGTATACATCTATATTTATTATTATATATTTGTAATTACATTAGCTATATTAAAAGTAACACATTGCGATTATTAATACATCTTTATTTATTCATCTAGGAACTGGTAAAACGTTGATAGCTAGAGCATTGGCAAATGAATGTAGTCAAGGCAGTAGAAAAATGTCGTTCTTTATGAGAAAGGGTGCAGATTGTCTATCAAAGTGGGTTGGAGAATCCGAACGCCAGTTGCGATTGTTATTTGAGCAGGCTCAACAAATGAAACCGTCCATAATATTTTTTGATGAAATAGATGGCCTTGCACCTGTTCGAAGTACGAAACAGGATCAAATCCATGCTAGTATTGTATCTACTCTTTTGGCGCTTATGGATGGCCTCAGTGATAGGGGAGAGGTTAATTATTTTATTTTTGAAAATATGTTTAAGCGCTTATCAAATATTTATGATTGATTCCCATTCTTTTTATTGATAATAGGTAATAGTTATTGGAGCAACAAATAGAATAGATGCTATTGATCCAGCATTACGCAGGCCAGGTCGTTTCGATCGGGAATTATTTTTTCCCTTGCCTGCTATGAAAGAAAGACTAGAGATATTAAAAATTCACGTTAGTAAATGGAAAAATCCCCCACCTGATCAATTGTTAGAGGTATTAGCTGAAAAAGCAACAGGTTATTGTGGCTCAGACTTGAGAGCTTTATGCACTGAAGCAGTTTTGCAAGGATTGCGAAGAACTTATCCGCAAATATATATAACAAATAATAGGTTACTTTTAGATCCTGAACGAATTGAAGTATGTTATTATTATTTGATAACATATATCTATTAAATAAATATAACAAGATTATACATGTTTTTATAGGTGAAAAAACGGGATTTTCTACAAGCTAGTTCCATTCTTGTACCATCATCACAAAGAGTGTCACCTTGTGCTAGAAGAAAATTACAACTTTTCATGGAACCCTTATTAGAACCTTTATTGGAAGAATTACTTAACTCAATAAAAGGAATATTTCCACAAGGAGTTAATTCTGCTATGGCAAAGTAACAAAATTTTAAGAATAACTACTTTACTGTTAAATTTACCTTTTTTTTTATTTAATATTACTGTCTTAAATATCCTAGAGTGAAAATTACCAAAGGAATTCATCGACCAAGGCTATTAATTTCTGGTGGGAATTTGTCTGAAGGTCAAGGACCACATTTGGCACAAGCATTATTATATCATATGGAACATCTACCAATTCAAACATTAGATGTTAGCACTCTTTTTGCAGAAAGTGGACGATCGCCGGAAGAAACCTGCGTTCAGGTTAGTTAACAATAATAAAAGGAAATGTGCATTATTAGTAAATTATAATTGGAAATATTTTATACAATTTTAAATAATATAGGTGTTTAACGAAGCTGCCAGGAATGTACCGTCCATAATTTATATTCGGTCGATTGATCAGTGGTGGCCACTTGTACCTGAAACTGTAAAAGCAGTTTTTTTATGTCGTATTGCAGCACTTGATCCTTCTTTGCCCATTTTAATTTTAGCGACAAGTGATAGAACATATCAGGATCTTCCTACTCAACTTCAAAGTCTGTTTAGCGAACTTCGTAGTGAAGTTTATTCTATGAAAACACCAACAGCAGAGCAAAGATCCAAATTCTTCCGACCTATTTTCATGGTTCAGAGCTTGAAGCCACCGAAAATAAAAGATGACAAAGTAGAAGTTCTAGAGGAGCTTCCTTTAGCACCAGATCCTTTACCAAAGAAATTAACGGAAGAGGAAAAGAAAATAATATATGAAAAAGAAGAAGTTTCGTTAAGAGAATTAAGAATTTTCTTGAGGGAAATTTGTGCAAAACTTGCAAGAAATAGACAGTAAATATCTTCATATTGTAACTTTTTGTTTATAAGGTGAAAATTAATATCAAATACTTTCATTGCAGATTTTTCATGTTTACAAAACCAGTAGATACGGAAGAAGTACCAGATTATAACATGATAATAAAACAACCTATGGATTTAGAAACCATGATGACAAAAATCGATATGCATTGTTACCTTTGTGCTCGAGATTTTCTTGATGATATAGATCTCATTTGTAAAAATGCTTTGGAATATAATCCTGACAGGTCAGTGGGTACAGTATATAACATTTGTTTCATCAAATCCCTAACCAAATCTTATAACATTATATACTTCAATATTATAATATAAATACGGAAGCATTTGATATGTTTTGACTACTCTGTTTTCTTCATAAATTATTCAAAAAGAATGTTATACAGATATTATTTTTTATTATTACTTAATCTCCTACTTTTTTATCATTGTACATACAATTATAAATAATATAAATAATGGAGTTAAAGTTGATACTGACATTCATGTTGTGTGTTTTCATGTCAGCTTACGCGATAGGCCTTCCCTTGGAATATTAAAGAGGTAGTTCAGATATTCCTGTTTATCCATTACTGTTGCTGCTCCGTAGTTAAGGTGGCTTTCAATTGCTGGCATATATTTTATTAATTATTTATATATGATACATTATATGAAGAAAATTGTATTATTGAAAGCCACTCATATTAGTTCATGTTGCTTTTCGATATATTTCTTTATAACATTAATATGTATATATTATATGATACACATATATTACGTAACGTTCTTTCACAGAGATCCGGCTGACAAGTTGATAAGACACCGTGCATGCTCTCTTCGTGATAATGCATACGCATTAATAAAAGCAGAATTGGATTCCGACTTTGAGGATAAATGTCGTGAAATTTCAAAGAATCGTAAAATTATTGAAAGTACGTCTAACAACGAGGTAGAAAATAAGAATCAGTCAAAAGCAGAGCAATCCACGTCTGCAACAGAACGAACAGATAAAAAAGACACTGCGAGTCCTAGTCATTCCTTGATTGTAAATGGAAGAAGATATAATAATTCTAGAAAACGTAGAATACCAGCTTGGGCACGGGGCTATGTAAAGAAAGTTCATAAAAAGAAGAAAATCGCATTTGATGAAAATGTAACTGTATCTGATGACAAAGTATGTTTAACCAATGAAACAGCAAGTATAGATTTGGAAAAATTCCAAGAATTTGAAACTGAAGCAAACAGTGTTTTGAATGGTCATGTACCTCTGTTTGATAATTCTGATTCTGAAAACGATTCACAAAATGAAAGTTCAAAAGACATGCAAGGAATTCAAAGCAATAATGTCAGTGATCAGCATATTGACGAAATTGAAAATATGGATATATGCTTTACGGAAGAAGAGAAGAATGCGGAAAATAGTGCATCTAATTCATCGTCTAGACGAGAAAGTATAGATGAATTATCGTTTGCTATTGAAAGTGACTCTAGTCCAGCCAAATTTGAAGAAAACGAAAAGCTTGTAGTAGATAGGAATGAATTGGAGAATGCATGGCAAACCACTGTTGAAATTACGAAGGATTTTCCTGTAGAAGTACTATGTGACATTTATGTGCAACTGAGTCGATGTGTAGGAAAATATGCTCAGAGCTACGATAGAAAATCACTGCCAAAGGTAAATATATTTTATTTAACCAAATTTGTTATATTTATTCATTTTTCAATATCATGTAATATCATTTCCCTATTTGATTAATTATTCTAACATTCACATCTGTTATTAAATGATATCAAGCAAATTATTATTTGTTTCTTATTGAATCTTATTGTTGTGTATGACTTTCCAATAGAATAATGTAATGTAGAGAGAGAATAATTTTTTTTATGTAGTATAAAGTATCTTATAATTCATAATGTGTATAGGACTTGCTCAAGGAAGTGAAAAGATTTGAAGAGTTCAAGACAATGTACGAGAAAGTTCATCATGTCGCTAATCAAACCGACATATTATAAGTCATATGCTACCTTTAGTATCATTATAACAAAATTTTTGTACATTTACGCTAAACAAAGATTATCAATTAATGTTAAATCACATGATCATTTAAAACAGTACATTTTTTCATTTCAATATTTACAGTTACTGATAATTAATAAAAGGAAGAAAGTAACATTAATATTATATAGATATATATATGAAGAAAAACCGAAATGGTGCATTCAAATTTCAGTTTTTAAAGACATGGTGAAGTATAACTGTGCGTTAATTTTACAAGGAAAAAAATGATTGTTATACATGAAACTAAAAGGATACGATTTTAATCATTTATCTCTCAGTATCTAAATGTAAAATGATAAATTATTATAATAATATTGGCTTTTATTAACTATAATTATTAGTGGTTGACATAATATATCTCATAGTAAAAAATTTTGATATCAAACTTAGATATCACTTCAATAATCATACATGATTCTCAGTTAATTATAAATTTTTGCATAAAAATTGGTATAAAAATGCAATAAAAGAAATTAGTTAGAAAACTACAAATAATTTGTTTTTCGTGCAAGTTGATTTTAAAGGGATACTTGTGAAATAATTTTTGCGTTAATGTATAGTACTTCATGCTTCAAAGAAGTATATTTCTTCGTAATAACAAAATTTTGCAAATGGTGGTTATACAAAGATGATGGTAATTTAATATAATATGTACTTAACTATAGTTTTTTACATGTGGTACTTGGCAGTACATTATATCAAATTATTTTTTTGTATCTGCATATAGTAGAATCATAACAGATCTTGATAAAATACCTTATAGATTCATTATATGCGCCAGTTATTACTTTGGATTTTTACAGATTTTTACATAATTTTTATAAAAAGTACTTTAAACATAGACATATCTTGACATATAGGTTCCAACATGCTTATGTAAGGTCATATGTGCTCTATTTTTAAAAAGAAATCATTTAGTAAAGTAATACTCAATATAAAAATGTCTAGGTTTTAAATTTAAATTCAGTAATTTTAAATAATTTTTTTACTGTTTCATTAGATGTTATTAATTAATCATTAAAACAATGAGAACTTAAAAACAAATTTCATAAATTGTAAAACATGTAAATACATTCCAAATTTTATGAGCAATATTACATATTGCATAATTAAATATTTTTGGCATGTACATAATTCATTTTTAGGAGTAACTTATAATAGATTCTGATATTTATTATATGCTTTCTTTTCGTATTTAAAAATCATGGATAATTTAGTGAATTAAATTTAGATAATCTGTGTATTATTAAAAATAACGCTTGATACAATAATTTTTCATTCTTATATACATTAGTGACTGGTCATGTGTAGTGATTGGTCACAAATGTTATGGCATTATTCAACATTCGAATTTGTTATTTTAAATAGTACGATTTTATTGAGTACAATTATAAAATTATATAGTTGAATTATATTTAGATAATTAGTTTTTTAATTATAATGTGGATAATGTACAATTGAAACATAGTATATGCTCGTCGGTTTATTTTGACCAAAGTTATAAACCATAAGCAAAGTAATTAAAAAATAGGTTTTGATTCAGTTATTGGTATAACAGTGGGTATAGTTGAAAATCATTATAAATATAAAATACCTCGGTAAAAATCGTAAACATATGCAAAGAAAATCGTATTTGTATAAATATTAGGAAATATTTAACATAAAACTTACATTCTAGATTCGTATACTGGTTGTGATTTATACTGTAACTGTAAACGTGAAAGAATAGTTACCAAACATTATAGACGAGAGACAAAAGATTTTAATGCATTCTAGAGTGCAAGTAATAAGTTCTTCCTATTGACATTGTTCATACAAATAGTATTTACTTATATAAGAAAACAATATGTTAGTAAATGAATTTCTTTATTTAGTTTCAATTATATACATACATACATACATACAT